>OY294020.1:23419573-23744573 GCA_958510785.1 Exephanes ischioxanthus | reverse complement strand
TTCATCATCAATCGCTGCACCAGAAGGGTGGCTGGAACAATTTCGGTCCGATCGCCGACTGGACCTCGATCGACCCGGCGATTGTCAGCTCCTCCAGGCCCCTGTCTTTCCAGGCGACGAGCACATGGCAGTTTCCACGGGCTCATCCGTCCCACAGCGTGCCACACAATGCGCAACAGGTGAAATTTCATTAACTACGAGACACTACTTTTAATGTTTACGGTAAAACCTCTCGGAGGATCATCCGGAGGGGGTTTAACCGGTGAGCGGATTAACCGTGCTTTGGCTTTTTTAAACTCCTTCCCACGCGCATGGATAGTATTCCGAGGAGAATTTCATGTCCATAAAAACCTGTTGACCAAAAATAAGCTGGAAAATCGATTAAAATCGTACCGGACTATTTCGAACAACGATGCACGGTGAAAAAAGATTTTTACATTGGACAACAAATTTTTGTCCACAACCGTCCGAAATATTTTTTTCTTCTTGTTCGTTTTACATTATTTTGTCGTAAAGATATATTTTTTTGTGATAAAAAAAATTGTCAAATTCGCAAGACAAAAAAAATTATGAATATTTTGGACAAGACAGTTCAGTTAAATGTACAAGCCTTTCTTACGGCATAGTTCAGTTTTTTTTTTTTGCACCCCTGTCTTTGCGGAGATAAACCACTACTAACGTTAACTGTAATTTTTCAGATTTCGAGTTCAATTTTCCATGAGTCGTGAACTTTTTTTTTTTTTCAACCGAATGAAAATCCTTCCTTCTGGAATGTATAAATGTAAAAAATACATATATAAATGTTCCGAGTAAAATTGTCACTGAAAAAAAAAATTGTCACTGAATTTCGACTGCGTTTTTTTCTTTTTTTTAAGGAACAGAACGCACCGGCTCAGCACTGGGCGATGCAGCCACCACCGGGCTTCGGGGGCCCGAGCATCGCGGCCCAGATGAACAGCCAGCAAGGTAACACAGCCGCTCAGCCGCACAGCAGCTCCAAGCTCATCTCCGCGGGGTCGGAAATCGAGAGTAAATTACAAAAAAAATCTTCTAATATCCTTCGGAAAAAAATCCCAGTTCTCATCTTAATAATCTCAATTTTTCCTTTCCCACACAGATATGTAAAAAAAAAAAGAAAAAAAAAACACAGAAATTCGAGGATTTAGACACAAGGACAGACCGACGCGTGGAATGATCGAACAGCACCGCAAACTTCGACGGGCTGTTGATGGGCATGGTTGACGAAAGCCGAACGAAAAAAAAAACAAAAAAATATATCCCGAAGCAGCTTTTTTAATTTGGAGGAAAAAAACAACGGCCTCTTTCCATTCGACGACGGTGTTTTCCTCGCATACACGAATTATAATACCACGAAAACAATAGGCATTTTAAAAAAAATATATATATATATTAAATGGTTACCAACGGAAATAATCAACGATTACGATCTACATTCGCATCGTTCGTCAACGCGGAGGCACACTATTGTAGCTAAATTTTTGCGATTTTAATACGAAAAAAAAATCCGCGGACGGATAACATTGCGTCTAAGAGATCCGTTTTGTTGGAAATCTTCAAACCAATTAACGTCCTCGAGTTTTCGAGTATATTCAAGGTTTTCGTTCCGATTATTTTCTTTTTTTTTCTTTTTAGTTTTTTTCACAATTCGTCTCGCAACCGAGCGATGAGAATTGCTGCAGCGAAGTCGTTCGAAAACCTTCGAGCATATTCATCTCGAAGGTTTCTTCGAGAAACCGCGGTCGCGTTAGATAAAACAATTTTGTTGATCGTTGAGAGAGAGAAAAAAAAATCATGGAAACAGGCGAGAGATAGCCAAGGTCGGAACGAAGCCCGTGGGGGGATTTCGCACTGAATTTTCTACGCACTTTTTGTCATCGCGAGTACTGCGTGCTACGTTGAAATTGCGGCTTGGCGTGACGACGCTGGAAGATATTAATGATCGACGATAGGCATTATGATTTTTCATTTTTGTGTCGAGGAAATCGCCAGTAGTAATTTCGTTGAATAGAAATTGCAATTCGACGTATTTCATTTAGCTAATTTATCGGAATTCTGGAAAAACGCAAGTTTTTTCGAGAAAAAAAGGGATCGCGGACGCGCGTTCGACCCATTTCTCGAACGTGGGTCCACGAGCATGAATATAAAGAATGAAAAATAAATGAAAAAAAAGAACCGATAATTAAAAACGCGAATGAAGAAACGAAATTCGAGTTTTGGGAGTCGTCGGGGATGTCCGGAGGTTTCGATATTTTAACGTGTCGGTCGCGGAAATATTTTCGATCCTCTCGGAGGGGGAATTGATCCATCGGGATCGAGATCGAGAAGAATAAAACAAAAATTCAATAAACGAAATGAAATATAAAACAAATGAAAAGCGCGTGAAAATATTAGCGAAAAAAAGAATGAATAAACATATAAATAATAAAGAAAAGAACAAAAAACAAGAAACTTAGGTACACAAGAAACGGACTACTGGAAGTGAAAAAGAGGAAGAAAAAAAAGAGAAGTAATGAGAAAGAGAGAGAGAGAGAGAGAGAGAGAGTGGGGTGCTGTGTCCAAATCGATGAAAAACGTTGATTTCCTCGCGGGATAACTGTGCGTCGGCGGATTATTATTATTGATTAATTAATTAATTATTATTATTATTAATTATACATATACACGCTGCTGCCTCGAGGCGAATTACGAAGCAGGATGCGTATATATATACACATACACATACAAAAAAATAAATAAAAAGAAATTACACGAACGAACACACACACGGAAACTCACACACACGAAAATACACCTTGAACTACGCGACGAGAGTTGAATGAACATACGATTACATTATAAAAGCTAAATGATTCGACGGTGTTCGAAGAAATATACGATATGCGAAAGAAAGTATTTATACGTGTTGGCTTTTTTGTTCTCTTTTTTACTATAAGGTCGATAGGCCAGTTTAATTGATGTTTTAGAAAAATTAAGCATCGATGTGCCCGGTCGGTAACGAAAACTGTAGTTAATGTTCTTTCGCCGGAAATGACGTTGACTATTCCCGGTTAACAGTAAATTCTTTTACGACCCAGATAACGATTTAGTTTCGGATAAGAATTTTCTTTTTGCACGTAAATTGTTAGCAACGTTGAAAAAAATTTGTATTAGGTTTCCTTACCAACTGTGGTAATACATATGCACATATAGGTGATGTCTGGCATGTCATTGAATTTTGCTCGTCCTTGGAGAGTCCTAGAAATGACCTTCCATTTTTCACTTTCTCATCGAATACGAAGTATGCAAGGAGACAGGATTGCAATCCCAAAAAAAATCGATTATCAGACACATGTTTTGCATGTTCCAAAATCCAACAAAAAAAGGATTTTTTATTTCTGTCTGTCTATTTGTAGGTCTGTCCTCTCCGAAAACATAATAACTTTTCGAAGAGACTTCGGATCTCAGCAAAACTTGCTGTCTTTTACATCTGCAATGTATTTTTGGTATTGAATTTCGAAATTTTTCATCCCACCGATCTGGCTTTTTTTTTTGCAAATCCTTAACATTTTTTAGACCCTTGACATTTTTTCATAGATCTCTGCAGTTTTTTCATAGATCCTCGCAATTTCTTATCGATCATTGATATCTTTTGTAGCTCCTTACGATTTTTTTTTCGTTCCATTTACGAAGCCACTTTCTTAACTTTTTATACAGCCGCGATTGATAGCGAGTATTGGGAACGCGAAATCGTCGTACAAGAACGTATAAGAAATATTTTTCATTATTTCGAAAATATCGAAAGTATCGGGATAAATTTAAGAATATTTCGTGTTACGTGGATACATTCCGTGTGACTAACCATCCATTGTTTCTACGTCCTTGAAAGTCTGGAGGAAGTTCTTGGTAGCTCCTTGAATTTTATTCAACGATTTTTAGGCCAACAAATGAATTCTATTTTTGAAAAAAAAAAAAAAAATCGCGTAAAAATTCCCACACGATTGATTGTTCGTAACGGTGCACCAATGGTATAAAAAAATCCCCACATTCAAATTGTAAACATTGCATTTTTTAAATATTGTATATGCATATCAATGGTCTAATGCCAAAAAGGCATATAGGCTATCCTTATACAGTCTATATGACGTTACACAGTCTATATGACGTTACACAGTCTATATGACATTAAACCATCGATATATATGTATATATATTTTTTTAAGTATTTTCTGTTATTTAAAAAAATGGAATTTCCACAATTTTTTATACTCAATGCCGAGAATTTTTTTAAGAAAAATTTAAAGCATGGGATTTTTTACACGATTTTTTTACCGATGAAAAAAATTAATAAAATACGTTATTTAAAAAAAACTTCCACATAATAAGATTTGCCCGACAAAACGATTATTTCGTCAATAAATCCATCAATACATTTTTCACGTAAAAAAAAAAAGATATTTCTTTGAGAATAATCTGTTTTTTAATTGCGTCTCTTAATATTTTTTTTTATTAAACACAAATTTAAACGTATATATATATATATATGGTTGTTGCATCAGCTCTTTATTTTCTGTCATACAGGATAATCTCATTCTCTCCCGCATAATCTTTTTTTTTGCCGACATACGCTTTTTCAACGTTCTGTTTTAAAAATTTTTTTCGCTCAACTAATTTGGTCTTTTTTTTTGTTTTCTGTATGACGCGCACACACACACACACGCATACACACTTCCACGCACACACGCTATCTCTCCTTTGTTGCCAAATCGTAATTAAATGTTAGAGGCACAGAAGGCACGGGTTTGTCGAGTTCGAGCTTCTCGTTTAGTGTTTTTTTTTCTTCCTCATCACGACGCGTGGGATGTTTTTTTTCTTCTCTCTTTGACGAAGAGACGTTCAACAGCACGAGTCAAATCTCCACCTCGCTGCTAATATTTTCATCCTTATGTTTTTTTTTCTCCGTTTCAAGTCTTGAAAACTCCCAAACCGGAATCGGTGCGGAGCGATGTGTTTTTTTTTTTTTTTTTTTCTTTTTTCATCTATCTTAAAACAATATACAGTTATACGGATACCCGATAGTACACAGTCGCGATACAGTATAACTAAGATTGGTGTACAATTATTAACGTAATAAGTAAATTCAATAAACGCAACCATTATACATCATTCGGTGTTCGGCTGATTGGCAAAAACCGCGGAGATGGTACTGGCTTCGAACCTCCGGGAAATTCAAAATTTTTGGATTTTCCAAAAATCCAAAACATCTCGTTCGGATTTTTTTTTTTTTTTTCATTTATGAGAACATTCTTATTTTAATCAGATCGAAGCAATTTTTTTGAGTAGAATCTTTTTTTTTTGCGATGTAAATGTTTTTATCACGTGAAGGGTGACGAAACAATATCGACGTCTCGGAAAAACTCGGATACTAGAGAAAAAAAGTGCAGTATCAAATTCGTAAGACGAAAGATTTTTTTATTTTAATTTGTAAGAAATTTTTTTTATTACTATTTTTTTAGTCACATTTTCCCTTCGAATGACGCGGGAGTTGCGGATCTTAATTAAACAGTAAAGTTCGGTGCAGACTAGACGAAACGGATTTTTGGAATTATGTAATTCCACCTTTATCCTCTCTGCTTTAATGTTTCGCCACAGAAACACTTTTTTGTTCCGATAAGAAAACGATTTGTCGATCACCAAAGCAAACGAAAAATTGTTGGCTCTTCCCTATCGCAAGTAAGAGGGGAAAACCCACTTTTCACGAACACGTGGCCGATCGATAACGTGCACAGCACCCTCGAAACGTGGTAATTATAGCTAAGCAATTATTTGAAGAAAAAAATCAAAAGACGATGAATAAACAAAAAAGAAGAAAAAGAATCAGCTCAAAAATGTTTCGATCGTATTCAGGCCCGAAAACTGCGGAAATTTTGTCTTTCAACATTTTTCGTCCAGTCCTTAGTTTCGGAGTTACGAGCTGTCGGAGATCGAGCCAATGGGACGGCCGCTCAACAGATGGCGCGCGAGTCACCGATTGTGCTCATTGGCTGAACGCTTGATCAGCCCGTAACTCGAGAACTACGCAAGCTACGAAAAATGTTCAGACAAAGTTTGCTGGGAATCGAACCGCGAATACGATGTAACGATTTTTAGGGTGAATTTGCGAACAGCGAAAATCAGACCGAACCTAGCGTACTCGGATCGATTGAACAACCGAGAGAGATTAAAAACATTGGTCGCAACACCAAATGCGTAAAAATTCGAGTCTCAAGAGTTACAATCCCAGCGGATCGTGTATACAAACTAAGCGATTAATTTAACTCACAAAGCAATAGAAAAGGCACCGTAATAGTAAAGGTCGAACGAAATTCCCTCGACTGTAATTGTCTATTTATTCTTCGCTCTCAACTTTTTTTTTCAACGTATTGTCGAAGCTCAGTATTCTCCGCGGCATACAATATTCTCTCGTTTCCGTCCCGATTCTCGTTTTGCAAAAACAACTCCAAAATGTTATCTCCGAGATTAATGTATACATCGTAGTCTAGTGTAGGACTCGTTTTAATCTGATTTCTTTGTTTTGTTTTTGTTTCGGTTATATACTTATTACGATCGGTGTTTGTTCGTGCGTCGCTGTCGTTCGGACAAAAAAATAATATATATATATATTACCGTTGCTACCATAATCCCGCGCGTTAACTATTATTTACATGGCGAGAATATACGAAGGAAGAAACGAACAGAAGAGAGAAATAAAGATTTTGAAAATGAAAAAAAAAGAGAAAAAGTCGAAACAGAAATTATCAGGCTAATATAAACAGGCTAACAAAGTGATTGCCATACCCCAACACACACACACACACACACGTGGCTGCGTTTCTCACTTTCCTTTCCCTTTTCACTCTCGTTCTTTTTGCAAAAAATAATCATAATAATAATAATAATAGTAATAATAATTATAATAATTATAATTTTTTCCAGCGTTCCTCAAGAGCTGCACATGCTTTTCCGATAGTAGCGGAACGTGATTTTTCCAAACATTTGTCACAGCTTTCGCGTATGAAAGAAATTTAATAATAATAATAATAATCGTTCGAAAGAGCGCCAGGCATTCGATCGCTGCGATCACACTGAAAGTATAGTAAACCGATAGAGTCTCGGGAAAGAAACAGCAACGTCGTCGCGCCGAACAATTAAGCTAATACAAGTATTTTCATTCTTTAGTAATATTTTTTTCGAGGGTCGAGGTCTCTCGATTCCGTGAAAAAAGAGAGAGAGACAGAGAGAGAGAGTATACAAAACAAACTTTTTACAACTGGGGAAAAAAAATACTTGTTCTTCACGGTGTACACGGGACACCGAAAAAAAAGATCGCGGAACACAGTGAACGATTGTGTTCGCGGATGAAAACCGAACAAACTTTTCCTTCGGAGTTTTAAATTTCGATGTACAGTTTTGGAGTTACGAGCTGTTGGAATTTCACTCAATCAGGACTCGCGGCCTAGTTGAGGACGCGTCCACGGGTGGCGCGCGCGACCGGCCGAACGGTGCGTAACGGAGAAACGTGTAACAAAAAAAAACGTTCCAAAGAGCAAGTTTGTCAATTTTTTAACCGCGAATACGATCCACGTCGTCACTCAGGTTTCGAGGCACTCTGCATACAAAAAACAAAAAAAAACTCCAAACTCATTGGTAAGAACGAAAGAATACGGAAAAACAGAGGAAAGAACCGCGTTTTTTTTTTTTTTTTTTTTTTTTTTTCTCTCTCAATCGATGATAACATAAGGCAATATGTGGAGGATTTGACCGTCGTAACTCGGTCTCGCGAGCATCTCGTGCCACTCCCGAAACTCTCGATCGTCCACGTTACTCCCTAATCTCCTGTAGACACCTTTTTTCTTGACGTCAGCGATGCTCCACTCGTCGGAGGCTCTGATGTCGTCGACTTTCTCGTCCCTCGCGCGATCATCGACCGCCTTCTTCGTCTCATCGTTCTCGTCCTCGCTCAAAATGTTCATCTTCACCTGAAAATTACCGTTCAATCCCTCAACGCACTGGCCGTGAAGTCTGTCGACGTCCTCCTCGCTGATCTCCCTTCCGTTCTCCTCGGCCGCCGCGTCATCCTCCTCCGGTGTCTCCTCCTCGCAGTCGCTCCAGCTTATCGCCTCGCGGTCCAGCGGCGGGAGCTTCGCGAGTATCTCCTCGACGGTCAATTCTCGAGTTCTCGACATCCCGTCGACGTCGACATGTTCCTGCTGCGAGTCCTCGCCGTCGTCCGATTTCCTCGAGGACTCCCAGCGTTTCCCGGCAGCCCCGGCGGCTTTGGCTCGGGACTTCGGGGAATCCCCGAAATTCGTCGCACCCCCGTCGCGGCCCGAGCTCGCTCGGAGGGAAGACGTCTTCTCCTTGCTCGCCCGGAGGTACCGCGAGGACAGCGGACGGTCATCGTTGCCGACGGAGCTTCGAAGAATCTCCTCGGTGCTCGGAGGCTCGGTGCTTCGGCTCGGAAGGCCGTGAGTGCCCGCTAGGGTCGTCGTCGATCCTGTCCCGAGAGCCGCGGTGTTCGACCCGCGCGCCTGCAGATCGGCCAGCAGTTCCTGGGTTGTTTTAAGCTTCGGATTACGCGATATCGAGGCGAGTTTCTCCTTCACCCGATCCTCCGGCAGTGTCTGATTCTTCAGTGACTTGCTGCCCTTCTTGCGACCGCGCTTCTTCGGTCCCGAGGGCGCCGCCGCGATCGTCTCCCCGGCGATGTCCCGCCCGGTCCCCGTCGACCTGGCCTCCGTCAATCTATCGATCGGTCTCTCAGACTCCCTCGGGCTAGGCACTTGCTGATTCAACGTCGCTGGACGCGAACTGTTGTTGCTCGTACCGCGACCGGTCAGGGCGTTGTTGTTCGCGCTCGGCTCCGTCAGCTTGGTGAGACTCAGACTCGTCTGCTCGCCATTCAATCTCTGACGCTTCGCGCTCGGCTCGAGTCGCGAGACAGGCGTGTCGTTCGGCTGCGATTTGCTCGTCGCCACCGGCGGCGTCGGCGGCGAACCGGCCGGACTGGAATCCTCTTTTCGGAGGCGCTTGTTCGAACTGTGGGTGCGCGGAACCGCCTCGATCGTGTGATTGTGCGTCGAGGCGAGAACCGGCTTCGGAGATACGTCCGTGTTTGGCCTGTGATTCGTCGTGCTCGCAGTCGTCGTCGTCGGGGCTGGGTGGCTCAGCGGCGGCTTCTGGTGGTGGTGCTGGTGATGGTGATGCTTCGTCGGCGTCGGATTCGGCGAACGCGAGTGCTCGCTGTGCAGCGACGACGCTGGGCTCAGCACCTGCTGCTTTTGGTTTTATGTAACAAGTATAAAATTTCGGTGTTAGAGTCAGAATTGGGGAAATGTTTATTTTTTTTTCTTCTTTTATTGGATAATTTGAGGGACGGTTAAATTTTTTTTTTTTGTGAAATATAAAGAAAATTTAATGTCAGAGTCGGGATTGTATAAATGTTTGTTGGGCAATTTAAGGGGCAGCTGCTATGGGAGGTGAATTTTTTTTATATTACTGTTCGTACTTTTGAACCATCCGAAGAACTTTGAGGAGGTTTCGGCGGATTTTTGCCTTTTAAAATTTTCAAAATTGGTACGAACATTTGAGAAACTTCGAGGATATCTTTATGAAGCGAAAATCATAGTAATCGAGCTGACCCTCGGTTTAAAAAATGTCTACTTTGTATTATATTTTTTTTTTAATTATCAATTTTCGAACGGATATATATGTGTGTATATAAAGAAAATCGAAAGTGCGTATTTTCTAGGTACAAGCGTACAAAATGATCGTGTCGGTGAAAAGCCAGTAAAAAAACTTCAGAATATTTTCACTTTTTCAAAAATTTTCAAGAAAAAATGAAAAAATACAAAAATGTGAATTCACGATATATTATGATGATACATTTCTCTTTTACATCGTAAAATAGTACTTTGCGATACTAGTACGGAAAAGCGTTCTTTCGACGAAGGTTGTGAAGTTGGTTGCACGAGCCGGATCGAGAGCTACAACGGCACGAGGCGAAGCCAAGTGACTTTTGTAGCTCGAGAGGAGGCGAGTGCTGCCTACTTCCCAACCGCCGTCGGGACACCGCTTTTTCATACAAATATCGCATACTACTTTTTGTGACAAGTGCACGAAAATTCCCGCTTTTCGTGCCTGTAAAGTGCGTTCGGAAAAATACCCACAGTGACAGATAAGTCAGCGCGAAAAGTAACTAGAGTGTTAAAAAAGTGTGCGCAAAAGTAGCTAGAGTGTGAAATAAGTGTGCGCAAAAGTAGCTAGAGTGTGAAAAAATTGTGCGGAAAACAAACTAGCGTGTAAAAATAGTATCTAAAGCTTTTTACGCGCATCCTCCGCTAGAATACGCCACATTCGACACACTTTACAGGCACGAAAAGCGAGACTTTTCGTGTACGTGTTACAAAAAGTACTATTTTTCACTTTTGTGGAAAATGAAAACCACTTAATAAAATGAATCTTACTCAGGGAGTATAAAGTGTACAATAAGCAGCTAAATTTGAAAATATAATATTTCCAGGAGCAAAGAAAAACAATTTTTTTAAACCTTCTTCGATAATATGTCAAATCCACGATAATGTCCAGGACATTGAATGTCCTGGAAAGTTAAATATATTCCGAACTGGAATACATTTGTCTGGCAATTAATTCATGACCGTGACAATTAATTTACAAACAAAATTGGATTCAGCAATCAATAAATGTCTGCGCATTTGATTAAAAATCGAGTGAATGTACGAAATTATTAATTCGCTAACAGAATTGCCTTATTCCTGGTTCATTATTTTGAAAAAAAAAAATTTAGTTCCTTTCGTCAGAATTCCCCAACAAATATTCCCATAACGATTATTCCCCAGTCGATTAACAAAAGACTCGGTAGTTTTGCAATATTCCAGGTAAACCCGAACAATTTAAAGCCCAGCATTGTCCGGTAAAATTAACTACGTGCCTCGCGTCAGGTACAAAACAGATACCCAGAAAACCGCAATAAAAGGCCTCGGCGAGGGAAAACTAGCCAAGCAATCCGGATGCAGCACACAAGTTTTAAAGTAACGAAATGAAAACGGAAAGTTCAATTGTTTCCAGCATCGAGCTAGCTCTCTCGTTCAAAGGAAACTTAGTCACGAGTTAAATTTTCGCTAAAACAAAAAAATCTTAAAAAAAAGAAAGCTGAGATCAGCGTGCTCAAGATTCAACGGTTCTTTTTACGAGATCTCTTGACCAATTGCTTTTTATGGATTGCGGCGAGAAAAAAATCCTTGAAAGATCCTCGAGCTTACTTTGGTGGGAGTTGCGTCCCGCAAAAGCGGGCTGTGAGGCTTGAAGGCTTTGAGGGCCGGACTGTGAGGCTTGAGGCTTCGTATAGCGGGACTGTGGGGCTTGAGCCCCCGCAACGCCGGGCTCTGGGGCTTCGTCCCGTTGAGGGCCTGCGGCGCCGGGTCCGCCGGGGTTGGCTGCGGAGTCGTGTTTGCCGACGGCAGAACCATATCCCTCCATCGGCGCACCAGATCCTTCGCTCGTTTCGCCAATGCATCGTTGTTCGTCTTCCGACGGAGCTCGTTGATGTATTTGCCAAGCCTTGTGATCTGTTTAATAAATCATGCAATTAATATTTTTTGTTCTATTTTAACGTTTTCCTGTATTAATTTCTGTATTAATTTTAATTTATGAACTCATTAACTAAAAGTAAATCCTGGTGACCACGACGCCTTGTTTGTCATGCATGTCTCTAAACCTTCAAGGCGGAAATATTTCTCCCGTAAAAAAAGCGTTTTCTTCAACAGCTCGATACTTTTTTCAATTACAGCTGCCCATTTTTTCAAAATTGTTTCGAACGTTTTTTTTTTTCTTTTCCTGATGTCCGACTTTATCCCTTTAAGTCCGAAGGTTCCATATTCGTCAGGTTAGCGAAACAACTGTTATTTTAAAAAACAAACCGTACGATTTTTATTGAAAGAGTTTGGACAGTCTTGACTAATATTTGCATACTGGAGAAATTTTACGCAGAATAATTCATCGTAAAGATTTTTATTTCTTATTTTACGTGCAACTAATTGAAAATTACATTCTTATTAAATATTTTGAATTAAAAAAAGAGGTCGAGGTGTTGAGAAAATTTTTTTTTTTTCCCCACAGGTAAGACACTTCAGGTTTGAAGGTTTTATAAAAACAACAATGTTTGCCATTTCGTTACCGTTCGGTATTTTATAGATAAATTAATACACTACAATATTGTAATGCACATAATTTAACATTTTTTGCTGCCTATACAAACTCCGTCTGATGCACATGTAACTCTTCAAAGTGATATTCTCGATTTTAAATGATTGGCGAACTTCAGTAAAGTTTCAGTAAAAAAATCGTGGATATTTACAAAACTAAATTCATTTGAAAATAATCATATGTTCGTACTCGAATCTCGGTACTCCAACCTCGAGCAAATCGTTTATACATTTTCATCGCGTACAAGGTATGTACGGAGAGAAAGGGGTGTTTAAAAAAAATCATAGCTCAAAAACAATTTTTACATGTCATAGAAAGCAAAAAAAAAAGCGTTTTTCCATTTCTGTCTGTCTGTCTGAAAACGCAGTAACTTTTCGAAGAAACTTCGGATCGCAGCAAAACTTGCAGCTATGTGTCTTCCACATATAAAATGTAATTTCTGTATTGAATTTCGAATTAATTCGTTTATTCTTTCTGGTACTTTACCTTAAACGTGAAAACAAAAGAAAAGAAAAAAAAAATTGTAAACAAATTTTTATTGTACAAAACAAAAGGATCGTTTAAAAATAAACTATAGTTCAGAAACATTTTTTACATGTCCTAGTAAGCATTTTCCCATTTCTGTTGTCCGTCTGTCCCATCCAAAAACACAATAAGTTTTTGAAGAAACTTTGGATCGCAGCGAAACTTGTTATGCGTCTTCGACATATAAAATGTAATTTCTGTATTGAATTTTGAATTAATTCGTCCATCCTTTCTGGTAAACCTGCTTTACACGAAAGCAAAAAAAAAAAAATTACAAAAAGATTCAGAATTTTTAAAAATCAAAAACAAAAGTATAAAAAATTGTATAAAAATGCTGACAAAAGTTTGTTCGGTGCGCACACAGGCTTGTTGTGACCAGGTAGCCAGCAAAAAATTAGTGTTGCAGTACTGCGGTGCCTCCGTTATTGTACAAAGTCACTCAAATGAGTCAGAAACAAACCGTCGGTTGTTAAAAATGTGCATGGAGTGGAAACACGGATCTTGTTAACTAAATTAGCTATCAAGATTTGCTTGCGCAGCAATATTTTTTTCAATGTTCATGCGAATCTGGATTTTCTGCTCCGGTGCATTACCTCAAGCACCTCTTTGGTGATCGTCGTCTTCTCCAGGGCCGTGATGACATCCACAACAGCTCCCATGTCGACGACCTGAAAATTTAGAACACCCTTGTAAATATATCTAAAAAAATAAAATCGATATTTTTCTTTAAAAAAAAAAAAAAAAAACTGTTCTTTTAACAATATCAAAGCCGAAGCAACGGCGAATAAAAAAAGAAATTAAAGAAAAATCCGAAAATCGAACCGTAGGAATCATGGTCGGATTTTTCGATACGAAAATAAATCGATTTCCCGTAAAATCCGATACTTTCACAAAATAGTCAAAGTTTCGCGGATTAATTTTAAAAAAATAATAATAATAATAGTAGTCACGAAAATGCGATATCATTCGCAATTTCGCAATAGCGATTTCATTCGCAATTTCGCAACAGAGATTTCATTCGCAATTTTTGGTATCGTGCGAAAAAAAAGGATGTTTCGAACGGTGAATTTTCGTGTTCCAGATGTTACTCCGTGTAACGCAGCGAATCATCGGAGAAACCGCGTCGCGAGAGGATTATTCCGGGTGGCACGACGAGAATTGTCAGCATTGGCCGAGATTCGGCGAGTTTCGACCTCATCAAGAAAAAAAAATGAAAATGCCCTAAAAAAAAAATCTCTGCATTGAAAATATTTCGAGCAATGGCGAGTTTAGCGGAGACTCGAAATGCGTCTGAAAAGGAAACGCTCGGTCTTTGGCGAAAACAAGCGAGTATCGGAAATTTTTCCGTGATCGAAAAATGTTTCATTCTTCGAAGCCTCAAAGAAAAATGGCAAGCAAATATCAAAGATCTCCACGACTCGTCCCGAAGAGGCGTATTCGGCAACGAAACAATCCCAAGAAAATAAAAATCTGCCTCGTGCGCGTACGCAAAATTATTCGCCAAAGTACGTCGCAATAACTCTTAATTATCGAGCGAATTGTCCCGATCTGAAAAAAGAGCATCGACGAATCGATGAAAAGAATCTCATGAAGACGAAAAAAAAAAAGAAATGTTCTACAGGTCATAAAACCGAAACAGCATCGTCCGAGTTTGTTCTCGTGATATCGACGTTTCGTAAGAGTCCGAATAAACGTGGACGTCGTGTGTTATAACCCTCGTAGATTTCGAGGTTACGCACGGGGGAGAGGGCGTCAGCCGCAATTGAACGCGTATGTTACAAGAAAGAACGAGGCGAGCCGTCGCCACAACCCGAGCCAGAAACCTATCGCTCTTCTCTACATATATAATTATGTTAAAAAATCTAAACCCGCAAACCCCAAAAAAAAAAAAAAATCGCCCTCCAGTTCCCGAATAAAAAGAAGGGTCGAATAAAAAAAAATTCTGTCTAAACAGTTCTATCTGAAACAATTCGAATCGAAAAAAAAGAACTGAAAAATTATCATCGAAAAAAATGAATTTTGTGTCCTCGAACGTATTTCTCGACCTGTATGTCTCTCTTGCTCTCTCGCGTTTTCGTTCGCTGACGAAACACGCGAAGTGGAACGAAGAGAGACGAAGTGTGCGAGTCACGGGTTTATCCGTATATATATATATATATATAATGCGCGAAGCGATATACACATGTACGTATATAAACGATCGTAACGGGGTGCGGTTGGTATTGGTGGGTTTCCAGAAAGGCACGGGAGTGAGCGCGCACAGAGTTTCGAGAGTGGCCCGATAGCCGTTTGCGGGTTCGGAGCTCGGAGTCCGAGCGCGCGCGGCGCTGCTGGTGGAGCATCATCGTCGTCGGTGCACGTACAGCGCGGTCGGGAAAGGGGAGGCGGGCGGGACACGCGCACACACACACACACAAACACCCGTAAAGCCGCGTTTTACGTACCAGAAAAAAAGGCAAAAAATTACGACCGAAAAACCACAAAAAAAACAAAAAAAACAGGAGAACAATCGTCCGGGGAGGCTAAAAAGAAAAAAAGGCAGATTTATTGACGGAACAAGGAAAAATCGTGTATTACGTTACATCGGAGATGCATTGTTCGAGGTTAAATGTACTCGAGAAAAATACGGTGTGGAATCGCAAGAGACTCGTGAGGGGTGGGTGGGGGGGGGGGTTGGGGGAGGGTTGGCAAAGAGAGCCAAGAAACGAGCAGTGGCCACGACGGCGACGAGGAGTTCGGTTCTCCCGTTTCCGCTGCTTCGTACCAGTTTCGGTGTGCGTTTTTTTTTTTTTTATAATTTTTTTTTTCAACTTTTTATCAAAATCCTCTCGAGAGCCGCCGTTTGTTACTTACATTGTACTCCTTGTCAAGGGATTTCAACAATCTTTCGGTGAGCTCGGTGCAATATCTCTGCATCGGTGGGACCCTCCTAACTCTCAAGCCCACCACACGGGCTTTCGGTGTATCTCTCCGACTCTTTTATGGGTTTTTTTTTCTTTTCTTTCTTTTCGTTTTTCGTGTTTCTCCTTTCCCTCTGGCGAATCGTCGCGTTTTTCCGTGTTTTTTTTTTCTTTTAAAATCGCGTCAATCCTTCGTGCGTGCTTCTGGTTGATTCGTTTCTATATATCTCCCTCCCGTTATGTGCCTCTCTCTTTATCTCCCTCTCGCACCGCTCGCACGCTCTCCCTCTCACCCGTCTTGTCTTCTAGTGGCCAGTATATTAATAACGCTTCGATACCGATATTCTCCTGTGCGTGTCCTCTGTTAAACCGACAAATCTAAAACCCGTAGTCCGATCGTCTCTCCAAGCGACGTTACAGTGTATATATACATATATATATATACATATATATATATATGTATGTATGTGTATATATATATATATATTTCTTTTTAAAAATTAGTTTTGATGTTTACAACAAATATCCTTGCAATTTTTCGTTTCGTTCTCGTTTATTTAATTCTCAAATCGACTGTATCTGTGGTTTTTTTCTCGGTTCGTTTTACTTCAATGTTATATATATATATAATGTAAATTTGTTAAATCGTTTTTTTTTGTCGTGTGTATTTTTTGCTTTTTTTGTTTTTTTTTTTTTGTTGTTTCTTTTTGGTTGTTTTAATCGTATCCGCGCACACCGAGGTGAGTGTCACGAATGCGAGAGCGCGGCGGCGGGCCAGCCTGGCAATGGCGACGACTACTGAAAACTGTGTGTGCGCGCCTCCTCCGTGGTCTCTCGCGTGCCCTCCCTGCCTCCCGAGTAGTGCGCGGCCTCCTAGTCGCACTCTCCGGCCGCGCTTGCCCGTCCATCTCGTGTCCCTCTGGCCCCACGCCGCGCCACATACAGACGGACGCGCGCTACTACCAAACAACCCGGTTGGACGACAGCCGCGACTCTCTACCCCCACCACCGCGCTCGCCCTTCCGTCTACGCGCAGCTCTCGCCCCCACCCCGCGACCCGTCGTCGCTCGTCGACCAATCGACGCTCGACGTTCCTCACGAT
Organism: Exephanes ischioxanthus; assembly: GCA_958510785.1. NCBI lineage: Eukaryota > Metazoa > Arthropoda > Insecta > Hymenoptera > Ichneumonidae > Exephanes > Exephanes ischioxanthus. The sequence continues at coordinate 23,727,785 of OY294020.1, read as the reverse complement.
CATCCACGAACTTCGCCGAGCGCGACGCTCTGCCGTTGAAGCACCGCTATGTGGAAACCCGAGGAATAGGTTGCGGAGCACCGAACAGTAAGCGCGCCGCTCCACGTCGCGCTAACGTTGGAGCTCTGTCTCTCTCGTACGTCGCGCTAGACGCAACGGGCGACGAGCAGTCACGGTCATTTTTTGTAGGCGTCACTTGACCAAAAAAGTACCGTCTTTGGTCACGAACTCGGTCATTTTCGTTTTGGTGCCGTTTAGATCGATTTCAAATACATGGTTTTTTTTTTTAATTCTCAAGTCCAGTTGTATTTTTGTCTCTCATTACTGTTGTCAATAAACTCGAACGAATGTAGGACCATTGTATTGGAATTCTTTATGAAAGTAATAAAGACTGAACAATCTTTGGATCACAGTTGTAAAGCTGCAAAGGTCTGTTTAATATTGTTATCTAACTTAGAACCTTATAACATTTAGAAATATTTGTATATTGAATACGTTTCTTTCCTTCCGTTACTGATCTTGGCAGAATCGCATTTCGTATGCTACGTACGCGATTTTGAAGTATGTAGCGCTGAGGGTTTTGGAATCGGCGAGCGATGGCGCTGCAGTCGCAGAATGGTCATTTTTCGTTCGGTCACGTGACGGTCGATTTACCAAATAATGACCGGTCGCAAATTCGGCGCACATCTCCAGCTACGAGTGACGAGCTATCGGAGAATTCGGACGACGGAGGCGACGCGACCGAGCGATAGACACGCCGGTTGGACTTGCCGTCTCGTTTCCTCTCTCCCCGTCTCGTTTTGTGCTCGCAACTTGTACGCGACTCTCGCAATCTTCATGACGAGAACGATGTTTTTTTTTTTTTTTTATGTAATCCGAAGCGTTTCGGAAGGGTTTTTTTTTGCAGAGGAATCGATTATCTTTTTGCAGGATTTTCAGGGGCTTCGAGACGGCGAGGTGATAGTCGGAGTTGCCGGACCGGACCGGAAGTTGCGATTTCGGATGTACGACGATAAGTGCCGAAGGCAGATGGTATTCATTCGCGACGAACTTCCGGTGAATTCGGGAACGAGGCTGGTCGCGTTAATTGGCCCGAACAAGTCCTCAGAGACTATTTCGAAGTTTTTTTTCGAAGACTTCTCGCCGTAGATGAGCGAGAACGCGCGATTGGTTTCATTCCATAGATGCTGTTGATTGTCGGCCATCATTGATAAATAGGCGACGACAATAAAATTGTACACTGAACCAATGAGTTTTTTTTTTTTTCCCCCCTCTCGCAATACGATTAACCGATGAAAATAACGAACACGACGGATGAACGGGGTAGAATTATCCGAGGCTGAGAGACGACGGAGCGATTATTATCGAGGAATTTTGGGGTAAAATAACTATGCTCTTGCAGCTGATTTTGACGAGGTTCTCGGAGTCACGTGACCGGGGCTGGCTCAAAATGGCCGATGTTTAGGACAGTTCCATCGCGCATTTTACGCAACTTGACGATCAACCATGGACACCGATGTCGAGTCGTCGAACGAATCGACCGACGCGGACGATGGTAATTAATTTCGAGCGCCGGTCGAAATTTTCATCTAACTTTTCGAAGTTTGTGGAAAAGTTTGGTGTCCGCGACGCGGGGGTTATGCACTGTTCGCCGGTGGGGCGAAATGGTTTCAAAACACATCGTTGGATCGATTGTGTCGCCTAATCGTTCGGGTTGAATCGGTGTAATTGTCGAATATACCGTCAGACGACAGTTTTTTCCTATGGAGAACTCGAAATTTTCATACTTGCTTGACGATGATTAAAAAAAAAAAATGTCTTTTTTTTTTGCGTAAAAAAATAATAAGAGTATAAATAAAATTTTGGCATTTTTTTTTAGGTCTTTTCCGTGATTACGTGACTTCCGGTAAAAAAAAGAAATGTCACTAACATTTTCGGCTGCAAATTACTTAAACGTTAGATTGAAAACTTTTTTTTTTCTCGCAAATATAAAAGACATAAAAATTTTATTTGCAAGTTTTTTTGTTTACCAATATTTTGAGATGCTTTGGGTCGAGTAAGTGAAAAGGAAATTATTTAAAAAATCGTTCCAAATTCGTCAAATTTCATTGGCCCATGGAAGTTGCAGCAAGAAATTTATTGACTTTACGATTTCGTAACGAACAGAGAGCAAAGCATAGTTTATGTGAATTTTTTGTTTACGATATCAGAGCCGGTGGAAAACTAGCAATTGTTTACGATTTGTATTTTCTTTTTGTCTATGACGATAAACTTGTTGAAGTTTGTAAATATAATGTTATGACATTTCTTCTTTGTTAACTTTTTTTTAAATAAATAAAAAAGACATTGCATTACGTACGGTCGTGACTTTGGAGCAAAGAAAATTCATCTACAGTTATACAAAAAATCTCTATTGCGATAGTGCAAAAGCAATGGTGGGCATTGCTAAATAAAAAAAGAATTTGAGTAATTAATAAATTAATTAGAATAATTAAAGAATTACAATTAAATGTACACAATAAAACAATGTACTGATACAAATCTAATGTAAAATATTTTTGTTATACATAGAATATACATTGATAGAAATTTGGAAAAGATAATAAAAATTTGTGTTCTTTAAATATAGTCCAAGCAGGATTGAAAGATAATTTTTTAAATAAAAGGAAAAAATCAAAAAGCATCGTTCGTGAGAATGTAATGAGGAAATAATGAAATAACGAAAATAGTCATAGAGTGGATATTAAATATTTTTGGTAGATATTTTCGTTATCTCATTTTATCAAGTTTTTTTTTAGGAATTAAAATTTATATTTTTTTGCAGGAGGTCAATGTCCGGAGGACGGACAGACATTCGATCTAGCATTGGCCACTACGCATTCAGTGAGTTTTAATTAAATCATCGGTCTTGCGCGACGATCTGTTACAAAAAAAAATGTTTATAATTGAATAATACATTTTCTCACAATATAATATATATTTTTATTTTTACATAAAAATAATGATAGTAACAATTATTGAGTAAATGAAATTTAAAAAGGTTGAAAATGGAAATTTTTGAGACGCTTTTTCTATGAGAAAGCATTCACTGTATTTTTGACTCCCTCATAGAAAAAGCTTCGCGAAGAAACGAACATTATAAGACAGACATGTAAAAATTTCAATTTTCTACTTTTTAAAATTTGTATTGATTCAGAAACTCGTGTCAGGCGTAAAAACCATTTTTCAAAAAATTTAAAATTTTGAAAATACTATATAATCTATACGGTTCGATAAATTTTTGCCAAATTTAATGCGAAACATTGTACACTGTTAGTCTATCCCCGTCTCAAATTTTAGCTCGATACCTCCATGTTTAGAGCGTTTTTAGTAATTTTTCAAAAAAATCAAAGTGCCATAAAATCTGACCGCTTCGATAGATTTTGACCAAATTCAATTCCAAAGGTCGTTGATCAAAATATTACATTCGTGTGCAAAATATCAAAATCGCCTATCTAATTCGGCCTCACTCTACATAAAAATCGTTCTGAATGTCGAGACGAGTCCACTCTACTAGTCCACAAAAATTTCAACTGGCTACCTCAAACCGTTTCCAAGTTATATAGTCGTTTCAAACGATGCAATTCGGTTACACATACACAAATACATCCGGACGCCAGCTACAAAATCACATTTCTCGACGTTTCAGACTATTTAAAATTTCAAGTACTCCGACGCTAAAATCTCGATTTTGATTTTACGAAAACATCTTCCTCTACGAGGAAGCAATAAGAAATTAAATTAATCGACCAACAAAATATTAAATCAGCGATAGCAAAAATTAATTTGTTGATGATAATTTTTTTAAAATCATTTACTCTCGTTTCAGTACTTGGGCGCCGATTTGGAAGTTCTGCGGGGCAGAACACTGCTCGACAATGGGATTTACGTTAATTTGCCCCTGCTGTTCGAAAAGTCGGTTATACTGTTTCCGGAGCAGACCTTGCCGATGGTGGAGTACAGTTCTCAGATAATCAACATGCTGCGGAGTTGCATCGACAAGGACCGAACTTTCGGCGTTGTTCGTTCGGGTTTGACGAACGACACACTTGTCGGCACAACCGCCGAGATTTACGAGTATTCCGACAGCGATCCCGACGGTTTTCGCATCAAAGCCAAGGGCAGACAGAGATTCAAGATCCTTAGAGTTAGGAACGTGAGTAATCGTCCCGCCGCGATTAATGCGGCGATGATTTTTACGTGTATAAAATATGTGTATAATCAATCAATATGTATATACATGATTTATGGATACAAATAATTAATCGATAGTTAAATAATTATTTGATTAATTATTTTTATCAATCGTTAATTAAATTAAACTGTATAATTAATTAATGTATTTTTGTAACTCATGCATGAAAAGTGCTGCTTTATATGGGGGCCGGGCGCGACATAAAGTGGTCATTTTCGAGAAGGCGTTACATAAATACTGGAAGCGTGTCGTAATGAGTATTTACGACACGCTCCGAGTATTTATGCAACGCATAAGCGTATCGTAAATACTGTGCGCATGCGCACAGTATTTACGTGCTTATGCGCACGCCGTCTGTTTGTCCTTTATTGTCGCGGCCGGCCAGCGACATAACCTGGCACCTTTCATGCATTCGTCACAAAAAGTAGTATGCGATACTTGTACGTAAAAACGGACTCCAGACGGCGGTTGTGAAGTAGCCGCACTCGCCTTCTCTCGCGCTACAACAGCACTCGGCTTCACCTCGTGCCGTTGCAGCGCTCGATCCGACTCGTGCAGCCACTTCCCAATCTTCGCCGAAAGTCCGCTTTTACGCACTAGTATCGCAAAGTATACATTACTTATTGGGTTTAATTTGTTGGCGAAAAATTAATGATACAGAGTCTAGATGTAGTTTGTAACTTCTTTTTTTTCGTATGTTGCTTATGATTCTCGTGAAAGTTAAACAAAGCCAATTCTAGAATCAATTTTTTTTATGACCGTGAAAGTTGAAAAAATGTTATCGAAATATTCACGATTTGGGAAGGTTTCTCTAGTTATCGCATATTTTGCAAACAAAAAAAAAAGCAGTGGTGAAACTAAGCAAAATTGTTCTTTGCACGCAATAGCGGGAGCAAAGGCATATCATACATTTATTATCATTAACTTTCATTTGTGAATGAAACATAGCCGTGACAATATTGTTTGGTACAAGCAAAAAAAAATCTAATTTCTGACAAATTAGCTAAATAAGGATTAGCGAACTGTTCCTCGTTAACGATGAGAATTAACGATTTTAGTCACTCGGCCGTATACTTGCGGACGTGAAGATACTGCCGGAGATAGTATTGGGTTCGCCGTTCTTCGAGGAACGTCTAACTTCCCTCGATCGTCTTCGGACGATTCCAAAGACTGAGGAAGAGGCCAAAGCACTGGAGTACAGGTATGGATGGACGTTGTTACACAAATTACGATTTTTTTATCGATCTCCCTTCAATGAAATATTCTTATTGTTGTTATTATTCTAATTATTACAAAAGATGTATTATTGATATAATTTGGCAAATACTTGCAATACAAAATTATATGATTAATTGATGATTTTTTTTCTGTTTCATACTGAGAACAGGGTATCGAGGCGAGACTCCGCTGTGACGCCCTGGCCATCCTGGGTGTATCGCCAATACGATTCCAGGAGGCTCGCCATGAAAATCCATAACTGTCTCCAATTCGTCGAATCAAGCAAGTTTCCCATTCTGCCTAGAAAATAATGAAACTCGAGTAAAAAAAAAAGAAATAGAAATTTGTTCAATAATTCGCTAACGTGTAACAAAAAATTCATAAAATATTTTTAATAACATAGGAGGGAGCAATATACCTGAAGATCCGGTGGAGCTCTCGTTCTGGGTCGCCCATAATCTCATCATGAACGACACAGCAAAGATATCTCTGCTGCAGTACGACTGCGCGATTTCGAGGCTACAGTACGAGGCGAAGGTTCTGTCGATGGTGGGACAATGGTTTTCATAATTAAATATAAACAGTTGATAATTAAAAAAAAATTAATTGACCATAAAAAAATAGTTAAAAATTGAAATTATTTTATTGCTTGCTCATAAAAGTTCGAAATTGAAATGTTCATATCGCTTTCTCATAATGTTCCTTTATTCGTGAATAAAGGAACATTATGAGAAAGCGATATGAACATTTCAATTTCCCACTTCTATGGGAAAGCGATATAATAATTTCAATTTTCAACTTTTATGAGGAAGCTATATGAAAATTTCAGTTTTCAACTTTATGAGGGGGAGCTATGGAAATTTCAATTTTCAATTTTTTTCAACGTCAAGTTCAAGTTTACGTTGTTAGATTCAGGTTCTGCGCGTAAAAAAATACTCCATCGTCACGCTTCACTTTATCGGATCTGTGCTTGGCGTAAAAAAAGCCATGGAAGTATGCGCTCCGGAATGTTTTTTTGCACTTTCGATTTTTACTCAAGAAATTCCAGTGATCTCTTTATCTAGCTTTTCAACCACTCCATATCCATCGTGTTGTGTATGTCTTGCTGTAGATCACGATAGGCAAAGAAATCGCTGTTTAAAAATACCCAAAATCACTCATTTTTGCAATTTTGGCTATAAGAATGCCCGGTAAACTTTTTCGTTAGTTATCGCTCTGGGACTGTAATTCCATGTATCTCTTGACGCTGATCACGAATCTGACACTTTTTTTTATTCATAGATGAATATTTAATACGGAAAAATGTGTAGCGAAAAAAAAAAATTGCATGACATTTAAAAAATTCAAAATGACAAAATTTAAACTGTTCGATCGATTTTCGTGGAATTTTAATGGGATCATGGGGTGATCATATTCTATTTGTTACTTAACCAATGAACTTTTTTTTTACAGCTCGCCGGGAAAGCTTTCGTTTGCAGCACTTGCCGCGCTTTGATAGGCAAGCACACGGACATTGTTCCGATGAACAAGGAGGGCTTGCAGGCAGCTTATTGCAATCCGGCAGGAGCAATTCACGAAACGGTTACGCTGTACCACGCGAAAAATCTTGTTCTCAACCAAGAACCACCATCGATCGTTTGCAGCTGGTTTCCTGGGTAACACTATTAAACCTTATCGCAGTGCATTTTTTTTCTTATCGTACGAGTCTTTAATTTGCTTCGAGATTTCTTTTTCTGAAGAAAAAAAATATATACACCTTAGCATCGGAATGCTTGCACGTTTATAAAAATCCTGTGAGACGGGTATTTAGAAATTGGAAACTAACCAAACCGGAGCAGCAATTACCACTTGTTCGAATTGATTTTTCATTAAAATATACGGTTTTCGAGATTTTATGGAGATTATAAAAAATGCCTTCAGAAATCGTACCAAAGCTTTTCGAACTCGTTCACGTATCTGCTATACTTATATTGAATTTTTTTGAGAAAATATTCGAATTTCATAAATCACTAGAATCTCAGGAATTATTTTTTATTCTTTATTGACTTATCTATTATCTGTGTAGAGTCGTAGATAATAGGCGTTTCCGTATATAGTGGAACTCGTCTCGAAGCAAAAAAAAGTGCAAATAAATGTTCTACAACGAGAGCCAAAATTGCCTAATACACATTCTCGCGGAGTACTTTTTGGAAAAAGCGACAAAAAATGTGCACACTCAATATATTTATTTATTTATTTATTTACTTATTCGTTTTTGAAGATACGCTTGGACAATAGCAAGCTGCAAGGGTTGCGGTTTTCACGCTGGCTGGCTTTTCACCGCGGTGAGCGGGGATCTGAAGCCCCGACGATTCTGGGGTCTGACCCGAAAGAGTCTCATCCTAAAGAGGCAATATCCCGTTGGGAACGACGATCCTTTTGGATTTAATCCACCGAGCGAAGAACGAGATCCCGATATGTCCGACGAAACGAGCGATTCCGATTGAGTCTTGACAATGGTGTATGTTAATATTATTACGTTCCAACTGATAAGGTTAACAAGATAACAGAGATCTATATATTTTACCCGCGGTCCGAAAAGTAAAATTTTCAGATGCACACGCGATTCGGACGAAAAATATCTATTCGAGACTGTTGAAACATATTTTTTTTTTCACCGATTTCTAACACGGCAGTGACCTGTGTAGATAATATTCGTATTTTCGCGTCTCTATGACAACTCGCTTAATACAATTAATTGTAAAGAAATAGTACATATTATTATTATTATTATTATTATTATTATTATTATTTAGTTACATTATATTAGAAATTAATTTTCATCGACATCGATGAAAATTGGGTATTATCGCGGTTGGGCAGTTTTTATTTTCTGCCATATCTGCGCCTCGACTTTCATTTGTCGCTGCGATTATCCAATATTGTTAATTTTCGTGTTATTCTCCAATCCTTTGGGTAGAAGGAAATTTTTGCTCGGAGTGAACTGCTTGTATTAACAATACCGATGTTTCGAAGAATTTTTTTTTTTTATTTAATTTAAGGGCAGAATATTTTTTTTTATATAATTTTTTTCAATCGACCGTACTTAAATATTGAAATTCGCGGTCGGAAAAAACGTATACTAGTCGGCTGTGTATTGGGATTCGGTCGAAGATCGAAAGACTTGCCGTAGACGCGCGGCGGTACGAATGCAAAGTAATATCGTAAGAAAATATTCTTTATAGAATACAGAAAATAAGCGAAGAAACATAAGCGTTTAATATATCGTGATCTCGAGATCCTCGTTAACTATATTGTTCTTACCTAATGTACACACGTGTGTATGCGCGCAAATTATTATATGCATACGGACTATAACTTATATCCTTTTTGTACTATAGTCTCTTTTCATCCTCGTTGAACCCTCCTCGAAACCCGAGGAAGCCTTTGAAATGTAATAAGTTTGGTAAACTTGAGAAATTCTGCATAGCCGCAGCAAAACGAATATTAAAACGAATATTCTCTTTTCTATTTTGTTAATTGGATATAAAATGCACAGGACGTTTCAAGGACTGGCTCAGGATTTTCAAGGACCCAGTAATGATCGCTGCCACAGTGATCTTTATTGCAACCATCAAAAAGAATCATATAAGCGATTTCGTCAAAATGAACGAAAGCTGAAAATTTCAAGAATCTACAAAAAAAAAAAAAAAAAATGCAGTCATGAAGGAACTTCCAAGGACTTTCAAAGAAGCAAAATTTAAGACTTCAAGGACTTCTGGGCGCTATGAAAATTCGAGAGATGCCTGCATAAATGGGTGATGGAATTTTACGATCAATTTTTTAATTGGTACATTTTTCACGCTGGAAATAAAATCGTGGGAAGTCACTTAATTTTTCATTCGTTTAGTTTTTGAGTAATTCTCGTCGACTCTTCGCGGGTTATTGTCTCCACTGCCCAAATCTGCCATCGGCTCTCTTTTAGTCCAATTCTGCAGATGGCGCAAGGCTGAACGTTCCGACCTCGGCTCCTCGTTAAATAATTGCCTAACCTTAAAATTTCTACGATTATCAATTATCACAATTATGACCGATTTGCCGCGAACGAGCGACGAAAGCAGCGTTGAAGTGTTGCATAATTCGTCGAAAGTCGGTTTTTTTCTCACCGGCTTGACAGTTTCTTCATGTATAGTAACTTGTGCCGAAAATACGAACAATTTTCAAGCCTCTGCGAATCACCCCGTTATCCGATATTTTTCATCAACTCGACAGCACGGCTTCATCAATACGGTTTTACTTCTAAACCCTCTTCGAAATTTATTAATCTGTCCAAACTTATGAATCTTCATCTAAACTCATTAATTACCAGGTAATTAATGCGTCTCACCTGCCGAAGTCTTTTTTACCATCGGCTCTCTTTTAGTCGCCAGAATATATCGTAGATGGCGCCAGGCTAAAACTTCCGGTCTGATGTCCTCGCGAAACAATTTCCTAACCTCAAAATTCACAATTATGAACGATTTATCGTGGGCGAACGACGAAACCGGCGTTAAAGTATCGCAGAAGTCGTCGAAAGTCGGTCTTTTTCTCGTCGGATTGACAGGTTCGTCCCTTTATGTCAGCTTTTTGCCGAAAATACGAAAAAATGTTGACGCGATTCCGCAGCACCCTGTATCGATTATTTGCCATCGACACTGTAATATTTATCTCTCCGTTATCGCACATTGAAAATTTGAAAAAAAGAAATAAAATCAAAATTATAATAATTATAAAAATTATAATAATCATAATTTTCTGCAATTGAGGCCGAGTCAACGTATATTAAAAAAAAAAAATTCGTTTATATATTTTTACGTGAAGACCAATATATAGATATAAAAAGTGAAAACTTATTTTCTATAAATAAATAATAATAATAGTAATAATATTTTTCAGGAGGTATCGGCGTAGCTCTCAGCGTAATTTGCGTACCGTTCGTCAGTCCCGCTCTGAGACGAGTTTGTTTACCTTACGTTCCTGCGACTACGCAGCAAGTGGACAATGTTTTGCGCGCATTGCAACATCGCTCCGGTACTCTGATCGATCTGGGCAGCGGCGACGGTCGACTAGTAAGTGCGAGAAGGTAAAAAAAAACATTTTTTAAAAATTATCAGCATTTGATGCCTAAAATTTATTTTTCCCAGGTCTTTGCTGCTGCGAAAAATGGTTTCCAGGCCAGCGGTGTGGAGCTTAACGCATGGCTCGTACTGTACTCCAGAATTTCGGCCTTTGTCCAGGGTCTCTCGTCGAGAACAAAGTTCTATAGAAGAGATCTTTGGAATTTCAATCTAGAGCAGTACGACAATGTTATCATTTTTGGAGTTGAACAAATGGTACAATGTATTTCCCGACATATCATTTTTTATGTCTTATGTGATGCTATAAAAATGTTTTTTTCACATTTATTTTTTTTCTCTGACTTATTAATTTTATATTTATTATATTAATTTAAATATTAATGTGACAAAAAACATTTACCATCTAAAACAATAACATTTGACAATGTTATGAATTCTATGTGAAAAGTGTCTTGTAAAATTAGCGTCTATGGTCGGTGAATTTTAAAATACGAAATTTTGGAAATACAATTTTTTTTAGTATAGTTTAGGATATTTTTAAAGGGAGGATTACTATAGCGCCAGGTTTTTTTTTACGGAATGGGGCAAAGTTAACAAAAAAAAATGGCCAAATATTTTGGTTATTGACTGAGTACGCCTCGCATGGTCTTAAATGCGAACATGCCTGTGACTAATTTAATCACGATGTGTCTAGATGGAGGAGCTCGAAGAGAAGTTCACGAACGAGCTGAGACAAGACAGCAGGATCGTCGCCTGTAGATTTCCACTGCCGAACTTGAAGCCCCTGAAGACTATCGGCGAGGGTGTCGATACAGTTTGGGTGTACGCGATATCGTCGCGGAATTCTCGATCACCTTAGCGACCTCGTCTCCTCGCATCTCCGGAAAAAGGAGTCATGTAAAAAATGTATATAATATACATATTCATACGCTACTACGGTCTTCCTTCGTACTTAGTTCTTAATCATTTAAAACGCCCGCCATTCTTTTCTCTGCATAACAAATTATATTTTTCATTACAAGTTAGAGAAAAAAAAACAGCAGTTAAATCCTGTCGATACAATGCAGTATAGTACATTATGCGTAAAAACGTCCCTTTGCTCCGACGCCGGCGACATATCGGACGTAGTTTCTTTGCTTGCAATTTTTGCAGACTTCGCAATCACAAATTCCCATAATCAAGAAGACTTCTAAGTGTCGTCGGATTGAACGAGTAATAAAATTTAAAAAAATGTTTTCGACAAATTCTTCCAAGGCAAGAGAAAGTGTTTTCAATCCAGATGGACCGGCATTGAATATTGCCTAATTAATATTATAGTCGTCTTTTATGATCGGTGACATCGATTCGATCTTAATGAAACAAAGCCAGTTTTGTGTTTCAAAACGTGCTCTGTTATTATGTTTTTTCGAAAACATTTACTGTTTACAAATTGAAGCCATTCGTTGAAAAATAAAAATAAACATCAATAAAACGGAGTGAGGTAAACTTTTCTACCGATCGAGAATCTAAACTATCGTTTTTTATGTAAAAAAAAACTCCAACACTCAAGTTAAATGTATCAATTTAACTTGTATTGTTGGATTTTCTTTTTTTTTGTTTTACGAAAACAATTTTTTTCAGAATTCATCTTCATTAATACATTTTTCTCTTTGTAAAATGTTACCAATTTTGATTTTAATTTTTATTTTCATTCATAAAAAAGAAATTTTTGTAAATAATTAAATACCCAGAGGAAGGTCCACCGGGCGAAGATAAATCACTAGAAAAATGATTTATTTCCAAAAAATGATTAAATCTTACAATTCATTAGGAAACAATTTTTTTCACCGTCCATTTATCGATTAATGGGTTGAAGAGAAAAGGAAAATGGATTTCTCGAAAGATTGGACTAGACGAGTAATCATTTTTCATGAAATTGATTTTTTTTCTTCATTAAATTGTTTCAGGAAACGTTCATCACGCTCGATCCATCCGCGCTGCTGCGATCTTAGCTGGAGGGAATGAACAGTTGACCTACGAGATTAGCCGCGCCGATGGCGGGGATGCAAAGATGAAGCACGACGGACGTCGGGGTGGCTTCGTTCTTCTTGCACAGAATAGCCAGCTGCAGGAGGCTCGGCAAGGTAAAAACGTACACGAGACCGCTCAGTGCCCCGGTGTATCTGGTAACGGTGCCGATGTAGGGCATAAATCTCGCGAACGATATGCAAATTCCGACAACGCAAAGATTAACGACGATAACGCTGATTATCGATCGATTCCCGAACGGTAACAGGACCGACAGCAGACGAATTCTCAGCATGTAATTTATCAACGGAAAAACTGTCAGCAATTGAAACAGAAGAACGACCCGAGCACCCACTGTAAGAGCGTCCCATTTTTGAAAATTATTCAAGAAATTCTGTAACGAAAAAGAATCACAAATTATAGCTACATGGCATTACAGTTTTTTTCATTTTAATAATTGGGTTCTTTTACTCACGTCTTCGATGCAGAGTTTAGAGAGGGGAAAACTCACGTAGAATGCCGCACCAACGATTACATAGGTGAGGGTCACAAGAACATAAGATATCGTCAAGTCTCGACCCTGCAACACGTTCGAATTTAAGGAATTACCAATACGAAACGATTTTATTTATTTTTTTGGGTTTTCCCAAGAATGTTTTTTTTTAAATATTTTATTTTAAATAATCCCTATGCGTGGGTTGAAAAGGCTGTTTGGATTGAATTTAAAAAATCACGAATACCATTTATTTTTTCATTTAAAATGTTTGCCATATCCATTTGTGTTTGCTGCATTTGCGAAATTTTTAAGGAATCGATCAAAAATCTTTGTACACGAGCGAAGGTATCGATGCATTGATTGTAGCGACAATCCGTACAGAGGTTTCGGAATTTATAGTTTTTTCAAAATGTCTAATTGTATTTTAAAAATTTATATTGTGTATTGGAATTTTATTTTTTTCGCCGGTAGAATCTCGTTTATCCGGTCTTCAATTGATCGAAACTCCGAGGTATCCGAGGCACATGACTCATTCGCGCACTTTACAATCAGATCATTCAAAATTATTTACAAAAAAAATTAATTACAACAAAAATTAATCGAACTTGTGTTACCGATCGGGTAACAGAGGTAAACTTCTTACCGCATTACCCCGAATAAACGAAGCTTTATTGTAATCAACTAATTAATTTTTTTTTCTCTCGATTAACGAGCCGCTTACGTTTTTACTCTGATCGCGATTATGCTGCATTATCGTGATGATGATATTGTGAATAAAGAAGGACATTGCGAGAGTTCCGGTAAGGGCCGGAAAAGTCGAGTGAATTCTCCAGCTATTTTCCCACTCGATGCTTGACATGTTGATGCCCCAGCTGCCGGATTTTGCGATTACGAAACCCACCAGGTAAACGATCGCCGCAGTGCCTAACGCAATAATAATAATAATAATAATAATAATAATAATAATTCATCTTTAATTTGCTCGCATGCGTTTAGAAGCTTACCGAGCGAATTGAACTTCGTGAAGAAAGTCGTGGTGTTGAAGTTCAGAAGAGGAAATATAACGATCGCGAGGAAAAGTGGAACGGTTTTATGAAGATCCCACATGGGACCGAGATTGTCGTAGGAACGATCGCTCGCTTGGCCGGTGTTGTTGAAAATGTCATTCTTCGGGCAAAGTACTGCGAACAAGAAAAAAAGGCCATTGAAATTGAGAAGCAAAAAATGTAAGATCAAAGATAGGAATAACTCAAGATGATGCAGTACACCCTTCCGGTCACTTATCGGGTGCTCGGTCGGTAACAAACACTGTAATGCATGCCGCTTTGGGACCGCAGAGATTCAAGAATAAAGAACGTCGTCGTTCGTTGCCTCCGCCACGTCCGCGACAAACAATAATATTATTCTTCCTCAAGTTTTTGCGGGCTCAAAGCGGTATCCATTACAGTTTTTGTTACCGACGATGGTATCTCAAATACTCTTGATACACTGAAGGAACTGAAGAAATTGAAGATAGTCCACATAGCACGGAAATATTTCTGAAATTTTTCGAAAACATTTTTTTGTAATATTGAAAATATTTTACCAATATTACAAAATATTTTGAAAATATTTTTTTGTCCGCTCATAAATCTTGCATTGAAATGTTTCGGAAATATATCGCAAAAATGATTTAAAAATATTTCACAAATATTTTAAAATGTTGGTAAAATATTTATTAGATATCTTTCTGAAATATTCGAGAAATTATCAATATTTGAGTGCTGTATTATATACATATTATTTCCATATATTTCAGTAATATTTCGGAACATTTGAAAGATTGAAAATATTTCTGAAATGTTTTCAAAATATTTCGTGCTATATGGGAAGTTACGCTCTCACCTTCGGGAAGATCAGTCACGTTGTCAACGATGGGATGTTCGGCGCCACCAGCGATATGGTCTGCAAGGAAGATAACAGTTGAATAAATTGGACCGTGGATGCGATTCGTGATGGTATTTTTTATATATATACATTTTTTAAATTAATCTACGATGAAATCTTACCATAAAAAAAATTCACCGAATTGTACAGAAAGTTCGACATGAGGATCCAATAGGCAATGTTCGCACCGAGGAGGACGGTTATGCTGAACACTCGGGCCACGTGATCGGCGACTGGACCGAGAAATATTCGACAGAGTTCGGGAACTTCGATACTCTCGTCGCCGCCTGGAATCAACTGGGGTTAACAATATTTGTGCCGAAGTTGAAGAAATACACAAGAGAAGCGGAAAAAAAAAAATGATTGTGAGAAAATTGAAATAATCGACGACGCCGTTGATATCTTGACCGACGACCTGTTATCGTTAAGGTCGCGTTTTCGTTAACACTTCGACATAGGCGAAAAAAAAATTTATAAATACTCATCAATATCATTTACAGAGCCAGTGTCGAAATATTTCGAGGAAATGTTTACTCTTTAATTTGTTGAAATTTATTTAATTTTTTTTTTGTTTTTTTTTTTGCTTGCAGTCTTACCATGATATTTGTGGACCTTGAGAAGTCGGTAGGCAGTGTAGAGGCAGAGACCGCTCATCACAAGGATCATACCGATTCCCGGCACCAGTCCGGCCATGAGAATTCCCCAGGGCATCGTTAACATCGAGGATCCCAGCATCGTGTTCCATATCGAGAATCTGGGCGAACGGTGATGAAAGAAGAAACGTCATTTAAAGGCTTACGACACAGTAAAAATTTTACCCCAATACTTCAACAGATTCTTTAGTCTCGGACGTTTTCATATTTTAAAAATAATAATAATAAAAAATATTTTTTCAAAATGATTCAGTCTAAAAAAATGGGTAAACATCAATTTTTTTTTTAATGGCCGCCATTTTTTCAATATTTTTTTAATTACAATTTAAAACAATTGAACAAATTTATTTCATATAAAATTACAAGTCGAAATCCGGGACACCGCAAACGAACTTTAAAAAAATTGTTCACGCCGACCGACAAAAAACACACATAGTAACAATAAAATTGAATGAAAAAATTGCTAAATGTTCTTTAACATATCCTCCTTCCACCCTAATAAAAATCAAATCGATAAAGCGTATATTTACCGATAAAAGAAATCGCGAAATATGCGTGCATTTTCATCGAGTTACTGTGGCGTAAGGCTGTAAAGGAAGAAAAAACAGTCCATCGAGAGTAGGGGTCAAAATTTCGACTAACGAAATGTAAAACTGCCGATATTGCGAAATAGTTATTATTGCGAAGGTTATCAAACGAAATATCAGTTATTCGAATTTTTTATCCCCGACAGTTCGCTAAGTTGAATAACCGTTTCGCCGAAAGATGATTTACAGTAGAACCTCGATTATTCGAGCCTCGATGATCCGGCCTTTAATTATCCGAACTATGACTCCGTTTATCCGAACTTTAGCGCGGAACATTATACGTTGCGCGTTTTTCCTCACCCAGGTAAAGTAAACGTCCCAGTGACCGAACGCGTCCCAAACAGTAAAAAAAGTTTGTATTTTTAACAACAACTTATTGTCCACAAACGTCCACAATTTTTATTTGTTAATTTTCCGCTTGCACCGTTCTGGCTCCAGTTTTACAAACAAATACACAAACTAGAATTGTTAATGATACGGGAAATGAAAAGACAGGTTCGTATATTCAACCTTGAACAAACGAGCTTGTTTAACAAAATTATTTTTAAGAAAATTCGTATTCCGTTTTCACGAAATTATTTTTTACTATGCAGAGGCCGAACAAAGCGTGCGTGCAAGAGATACGGAAATACGATTTTTCATGTATTTCCGGGGACTGGGACTGCTCCCTTAGGTGCGCGGTCACTGGTACTGTTACCTGAAGGAGGGTGGAGCGTACAACGTCATCAAGAAAAGTATGCTGATTTTTTTTACGCATTGATATGAACGGTCTAAGTGTAACTGCAAAGTCTGAATGCGTTCGTCTTCACCGTTTTCGAGAAATATTTTTTTTTATTTGCACCATTTAACATTGATTCTTATGGCAGATTGATAAAAAGCGATGAATTTTAATGTTTCTACGGTAGTTCATGCGGAAACGTTGCAAACAAATGATTGAAAACTGTAAAGAATATTGTCAGGATGTTTGTATAAAAATGTAGACACTTGTTCTTCACCGTTCGTTAACAATAAGCAATTACATGGAACTTTACAGCTTTATCTCGGCACGCTTGGCACGCTTGCGAGTGAGAGACCTATCCCCTCCGAGTCTCGCGCTCGACCCTCCTTAACACAAAACAAATCGTTATCAAAAATTAATCTCAATGAGTTCCATATGTTCCGTCTTAATGGAATCCGAAAGTTATCACCCACCCAAAAAGTTAACTTTTGAACGTAGCTTTACCATCCGGACGGATGGTAAATTGTAAATTAAAATTACCGGACTGGACATTTTAATGTAAAAACTGGTACGTTAAATTTAATATACAATTTTCATGAAAAATTAATGGTCTTTTAGAGTGAAAGTAAAGTAAATTATTAAAAGTAAAGTATTCGTAAAATTTTAAATATACTGTATGTTAATATTTTTATCACAATTGTACATTGAATGTAATATACCAGTTTATGCATAAAAACTTCCGGTATGAGCCCATTGAATTTCATACGATTTTTTGTTTGCAGTGTATGTAACCCATTTAGATTACTTTTTCATACCAGGACATCTTTTTGCTATCTGCCCAAGTAGACAAGCGCCACCAAATTGAGGCAATGAGGCGCAAATATTGCTAACTGCTCTGTTTCGTGGCGCTTGTCTATCTCGGTGGGTATGTAACCTATTTAGATCACTTTTTAATACCAGATGTCTTTTTGCTACCTGGGCTTCCAGAGTTAATCCGCTCGTACACTGGCTTCCCCGACCAATTTCACCCACTCCAAGCAGAGTCGGATAGCGCGCATCAGAGACTTGTCTCTATACCAAATGGTTTCAATCGCGCTACATACGTAGTTGACTCTGAGGCGACTTAGAGATCTTGCTGTTCAAAAGCGCGTAGCTAGCGTTCGACAATTAAGAATCGACGGCTTTATTTCACATACTTGAAATAAGACTTCGATGTTGGAAATATGTTAACAATATGTTTGGAAGTTTAATATATACTGTTATTCCATTTATATATGTCTTATTTATACACGTGTTATAATCACGTAAAAAAAATGTGCGTTTCGATTATACTTATTTTTTATTATTCGAACCAGACCCGCGTCACGATGGGTTCAGAAAATCGAGGTTCTACAGTATTGGAATAGTTATTTATTCGAAAATTTATTTTTGGACAGTATGGATTTGGAACTAACGAAATATAGATTGAAATTATATAGAAATATTAGATTCCCGAAATCGGAAATGGCAAGCGACTGATATTTGTAACAACCGGAACACCGACACATCGAGAGGCCAGAGTAGCGAATGTTGAATTAGTACAGAGAATTAGTACATCTTTTTTTACGTTTAGTATTTCACGATTTTTATCGTACCACTTTTTGGTATTCATTTTTACGGTTCGCATTTTTGGTCCTTTGTTTTGAAGAAATTGAAATGTCAGACTTTCTTAACATTCACGAAAGGTCGAATTTGTACTGTTCGACCTTTCGTCAATTCTACATTTCACTCCCACCAATTTTGACTAATCTGATATTTGTTTTCGATCTAAAGTTATTGTTACATCTTTCTGTTCGCAATTTTTATTTAATACTTTGAAAACTCTTTTGAAATTGGCCTCTCTACAATTTGAATGTTCGTTAATTCTGAAATACCCCATTCCGGCCGATCTCAAAATTTGATCGTTGGAGGAACGAAACAGTTGCAATTAGCCAAAGAAGCCATGGACCCGGGTCAGTTAATTTTTACTAGAAACACCGTGTTTATATCAAGACTCGTGGTAGCACCTCGACGCCAATAACTTACATTTTTTTGTTACAGATATTATACGGGGAAGCTATTGAGAAATCCTGGACATGCTCGTAATTCATCTTTGTACCCGGCGACCCGGAGAGACGCGTGAAAGTACGCGCTTACTGCGATAAGAACCAATCTCCGCTGAGCAATCCTCTCGTTTTTATCGAATGCCTAAGCCACGCGCCCTAACTTCCTATATAGTTCGTCGCATAAATTGAGATTACGCGTGTCGACGGAAATGAGAAGAAATTTTAAAAAATCTACGGAATATTATCGTTGTGTGCCACATCGATAGTAGATTTGAAAGATGGCAATTAGGCTAAAAATAATTTTAGGGTTGCCCGGGGCAAAATGGGGACGCTAAGCAATAAAAACCTGCTACAACGATACCGAAAATATAGATCCATTGTTTTTCCCAACAAAATTGTATTGGCACCGGTTTTGAAAGGATATTTAAAAAAAAAAAACCATCTGGGGCAAAACGGGGTACCCTTCGATTTGACTTGCTGCAACTTTTGTTAGCTTCATTATTACCCTATTTTGGCCCACGTCGATGACATTTCATGCCCCCATTTTGCCCCATGACCCCGTTTTGCCCCGGTTTCCCCGATATATATTAGGGTGTTTCAAATGGGGCATTTTTTCAATATTCCTTCCACCTTTTCAAAGTAAAGATTTCGATCTCAAATCGTTCGATGTTTGACCTAAAAAAAATGTGGCACCTCTCAAACTTAATTGTCAGCGACCACTTTTCGCTGGGTTTTTTTTTATCGATCAAAATATATAGTTCTAACCGACAGCGGTGGATGCGCGGTTGGCGCACGGCTCCGGTGGTCTCCAAAGTCAAGCAAGATCGTTCGCGGTCAGTGCTTGGATGGGTGACTGCTTAGCGGTGCGCAGGAGGCGCTTTCTTCTGAAACTTTGGTGTTTCTGCACTTTACTCAAAGTGCAAAAATACCGGAGGATCAGTAGAATATGGCCGTCTGCACCGGCGCGAGTTTTCGGTAGTTTCCCCGTGTCCCCGGCAAATGCGGTACAGTGTAGCTAAGTCGGCTACGGACGCACTGGAAGTTAGGTAGCTTAGCTGAGTGCGGGTAGGGAGTGGTAGGGGGGGATTGGGATGGGGTTCCGTAAAAACCCAGAAGGGTATACGGTGGAAAAATTGAACAAATATAAATATATAGTTCTACGGAATGGGAGTTTAACTTCATATTATTTTTTTGTATTAAACACAAAAGACTTCGGTTTTTAAATTCGTATATAGAAAACTCTAAATGTTTTGACGGCCCTGTATTGCATATAAAAGGACGATTCGAATGAGAGAAATACATAGGTGACATTAGTGCAGTGGTTAGCGCTCGTACTCAGTAACCGATTAATCCGGGTTCGAATCCCGGTGATCACCATATGTTTTCTCTCTTCGATACTTCGTCCGTCCATCTGCAATACTAATATCTACAAGTCCCCAAACTCTCCGCTCGATCATTACAATGTCCAGTATTTCGAATCTGTTGAAAAAAATTCTTTCCACCCTCCAAAAGAATAGATTTTTATTTGAAATTGAACCCCGGGAACGACAGGCCTAAGCAAAAAATCTGAAGAGATGCCGCATTCGTCGTTTATACCCCAAAAGAAAGAAGTCAAATTTTTCGGTACAAACGTTGAATGAGGCACCTCTTAGTATTTTTTGCTTGGGTCCCTTTTTCGTGAGGTTCAATTTGAGATCGAAATCTATACTTTTAAGGGGTGAGAGGAAATTAAAAAAAAAAATGTCCTTTTTGAGAAACACCCTAATATATGTATATATTTTTCTGCGACCCACTATTTAATCGCTTCATTTTTATTTTCATTTTTGTTTCTTCAAAGGAAGAAAAAAATTAAGCTATTGTGCGAAATCGATTGACCTAAAAAGGTCGCGATTCTGGATGTGAAGTTTCTTACGAAATTTCCGTCGATTCTGTTGTCAGCCTGTCTTGAGATACGATAATGTGAGTGCGATAGTTTTTTCCTCGTTAAATTTAAACAAAGCTTTTCCATTCTACTCGCATGGCCGAGGAGAAAAAAATAAAATGTTCAAGCGGATCGATGAGCCCTCAAGTTCGTCTTATCGGGAAACTAAAAAAAATAGACCGAGACAATCCGTAGATAATTATAATTAAGTAGGTCGCGAGAGGATATTCGTTTCGTTGAAGCTAAATTTCTTGTGCTGAAACTTCTGTTTACTCTGTCGTCAGCCGCGAGGCTGACGTTTACTTTGATCGAATTACATTCCGAGAATGATAAGACCGGACAAAGAGTCTTCGCAATTTGTTTCAACATTAATTCAACCTTTAATTCGACCGTCGCCCTTCGGCGACAAAATGAAGACGTTTTCGCGATGATTCGAAAAATTAAGAAACTAAATACGATTTAAAAAGATTATTACGGCCGGCAGTTCAGAGATGACGACATTTCTTGGCTGTATCCTCTGATAATTGAAACAACGCGAGAAGAAGAAATTGCCCCTAGCAAGTCAAGCGACCACCATACGACCAAAAAAACGACCGGTCGTTTTGTGCCGTTTTGACGACCATAAAGCAACCAATAAAACGACCATTTTGTCGGTTTATATTTGGTCGTCTTTTGCTTTAACGACCCAAAAACGACCGAGGTAACGTCGGCTCAAACACGCTGGTCTTTTTATGGGTCCTTAAGGGGCTGCTGGAGCTGTTTTTTTTTTTCATTTTTAACTTGCTCTACCTGTTTTACCGACGGACCTATACAATTTTTCAGTTGCGACTTAGCATTGTTAATAGGCTACAAATATGCGTCAAATCATGCAGGATTATGATATTGACATGAACCCTTCGGTGTGCAGTCAAATTTTGATTGAAAACTTACAAGGAATTAAGAAAATCGACTACATTCGTGCCGTGTTCGTCGGCTCTGATCGCCCGTCGCAAGTCGATAGACTAAATGATCGCAATTTACACTATGCGTGATTATCTTTTGTGTGAGGATGAACTTTCCGACGGTTTTGGAATATTCGGAGAACTTCACAGAATCGGCATGCACGCCCTTTTGACGTATGGAAGATCTAGAATTTTTTATATCCAACAGAACGGATGCTGTTCATATTTCAGCGGCCATGATGGTTTCCGCGACAGTTGATAATATTAGATTTTCTTTATGTTTCGGAAGATTTCGACTGAAATTCGAGTGCACGCCTAATCGTTTATGTTATTAATACAGTCCTGCAAGATTTAAAGCATACGCGTCGCATAGTAACGCTGAATAGTGAAAACTAAGAAATCGCGTATTTTCGTTGGTAAAATAGGAAGATCCAGCAGCCCTTTAACGGAAATACGACCAATCCTAAACCTAAAAACTGGTTGTTGTTTTAGTTGCACGCGGTCGACAAAACGGCACAACATGACCGGTCGTTTTTTAAGTCGTTTCGCGGTCGTTTGACCTGCTAGGTTGAAGAACAGAAATAAAGAAATGAAATACGATGTTTTAAAAATTACGTTTAGATTTTTTTTTAATTACGTTTTAAAAAAATGTTTTGAGCGCATCGTTTCGTGCCCAAAACACAAATGTAATCATAGTTGTTAGGCGATTGGAGACGAAGACAAACTAGAAATGCTCGTGTTTCGTTTAGACAGTAATTAAACGTGTCCGGGACAAAATTCCCTTCACTGTCAAGTTTGTTCTGAAGATTACGACTCAAAAAAAAATAAAATAAACAAATGAAATACGATTTAAAAAAAATGATGGCTGGCGATTAAGAGCAGAAGAAATATTTTGGCTGAATGGTTTCGTGTCCGCACACAAGTACAATGGTAGTAGGTAATTGAAGAAGAGGAAGAAGAAAGAGAAGACATTTTCGTGTTCCGTGTATAAAATAACTGGCAGGTTGCGGCTCAGGCGATTCGCGCACTCGCTATGGACTATAAACTATGAAATTTCGAAACCGGGAACTTAGATTTCCGATGTTTTTGAAGAAATACATCACTTTCGGCTTAAAAATATAATTTTTCAACAGGAAGTGACGTCGTGCCGGAAATACGTCACTTCCGGTTTGAGAATATAATTTTTCAAATGGAAGTGACGTCGTGCCGGAAATACGTCACTTCCGGTTTGGAAATATAATTTTTCAACAGGAAGTGACGCCGTGCCGGAAATACGTCACTTTCGGCTTGAAAATATAATTTTTCAACAAGAAGTGACGTCATGCCGGAAATACGTCACTTCCGGTTTGAAAAATCTTTTCTTTCGGCCGGAAGTGACGGCATGCCGGAAATACGTCGGGTACACTTCCGGTCGAAAAATGAGATTTCCGGACCGGTAGTGACGTGTTTCCGGTATGACATCATTTTCGGTCGTATAGGAAGATTTTAATCATTTCCTGGGCGTAATCTCCCTCATTGTCAAGTGTCTTCTGAAGATTGCAACGACTCGAGAAGAATAAGAAGAAATGTTCGTGCTCTGTTTATAAAATAATTAAACGTGTTCGGGGCTTGATCCCTTTCACTGTCAAGTTTCTTCTGAAGAAAACAATGTCGCGAGAAGCAGTATGTCGCATCGAGAACGCCGGCTCCCCTGCGGTCGGCACTGGCGAACAATCGAGCTGCTGGACAAATATTGCAGTTAGGAGATTCTTAAATGTCTCAATGTCGG
This sequence comes from Exephanes ischioxanthus, assembly GCA_958510785.1. Lineage (NCBI taxonomy): Eukaryota > Metazoa > Arthropoda > Insecta > Hymenoptera > Ichneumonidae > Exephanes > Exephanes ischioxanthus. The sequence goes on along the minus strand of OY294020.1, from coordinate 23,704,136 downwards.
GCCAAAGGTCCTCGTATGCAATCGTCATGTCGTACTCGTTCGTTGCAGAAACCAAAGTGCTCATTTTTTTTTTGTTCGGTGATAAGTATCGTTGCGAAAGAGCTGTGTGTATCGCGGCGCGGCGATTTTTATGTGCTCGTGTTTCCGGAAACTATGCAAACGATAACTTCGGATGCCTCGCAGCCTGACAATGTCAATCGAAATAACGTGATTTATTTTTTTTATCAGTATAAAATAAAAAATTTATAAAAAAAATTCACGCGACTCATTGGTCATAACGGTGTTCTGGTTATGTAAAAAAATTACCAGATTCCAATATAACGCAATGCAGATGGAGTTTAATTTTTCTTCAATATCATGTTTTTTTATTTCTTCTATTTAAAAAAAATAGAAGTGCGCCTAACATTTTCAAAAATCGGTCCAGAGGATTATTTACGTGATCGGAACACCCTTACGGACAATCCAGAGCATGGGGTTATTATTTTATTTCACTCGGTGGGAAAAATGGGGAGTTTTTGCGCACGCTTCGCGTGCGAAAACCCCCATTTTCACGCCTTGTGAAATAAAATTTAGTTCGATACTCGTGCGAAAAACGTTTTCTGAACTCGTGTGTTTGCAACACTCGTCAGAAAAAGTTTTTTCGCACTCGTATCGAAATGTACTATTATTACACTTGGTGCGAAAATGACAGTTTTACGCACGCTTCGCTTGCACAAAGCGACCATTTTTAAACCTCGTGAAATGAAATTTGGTACGATAATCGTGCGAAAAACTTTTTCTGAACTCATGTGATTGTTACCCGAGTCACACTCGTCAGAAAAAGTTTTATCGCACTAGTATCGTAAATTACAATTTTTTTTTATTTCAGTATTCAATTATTGTAATTTATTTTTCTCGAGTTCTCCAACAACATATTATGATCGTAAATTTCAGCTTGTCTCGGTCCAATTACACTTCATTCATCAGCATTAACTAATTGCTTTTAGGTTATCGTCCCCCTTTAATATAGCAATTTGCATTTTACCTCGCGTGAATTGACGAGAGGAGTTAAAACTACGAACACAATTCGTAATCGTTTTCAAAATAATTTGTCAATTATAGTAGTGTCATTTTTCTTGTCCCAATTACAAATCGTCTCTGCAGTTTTTTTTTTTACAAAAATGTAGTGATCGTAAAAATTATTTGCAAAATTACTCATTACTATTGCATTATTAATATGAAACGGTTACATACATAGTGACGAGCGAGCTCTGTTTCGGTTTTGAGTCGAGCCGCAAATCTGCCCCGAGTTCGAGAGAACTTGTCAAGTTTATCCTGTCGTATCCTCTGCCGAGTTCCTTCATCGATTGCTGCGGGTCGCAACCCTCGTACCTATCGCCCGACAAAAGCTGTAACCGGCAAATCAAAGCCCAATTCTAAAAAAAATCCCTCATTATCTATTTTCAAACTCCTCTTCCAATTTCGCATTCGAAATTCCTCTTCGAATGCATTCAAAATTTTCTATTTATTTTTGTAAATGGCGTGTCCCGTGATTAAATAAAGAAATAAATAAGGATTGCATGTAATAATATATAAATAGATAATATATAAATGAATAATCATAAATAATGAAAACAAACTCTTACCAATTCCATGTTCCGTATCTCGTAGCATTTATGCTGAGGAAAATGTATACCCGGTGTGGGCTTGCCTGGATCCGAAATTACTAGCGGACCATCGTGCACAAGCGGTGGCAGTCTTTTCGGTAAAACTGTTGCCATTGAATTGAAACTTGCCGCACCAACGCTACCGTACCTAAAAACAATATTGAAGATCATGAAAGACCATAAAAATCTTTCTTTTATAAAATCATTTTTAATGTATAAAATAATTTTGTGACAAAAATCATTTTATTGCTAAAAATGAAAGAAAGATTTGTCCAATGGCAAATTTTAGCTTCCTCACAGAGGGAAGATTGTAAAAGATGTACAGTAATGCGAACACGATGTACAGATTTATTTTATTTTATTTGCAATATTTTGTGTTGTTGATATTAGGTTGATGAGTCCTTACGAAGACGAAAATTTTTTTAAATAAACTGGATGTATTATTATTATTATTATTTATTTACAGATAATAAGTTTTCACATTTTACATCTGCTTCTATATAATGAATGATCTTGTGAATGATCTTCACGTAAATTGAAATTTAGTTTTTTCTAAAGTAATTTTCGGACTGGTATTAAATTAACTTCTATTTTTAATTCTTTTGCTAAACTGAATTGTTTTAAAATACCGATCGGATGTAAAGGTCGGATCGGATCGGATTATTGCTTATTAATCTTCAGTAATGTAATTTTGGGATTAAATACATCATATTTAAAGCGTCGAGAATAAATTCTTACGAAAGTCGTGGACAACAAGCAAACCGTCTCCGAAAAAACGCCTTCAGTTGGAAGAAGGAATGCAGTGAAAAATATCCGATGAAAATGAAATAATTGTTCCTCACCTGGATACGCTACCGACTGGACTGTCGTCGAGATCGCTAGTCTCGGAATATGGAAACATAACAGGACCGGCGCTGGCGTGAGATGCGGAGGACAGAAGAGGAGCGCTCTCGGATCCACTGTCCTGTTGAAGAGCGGTTCTGCTCGTGTCCCAGCACCGTCTGTGCTTCCTCTTGTACGTGCGGTTTCTCGTATCGTCTTTTTCCAACGAACGAGACAAAACGAAACAAATTCTATTTACGATCGATCATCAATGCCTATTGATCACGTACACAAATGAATTTTTTTCCACAGTACTTGCAGAACTCTGCAACCGAATTTTGTGGTTCGCGCGAAACACAACGAGTCAATCGATCCATCGGGCAACGAATCAATCGATCGACGAATTAATCGATCAATTAATTTACAACATTGATAATATTTAGTTTTTCTTTGATATTCACCCTGATTTTCGGTAGGACTGTCGGTATCGTTGGGCGAAGAGTACTTGGTAGCTGATCCAAAAAGTCGATCGCGACCGACGTTGAACACTCGAGCCCGAGGCTGACTGTGACTCTTTCGTACAGCAGGAGGTTGTTCCAATTTAAGAGTACCGTCCGTCCTGGTTAATTGACCGGCGTCCGAGGACGCTCGTCGCCTCGATGAATCCGCGGATCCTGACTGACTCGATCGTGATGACGCCATCGGTTATCGGAGTGACTAATTACAGAAGAGCAAGAAATAAACTATCTGCTAGCAAAGTCTGGGAGATTATAAATTACACAAAAAAATACTAAGAAGACCGAAGAAGAATAAGAAAATTTGTAATAAATAACGGAAGACGTCCGCGTTCCTAAGCACGCGTAGTTCCGCAATCGCTTTTACCCTAATTTCTCGACAGCCTCGTCTATGACAAGAATAAGTCGTGATTAGATTATCTCATGCTAATAGTAACGTTAGCCACGACCTTAAAATGAGATATGCTGCCACATTTTTTTTCGGTGGGTTCACCAATTTTTCAAGTGGAAAAGACTATTGATAATAAATAAAGTATTGCTATAATAAGTTCACCCTTGAAAATAATTAAATTTCAGTGGGCACGGATAAAAAAAATTGCTATTCTCTCTGATGCGATTTCCGGCTCAGAAGCGTATAATTATTATTTTTTCCAACAAACAATTTTTTTATGCAAACTTCCACGTGACCAATTATTTGTAACAGTGTTCCGAAAAAGTGAAAAAATTCACGGGTCCGATGGTAGGAAATTATAGGAAACTTTCCTTTTTTGAAAAATCGAAAATGTAACATAAATTATTTAGAAAAAAAAATGCAACTCCTACCACCAATTATATTCAATCGTGGTACTCTTTTGTATTTTTTGGAATAGTGGCACAAATAATCAATCACATTGCATGTTTTAAATTACTTATTTTTTTACGATTAAAAAAATTAGCGCCAGTCTTTTTATCTGTAATCGTCGGCCTTCGGCTTGGTGCAAACAAATATTAATGAACTGATTTCGATAAGCTAGCCATTAGCTTATGCGCAGACTTTCCGTAGTTTGATCTGTAAATTGATCCGTTATTGAAGCTTAGCTATTATTTTAGTAGCCTTAGTAGTTGTAGCGAATTAATTGATACTACGTCACACAGAACAGGTTTGCATTCATAACATAACGTAGCTCGTATAGTGCGTATATATATATCGCCAATCGACTGTCGAACGAAGTTCTTCAGCTCTTATTATTTTATTTTTCATTATTACATTAATTAAATAATTAATCATTTTAAACAATAAATTTTTTTAATTCGTTTATTATTTAATAACATTAGTTGATTAATTGTTAAAAAATTTAACACGAAAAAATAATTTATACGTCCGGAAGTTATCGTCTAAAAAATAAAAATTGCCGTAATGAGGTAAAGAGCTGCCCACTTGTCAGTAAAGTATTTATGTAACGAGACAACTTTTTCTTACGAAAAAATTGCCAATACAAAATTCTTGATCCGTCTGTATATAGCATTTAAAATAATCGTTTTCACAGAGACTGATAATAGGTTAAATAGAATGAAAATGTCCGTCAATAAATTTTTTGTTACTCTGCAATCGTTAAACGGCATCGATGCTTTTTTTCTATTTATTATTTCTTCTTTTTCTTCTTCTATGATTCTTCGAGAAAATTTGAGAATAAAGGGTGACAACCTGTTCACATGGCCAGATCTAACTCTGGTTAATTAATTTTTTATCTACAACTTTATTTCCCCGTCAAATGAGAAAGATATCGGTCGGAGTGAAAAAAATGCGGAGACGATAGAAATGTCTAAATTTAGACGATCGACCGTTAGAATTGGAAACGCTATCAGTTCCAGCCGATACAAGCGAAGACGGATTACACACAGGGAATCACGCAATTTTCGAAATAGGTCACTCCACGTTATTATTTATTTTCATCCTTTTTTTTGTAAAGATAAAACATTTATTTTTTCTTTATTACAAATAATAATAAACTTTATTCTTTTTTGTTCAGTCTAATTGATTTTACGTGATCTTTAAGGATCCGAATTGCTGCTCTAAATACCTCAACCGGTGTGAACACGGACACTAGAGTGACGCACAATTTTCTTGTCCACTCGAAAAAACCACTGCGATATTCCTCGCGAGTTTGACCGAAAATTTATATTCACTTTGGCACCGTGACACTCGTCATGCGACTAACATTTTTTTCACTCAACGATATTCTTTGTTAGCGTGAGTCCTCATTTTGAAATGTTTATCTTCAATTCTTTATATTTAAATTTTCGTTTTGATTACAATGTGGCATGTTCAGACGAAACTCTGGTACTGACTGGACCGAAATCGACCGAAGTCTCCTACCGAACTGATACCAGCGGAGGAACTGCACGAGGATGCTGAGACGACGAGAGATTTATATCGTCGATTTATAGCCTATTGCAGTGACATAACGAGGGAGCGCTGACTGTCGCGGTCTCGGTATATACTTTTTATTCTCTTACCCTTGCTTCGGTCGTTATCGTTAACTTTTCATTACAATTGCTAATTTATATCACTTTTCCCGGAGTAATTAAACCGTCGAAATCCGACGCGTTTCGATTAATGTGATGAAAGAAGAAAACAATAAATGGAAAGAAATTGTCCAATTTTTATAAAACTCGGCGTAACAACATGATCTGTAGGAAAAGGAAGAAATGTTCGGATCATCGAAGCAGCATACGAAAGGCTGATAAGGATGAAGAGAATGAAGAGAACGAAGGGAACGAAGGGAACGAAGGGAACGAAGGGAACGAAGGGAACGAAGGGAACGAAGGGAACGAAGGGAACGAAGGGAACGAAGGGAACGAAGGGAACGAAGGGAACGAAGGGAACGAAGGGAACGAAGGGAACGAAGGGAACGAAGGGAACGAAGGGAACGAAGGGAACGAAGGGAACGAAGGGAACGAAGGGAACGAAGGGAACGAAGGGAACGAAGGGAACGAAGGGAACGAAGGGAACGAAGGGAACGAAGGGAACGAAGGGAACGAAGGGAACGAAGGGAACGAAGGGAACGAAGGGAACGAAGGGAACGAAGGGAACGAAGGGAACGAAGGGAACGAAGGGAACGAAGGGAACGAAGGGAACGAAGGGAACGAAGGGAACGAAGGGAACGAAGGGAACGAAGGGAACGAAGGGAACGAAGGGAACGAAGGGAACGAAGGGAACGAAGGGAACGAAGGGAACGAAGGGAACGAAGGGAACGAAGGGAACGAAGGGAACGAAGGGAACGAAGGGAACGAAGGGAACTAGGAGAACTAGGAGAACTAGGAGAACTAGGAGAACTAGGAGAACTAGGAGAACTAGGAGAATTAGGAGAATTAGGAGAATTAGGAGAATTAAGAGAATTAAGAGAATTAAGAGAATTAAGAGAATTAAGAGAATTAAGAGAATTAAGAGAATTAAGAGAATTAAGAGAATTAAGAGAATTAAGAGAATTAAGAGAATTAAGAGAATTAAGAGAATTAAGAGAATTAAGAGAATTAAGAGAATTAAGAGAATTAAGAGAATTAAGAGAATTAAGAGAATTAAGAGAATTAAGAGAATTAAGAGAATTAAGAGAATTAAGAGAATTAAGAGAATTAAGAGAATTAAGAGAATTAAGAGAATTAAGAGAATTAAGAGAATTAAGAGAATTAAGAGAATGAGGCGCCAAAAAAGCGGTGCCTATTGCTACTGCAATTCAGTGTCAGGAGATAGATCCCTTCCTTACCCACCGAGCATCCCTCTGCAAAAAACAATCACATTCGCGACCAAGAAAGTCACCGTATCCGCTGACTGATGGCTCTGCCAACCGCTTCCGAGATACAAACGCATGCGTCCGCGAGCCTCGCCGGCTCGCCGGTAAAAATTACGTATATGATGCCTGGGCACTACTACACCTACGCTTAAATAGTTTAGCACAATAGTAGAGCTCCACTCACACACACATGAGAAAGGTCCATGCCCCGTGTCCTTGAATGTCATTGGCGCTATAGAGCTCTCAGTCTGCTATCAGCTTTCGCTGCTGGCGGTACGGCGAGGTCTACCTATTGTACATATATTAATATTATCGAATAGCAATCGGAGCTTCACGGGTATATCAGTACAAAATAGAGAACCGAACAACACTTCGACTGGGCTTTCGCGAAACTATTTTCCAAACTTTTTTATTTTCCGTTCTTTTCGTTCGACGTTTTTTTTTCATTTTTATTTTTTCAGTCTCCTAAAAAATTAAAAACAGATTATAATAAAATCGTTGAAATGTCCGCGACGACAAAAGTGATAACGACAAAAATTTACGAGGGTCAAAAACCCGGCACCTCGGGACTCAGGAAAGCCGTCAAGGTCTTTCAACAGGAGCATTACACGGAAAATTTCATACAATCTATTCTCGACGCTCTCGGCGAACAGTTGGCTGGCTGTACTCTTGTAGTCGGGGGCGACGGACGGTACTATGGCAAAGATGTTGTCCAGAAGATTATCAGGATGGCCGCAGCCAATGGGGTACGCTTTAGATAGTATTTTTGCAATTTTTTTTTGGCTTCCAAAAAAAAAAAAAAGATTTCGACAATTCATGGAAGATTCGTCGGAAATTTTTTTACTCGGATAAAGTTTTGTAATTTTTTTTTTTCGTACGATTTCATTTTTCTCGTTTTTTAAAATGAATTTGTAGAAAACATTCGACTTTTTTTAAAATGGATTTCTGAGAATTTTTTTTTTTTTTTCTTTTTTTAATTCTTATGCTCCCTCGGAAACGCGTACGCGCGAGATTGCAGACGGGGTCTCGACGAAATAACCTTGCGCCGGGTCAAAGGTGAATGATACCCGTCGGGAGGGGCGGGAGGGGCGGCGAGACGGCGCCTGCGCCTGCGCTCACGTAGCCTCCCGGCAGACGAGGCCGCACGCTATCATCTCGGCAATAAATCTCATGTATGTGTACCCAATTCGAAAAGCAGAGCACCAGCCGAACGGACCCGCACGCATGTACGCCGACGCCCTGACCCGGCGAATGTTGCGAGGGGGCGCCTTCCCCCACTCTCGAGAAATTATTTGATGGCAAGCTATCTCGTTCTTATAAAGAAAGAAAAAAAGAACAAAAATGAGATTTTTAAAAACGTGGATTAGATTTAAATTTGGAACTAATTTTTTTTTACGTTGTTAACTAAATTCATTAATTGTCCATTAAATTATTTATCACCTTTTTTATTATTATTGTTTTAGGAGGCCTCTATAGTGAGGTCGAGAATAAAAAAATACAATTTTGTTTTTTTTTTTAATTTTTTTGCTAATTTTTCGTGAGGATTAAGGTAAAATTGGAGATTTTACGCGATTTTGAATTTTTTGAAAACTGGTGGTAGCTCTAACTTGAGTAAATTTTGAGCTACGTCCTAAAAATATATAAAACTATATAAAAAATACACTATTTTTATCAAAGACCTGTGGTATTGAATTTGGTAAAAATCTAACGAAGTAGTCAAATTTTATGGGATTTTGAGCTTTGTGAGTTTTTTGAAAAATTACCAAAAACAATCTAATTCGAATAAACATGGAGGTATCGAGCTGAAATTTGATACGGGAATGAACTAACATTGTACGATTTCAATTTTTAACTTTTTTCAACGACAACGTTGTATTAAAATTTTATGCACAACGACTGCCCGATTCAGGTTCTACGCGAATTCGTATTAAATTTGGCGAAAATGGATCGAACCGCTCAGATTTTATAAGATTTTGAAATTTCTAAATTTTTTGGAAAATTATCATTTTACGTCCGATGAGAGTTTTCGCATCGTATATCGCTCCAGGAGTAAGATCAGTTTGAGATTCGTAATCAGCGGCGAAAAATACATTAAACATAGCCAAAAAACGGCGAGATCATAAAAAAAATCTTTATTTCACTCGGTGGGAAAATGGCGGTTTTTTCGTACGCGAAGCGTGCGAAAATCCCCATTTTCGCACCTTGTAAAATAAAATTTTATCGGATACTCGTGCGAAAAACGTTTTCTGAACTCGTGTGATCGCAACACTCGCCTTCGGCTCGTGCTGCAAAGTCACACTCGTCAGAAAAAGCTTTTTCGCACTCGTATCGAAATGTACTATAACGACACGCTTCGAGTATTTATGCAACGCATAAGCGTGTCGTAAGTACTGTGCGTATGCGCGCAGTATTTACGTGCGCATGCGCACGCCGTCCGTTTGTCCTTTATTGTCGCGCCCGGCCAGCAACATAACCTGGCACATTTCATGCATTCGTCACAAAAAGTAGTATGCGATACTTGTACGTAAAAACAGACTCCCGACGGCGATTGTGAAGTGGCCGCACTCGCCTTCTCTCGCGCTACAACAGCAGGCTTGTGCAGCCACTTCCCAACCTTCGCCGAAAGACCGCTTTTACGCACTAGTATCGCAAAGTACTAAAATTTGTTTTTATCGGCGTTGGCTTTTGACACGGATGTTAATTTATTGGCGTTAAATTGACGGTCAAACTTTTCTATCTCGACTGTTCCCCATTTTTCGTATAACCCTCGAAATCTGCGTGCGTATTTGTTGAAACAATCGTTTCAAAAAATATTTTTTATCCAAAAACACTACAACAATTTGACGAGTATTAATGCACTACGAAGAAAATTATTCGAACAAAATGTTATTAAATTTTCTTTCAATCTTGGATGATAAAATGTGAAAACTGAATTTTTCAGAAATGATAATTTTCACATCCATATGTATATATATTTTTTTCGTAAAAGAATTTAATAACCATATTTTTTTATAAATTAAAGTTTTAACATGGTTCGGGAAGACAAACTGTTGAGAATTTTTTTTTTTAATTCTTAAAACTCAATTGAATACTTCATGCATTTATTGATTTATAAATTTTGATTTTTTGGCAGGTGGGCAAGTTGATAGTGGGCCAGAATGGAATCCTGTCGACCCCGGCGGTATCGACGATAATTCGGAAGTACAAAACCCTCGGTGGCATCGTTCTGACCGCGTCTCACAATCCCGGCGGTCCCGACGCCGATTTTGGAATAAAATTCAATTGCGACAACGGTGGTCCGGCTCCGGACAGCGTAACGAACAAGATCCACGAAATCACGACAAGCCTGAAGGCTTACAAGATCGCCCCGGAGATCAGCGTCGACATCGACAAGATACAAAATTGCTCCCTGACCGTCGATGGAAAACCCTTCATCGTCGACGTCATCGATTCGGTCGACGACTACGTCGCCCTGATGAAGGAAATTTTCGACTTCGATAGCGTGAAAAAACTTCTTCAGGGAACTCCCGAGAGACCAAAATTCGAAGTCCTCATCGACGCTATGAACGGGGGTCAGGGCAAAGGAAACTTTTATTTACTGCTATTTTTTTCAATTCAATAATAACGATACATTTTTTAGTTTTTTTTTTTTTTTCAATTTGAAGTGGAGTTTAATCATTACGATAAACATTTTTATTTTATTTTTATTCATTTTTTTTTAAATTAGTTACCGGCCCATACGTAAAGCGGATTTTCGGTGTGGAGCTCGGTGTGGATCAATCGAGCCTCGTGCATTCCACTCCTTTGGAAGACTTCGGCGGACTTCATCCAGACCCGAATCTGACTTACGCGGCCGATCTTGTCAACACTGTTAAAAACGGTACTTACGACCTGGGCGCTGCCTTTGACGGCGATGGCGACAGGAACATGGTGAGCGGAGATTGAGTAGTAATTAACCGCTAATGGGTTTTAAAACGGCCCTCACGGGTGTAATGACAATCAATCTTTAATTAGGGTCACAATTTTAATTAGTCAAATTTAAAGGAGCAAGGCTATTGAGTTTAATAATTATAATTATGTTATTATAATGATGCTTTAATTACAGTAAGGATTGTAATTAATTCATTTTTAACAACCACAATTGATTGATAAAAAATTATAAATAATAAGTGTAAGTTGTTAATTAAAAATTATAATAGACTTACAAAGTTTCCGTTTAATGTTACAGATTATCGGCAAAAAGGCCTTTTTCGTAACGCCCTCCGACTCGCTGGCTGTTCTCGCCGAACATCTTATCGTGATTCCCTACTTCCGGAAAACCGGAATCAAGGGCTTCGCGAGATCAATGCCAACGGGCGGCGCCGTCGACAAAGTTGCCGCTAAAACGGGTATCGAATGCTTTGAAGTGCCGACTGGCTGGAAATACTTTGGTACGGTAAAATGATGTTCTTCGAAATATTTGCATCGACGGGAGTCAATTCCTGAGAGTCACTTCTTGAGAGTCAATTCTTGAGAGTCAATTCTTGAGAGTCAATTCTTGAGAGTCAATTCTTGAGAGTCAATTCTTGAGAGTCAATTCTTGAGAGTCAATTCTTGAGAGTCAATTCTTGAGAGTCAATTCTTGAGAGTCAATTCTTGAGAGTCAATTCTTGAGAGTCAATTCTTGAGAGTCAATTCTTGAGAGTCAATTCTTGAGAGTCAATTCTTGAGAGACAATTCTTGAGAGTCAATTCTTGAGAGTCAATTCTTGAGAGACAATTCTTGAGAGACAATTCTTGAGAGTCAATTCTTGAGAGTCAATTCTTGTGAGACAATTCTTGTGAGACAATTCTTGAGAGTCAATTCTTGAGAGTCAATTCTTGAGAGTCAATTCTTGAGAGTCAATTCTTGAGAGTCAATTCTTGAGAGTCAATTCTTGAGAGTCAATTCTTGAGAGTCAATTCTTGAGAGTCAATTCTTGAGAGTCAATTCTTGAGAGTCAATTCTTGAGAGTCAATTCTTGAGAGTCAATTCTTGAGAGTCAATTCTTGAGAGTCAATTCTTGAGAGTCAATTCTTGAGAGTCAATTCTTGAGAGTCAATTCTTGAGAGTCAATTCTTGAGAGTCAATTCTTGAGAGTCAATTCTTGAGAGTCAATTCTTGAGAGTCAATTCTTGAGAGTCAATTCTTGAGAGTCAATTCTTGAGAGTCAATTCTTGAGAGTCAATTCTTGAGAGTCAATTCTTGAGAGTCAATTCTTGAAATGAGATTTTCGACATTTTTTACTTCAAAAGCTATTTTTTATATTCTGTCTTTAAGATTCAATTTTCTAAATGCAATTTTTGAGAATCTGGTTTTGAAATACTATTTTTTACAATCTATTTTTGGAATTAAATTTTTGAGATTCCATTTCTGTTCGATAAATTCGTAGGTAATTTGATGGACGCGGGACGTCTGTCGCTCTGTGGCGAGGAAAGTTTCGGCACGGGTTCCGATCACATACGCGAAAAGGACGGTATTTGGGCGTGTCTAGCTTGGCTCAACGTTGTCGCTAAAGTCGGCAAGTCTATCGAGGACATTCTGAAAGATCACTGGAACAAATTTGGCCGAACTTTCTTTACGCGCTACGATTACGAGAACTGCGACGCTGATTGTTCGAATAAAATGATGAAGGAACTCGAGGACGCGATATTAGACGCTTCGTTCGTCGGCAAAAAATTCGGCGAGTACGAGGTCGAGAAAGCCGATAATTATTCATACAAAGATCCTATCGACGGAAGCGTCGCTACGAAACAGGTAAAAAAAATATTGATGTTATGTCCGGTGTTAAATAATAATTTAATCATTTGATAATTTAATAATTTAATAATGTAATAATTTAATAATTTAATAATTTAATAATTTAATAATTTAATAATTTAATAATTCAATAATTTAATAATTTAATAATTTAATAATTTAATAATTTAATAATTTAATATGATTGGCAGGGCCTGCGAGTACTTTTCAAGGGAGGCTCCCGAGTGATTTACCGACTGTCGGGTACCGGAAGTTCGGGCGCCACCATTCGCCTCTACGTCGAGCGCAACGAAATCGATCCCGCAAACTTCGGCAAAGACGCTCAGGTCGCTCTGAAGCCGCTCGTCGATATCGCCCTGGAACTTTCCTCGTTAAAGAAACATACCGGACGCGACGCGCCCACGGTTATCACGTAAATCATCGATATTCGCCGTCAGCGACTTTATTTAATTTTCTTTTTTCTTTTTTTTCGCGTCAGATTTCGAACGTCCAAACTTTTTGTAAAACGCACAAGCAACTGCTTTCGTCTTGTTATTGAGACGCGAGCATAAGAAACATCCATCTGGCAGCCTCGAACTAGATTTTGTATGGATTAATATTTAATAACTTATCAAGCTCATAGCAATTTAGCGCGTCGCAACTAATTTGCAGTATTTTCCGCTGGTTACAACGAAAACCTACGTTTTATCGGTTCTTGAAAAAAAAAATCGCAAGACGTAATGATTTCTGAAAATCTTCCATGCGTCGTTATTTTTTTACATTCGGCAATTTTTTACTATTTTCGAGCAGTTTCAGACCGAGAATACACGACAAACGGCTTGAAAGATATCGAGAAATCGTTTTGATGTTATTTCGATTTTTTTTTATCTAGTTTTTTTGGATAGAATTGGAGAACACCGTACAGTGAGTTTGACCCTTATAGGACCTCTCGTTCATCGAAGAATTGGATTCGTTGCCGGCAATCGGTAAACCAGTGGAAAATATCATTAGTATTCCTAGAATAGATCAGAAAGGTTTTGGAGGATTATCCACGCATCGCGACCGTCGATAATCTCGTATATCGCAGTCCGGACAAAGATGTCCATCGAGTGTCAGCGCAACGAATTTTCTCAAATTACGATTTATATTCGAGTTCAAAAATTCCTGTAATGCGGTGTTGAAATAGCAACAGTGTTAACATTAACGATTTATAAACGTAGCATGTAAGTACCAGGTAGTCGTGTAAAGAGTGTGATTGAGACGATGTGAGACAGACTCGGTCGGTAACAAAAACTGTAATCCATTTTTTTTATGCATCGAAAGGAAATTAATGGATTGACGAAAGAGGAGGTTTCGCATCGCCTCAACGGGAGTAAACCAAAGATCGCAGCTTAATGAAAAATAATTACTTAATGTAATCAGATCGTAGTCAAAGTATCCATAAAAAATATTTACGAAAAGAAAAAACGTGACTAAAATATAAAATAAACTAAAAAATGTACAGATGGAACGAAAGCGAACGAGGTGAATGAGTGCCCGGTATATTTGAGAGCGCCGAAATTGAGAACTACAATAAGATTGTTCGAGGAGAGTGTTGTACAGTGAGACGTGAAAAAAATTTAATAGCGAAGACAAAAGGGAATAGGAAGAATGGGGAAGAGAAAACTCTTGTAAATAATGTAAGGGTAACGTGGGGGGAGATTATTCATTACTTGGGGGACCTGAGCCGACACTCGCTTCGGCGCGGTTTAAAACGTCGCTCTGCACATTTTTGCGAAATCTGAAAAGTGTATTTTATCAATGGAAAAAAGAAATAGCTTTCTGGAAGTCGCACGAATAGCTGAACGGATCGTCCGGAAACCGTCGTTAGGAAGCGGTGTCAAAGACACCAGCGATGACTGCCGATTGTACTATTTAAACAAAATTATTGTAATTTATTAACTGCTCGTATATCGAAGAAGCAAACGAAGAAGAGAAAAGTATGAGAATACGAAAAATTGTAAGAAGAAACGCAGTGTCTTAAATAATGAGGAATACTAATAGTCGTTGTAAGTTCATTGGGGACGAAATCTCGAGACAATTTTCGATTATTGCCAAACCAAACCCGGAAAGCCCGCTCGAGAGTTCGTTGTAAATATGCTAACGAGAGTGTTGCGATTTAATTATTTTACCGCTGCAAGAAAATAATGGCCACTTTTGTTTTCGCAATCGATCATTTGTTGCTTCGGATTTTGAGAAAATTCGTTGAAAGTTCTTACGGCGATGGATCGTTGACCGGATGGGATCTCGAGAGAGAGATATCGTCGTTATTTGCGCGATCGTAGCCTCGCATTAAATGTCAACAGGAACGCTGGAAATCCGCCCAGGGTATATTTCTTCGTGTAGTTGAGAGGGGCGTCAATTGAAAAATAATATTGAAATCATAAATAAAAAAATGTTAAAAAGATCCCCAAGCCTTGTTCTTTCCGGAAGTAATATGAAACTAAAAAATGACGAATGAAGATATTGATTTTTTGAAACCCTCACAATATAATGTAAGAAATTACCGTGACTCTTTATCCTAGAAAAAGAAAGCTTCCTCTGCGAGGAAGCATAAAATGAATGAAAAAAGATTTTTTTAATAACGTTAATTGATTTTTTTGGGAGCTTTTATGAGTTGGACAAGAAAGATTTATCTTAGACTGTCAAAAAGTCGGAAAGTTCAATAATTTTTTTAAGTTTCTGACGGGGACAAAATTTATGACGTAGAAAAAAATAGATTTTTTTTCTGTAAGCTATAAGCTGATGAAAAACCTCCCACCGCACGACCTGGGCTCAGTCCGTAACGGAAACCGTAATTCACTTTTTTCAAGGGCGATAAACTTTTCCGAGGAAAACGAAATTGATTACCGTCCGATCAACTGTTAGAAAATATGCGTTTGGGCCAAAATGTTAAAGCGCTTGAAAAAAAAATAACATTGTATTACAGTTTTCGTTACCGATTGAAACCGTTTCACATCGCTTCAAAACTAAAAAACTAATTCCTCGGAAACGGAAAAACGTTCTAAATAAATGTTCTGGATTATTTGCCCCTCTGTTTCCCCTCTTCGAATTTAAAGTGATGTGAAACGTCCGTCGCATCCAATCCGCCCTTGGCCGATAATGAAAACTGTAATTAATTCGTTCTGCGGTCAAAAGCAAATTCTCGCTAAGACTTTGATTTTTACCTAAACTATAATTAATTACAGTTTTTATTACCGACCAATCTATACATCTCATGCTCTAAAGATGATAATAAACAACAATTAATCGTTTCACTATTCATCGAATCGATTTATAAACTATGTTTCATACACATTAATCGTAAATTTTACAACTCGTAAAATTTCACATCATCATTATCTACTTTGTACAATAACTGAGTTATCGAAACTACTATGCCGTCGATTTTCCGTTTCCAGTTATTTCATTTCGTATAAGTATTTACCAGTCGTCCGTTTATATATTTCTACGCCACCACACATTTTTCCTTCGCACAAACGGAGATTAACGTAGTGGGTTTCGTAATCGCACACCCAGCGATTACGCGTCTCTCCAGATTATTTTTATTACATTTTTCGCCCTCACTCTTTACCATCGTTGCTCCATTCTCCGTGCGGAAAACGTCTCGGCAGTTTCGATCCTTTTAAATCGTAAATAAAAAAAAAGATCGAAATCGTCTATATTTGTCACAACGCGTGGCTCGTACCGCTCATTGGAATCGTCGCGACGGCGACGATGTTTCATCGGTAATATTTAAAGCCGATTTCACACGCTAAACAGAGAAGCTTTCACCGCATCCGCACGTACCCTTGATATTCGGATTATTGAAGACGAATTCGCAACTCAATTTTCCCTCAACGTAATCCATCTCGGTGCCGAGCAACGACAGCTGCGCCTTGCGATCTATTATCACCCTCACGCCATCCTGGACGACTTCCTCGTCGAGCTTGCTCTTTTCTGTTGCGTAGTCCAGCGTGTAGCTCAGTCCGTTGCAGCCTCTCTGACGCACGCCGACTTTCAAGCCGATCTGCAAAGCCCAAAAAAATTATCAAAATACAAATAAGAAAGAATTTTTCCGAACAAAATTTTACCCACATGAGAGGAGGAAATAAAACATTAAAGGAAATTTAAAGTGGATAGAAGAGAAAGCCAAATTACTGAACCAAGATAAAATAGCTCGTAAGGAAGAACTTATGTAGGGGGCACTGCCACTCTCTTGTAAAGAGAATAAGAAACACAAGGCATATGCGAACTCTGTGATATCCACGAACAAGCCAATCTTGCTCCTGTGGACCGAACAAACCTACAGTTTTTCGTATTACAGTGTATTGTATTAAATTTATATTATAATAATATAAATTTTATATAACCGACAGTGGTGGTTGCCCGGTTGGCGCACGGCGCCGGTGATTTCCCATGTCAAGCAGAATCGTTCATGGTCAGTACTTGGATGGGTGACCGCTTAGCCGTGCGCTAGCTGGCGCATCGACCGTTGAGCGGGAGGCGCTTTCTTCTGAAACTTTGGTATTTCTGCACTTTACTCAAGTACAATAATACCGGAGGATCAGTTGAATATGGCCGTCTGTACCGGCACAGGTGTTCCACAGTTTCCCCGTGTCTTTGGCAAATGCGGTATAGTGTAGCTAAGGTGGCTACGGTTGCACTGGAAGTTGGATAGCTTAGCTGAGTGCGGATAGGGAGTGCTAGGTTGGAATCAAGATGGGGTCTCGTAAAAATCCAAAAGGGTATACGGTGGAAAAGTGGAACAAATATTTTGAAAGAATATATACATAAATTTTATATTAATAAATATAATAAAAAATATTATATTAGAATATTAATTGTAAGTTCTATACAAAAGTCTGTGCAATATTATGTAATAAACAAAAAATGAAAAAAAAATTACAAAAACAAAACAAAAATTAATCGGAGGACGTATTATTATTTTTTTTATTTGAGCCTTAAAAAAGAAAGTCTTGCAAGAAAAAAGTCTTTCGCAACGTTATCGCAATATCCTGCAATAGAAGTTACAAAATAATAGTTTGTAACTGAATGAAAGAAGTAAAGAATTATTCGTTACTCACGTATTCATTTTTATCGTGCAGTATTTCTTTGATCTTCTTGATGGCGCTTTGTGTCTGAAAGGATGAAAAAATAAAATAAAAAACTTAAAAGTCACATCTACGGAGCAGAAGCGATTTTCTTGGGTTTCGAGGTTATGTTCGATTTAGAAAAATATCGACGATTCTGGATGGATACAAATTGTTTAAATCGTCGCAAGATCGTTTGTTCACGATTGAAAAGTAATTTTTAACTCACCAGAACTAGGGCGGCTCGAGTTGGTAGCGTACGTTTGCCTTTGACAGCTCGAACAGTGGCGACAGCTGCGATGCGCGACGCCATGTTTGACGAGCTGTAGTTGATGCCGAGTGACGTCACGAGACCGATCACACGATTTATAGTTGCACTCACACAATGATATTTCGATTCGCAGCCACGAGCCAAGGGCGTTCGAAGGCGACGTACTAATCGGCGCTCAGCCAGTAAACAACTAAACTCGGAACAACAGACTCGACGTTTCGTCCTCTCGTGACCGAGAATCTCGGTTGCGTAACGCGTCACTGCTAGACTCTCGTTTTAACCTCATCGCGACTCTATTCTCCCGTCGCTTTCTCGAGACACGACAGCTACTATGATCGCGAGGCTCGTGGATGAACGAGCACGCGGAAATCACGGGCAAGGCTGCCATTCTTGTGAAACGAAAGAATTATTTAAAATCTCGCGCCATTTTTATCGAGAATTTCGGCCGTTCCTATCGGTCCGAGGCTTCGGCCAATCGGAGGAAAGGATTTGAGGCTCTCTCGCTGAATAGTCGACGTAAAAATACCTGTATCGTAACCCAGGTATTTAGCACAAAAAAATTAGTTATCAGAACGTGATCTAAATGGGTTCCCAGGTAGCACAAAAAAATTAGTTATCAGAAAGTGATCTAAATGGGTTACATATGTCCGTCCGGATGGTAACTATAAGCTATCCTACGTCCAAAAGTTAACTTTTTGGATGGGTGGTAACTTTCGGATACCGTCCAGACAGACATATGTCATATGACATATGACAACCCATTTAGATAACTTTCTGATAACTAATTTTTTTGTGCTACCTGGGCTTCAGTCGGTTAGTTTTTTATATCAACCAGAAATTGGCGGAGAAAAATGCTACATTGTATTCTTTTTGAGGTTAGATCCGATCATTCCCATGTTAAAATACGGAACTTTGAAATGACGTTGCAAAAAAAAACTGGACCGTCAAAAAATCTTAAAAAATGCCAACAAATAAAGCGTGTTTTTTTTCTGTAGACCACATAAGTTTGATTAAGATCGAATGGAAACGACTTTTGGTACGGATATCCTTAAACGATTCACCACCAAATGTTTTAATCAGACTACCCCAATCACCAGCAAACGACCACCAATCGAAGGCAGTATATCAGGTGGACACAGAAAAAGTCGACAAGAAGCAACTCGACACGAAGACTGTACATATGACCACGAATAGGCTGTACACCGAGTCAACTCTACACCGAAGAGAGTGAACACACTACCAATTGAACACTTGACAACTGCACACAAATGACCGCATACTTCAGGGGAGCTATTCTTGGGGATATCATTCCCCATGATTGATTACGACAACAATATATAGGCAATACTACCCTTGGGGAAAATCTATACCTGAAGTGTCATGATAATGATTATGCTCAAATTATTCAGTCTCGGTATTGCGTTGCGACCTAGCGCCTCTTATATTGTCACAATAAGACATGAGCATTTGACTTTTTCTTTGTTCACCTGATATACTGCCCCAATCAAATGGTGTAAATAGCAAATTTTTTAATTAAAGTTGTCTGGCTAATTTTATAGAGCCCATTAATTGGTGGTTGGGTACATTTATTTAAAAAATTTCTTTTCGATATCATGTACTTATTTTTTTACAGTGAAAGTACGGTAAAATTACCGGTCACGCTTACCGCTAGTATACCTATAAGTTGCACCTGTTTACTCATTGTTTACGGGGGGAAAAAAATGGAGATCCAGACTGTCAACACTCGTAGAAAAGTATTGAATCACGCTGTTTGCAGCATTTTGATGGAGTGCGGTTATGAAAATTGTGATAAACAAGTTTTGGAGACACTCACGGAGATGATGCAGTCGTGTGAGCAAATTTATTTTACCTTGGAAACGTAAAAATCTCGAACTAACCTGAAAATGCTTTTATATTTTTCATCAAATTTAAGTTCGGGGTGCGCATATTTGATGCTCTTTCTGTTTTTGTTTATGAATTTATCGGTCATATTTCTTTAACCTTTCAGTTATCGTTGAACTGGGAGAGTCGGCGAGAAACTTTTGCGAATTATCCGGGAGAACGGAACCTCTCATAGCCGATATTGTTCTGTCACTGATAAACATGGGTGTCAAGCTTGAAGGACTGGACAGCTATGGGAAACGACAAAACAGAACGGTTCTTCCGCAACTACAGCAACAGACTCAGTCAAAGCAATTGAATATTTTGCAAGCCGGTGTGAAGCAGGGACATCCGTCTCATATACCTAATTACCTTCCGCAGTTTCCGGATCCACATGCTTATATCAGAACTCCGGTGAGCATTTTTTAGTGGAATTTATCAAATACAGTTTTTCAAATGTAGGATTGATCAAATACAGTTTTTTGTGTGTGTAGGATTGATCAAATGCAGTTTTTGTGTGTAGGATTGATTAAACACAATTTGCTGTGCAGAATTGTTTAAATGCAATTTTTGGTGTAGGGTTGATCAAATACACTTTTCAGTGCAGGTTCGATCAAGTACACTTTTCTGTGTAGGGTTGATCAAATACAATTTTCTGTGCAGAATTGATCAAACACAAGTTTCTGTGCTGGATTAATAAAATACAATGTACAGTGTAGGATTGACAAAATTCAATTTTCTGTACAGGATTGATCCTGCACATTTTGTCACGTAGAATTGGTTTTGCTGAGAAATTTTCACTGTATGATTGATCTTACGCAATTTTTTGTGTAGTTTGCATTCTACTGTGCTTCTGTACAATTGTGTGTAAGATTGATTTTGCATGATTTTTTTTTCATACGTTCAACGATGCACAATATTTTGGGTGGTATTGATAATGAATATGTTAATAAGATATAATTTTTGTCCGAACCTATTTTTGTAAGATCGATTCTACTTAATTTTTTGTACGGTTTTTGCGAAAACTTTTGTGCTCGACGGTTCCTACATAAATAGTAGTAGTAAATGTCTTTATCGACAATATTTTTAATCATACGGACGTTGATGCATTTAAAAAAAGTATATATAGTGCATATTTCTATTGCCAACGAGCGATCGGCCTAGGGGCTTTAAGTCCACACGATTATTTGCAGAAAATTGTGCAATTAATGTAAAATCATTTCAGACACACAAACAACCGGTAACGGAATACGAGGCGATCAGAGAAAAAGCCGCGACGCAGAAGAGGGACATCGAGCGAGCGTTGACGAGGTTTATCGCGAAAACCGGCGAGACGCACAGTCTCTTTCTCACAGACGACAACAGCATGTTTCCTCGTAAGTTCATCTCGACTTCCTTAGAGATCATTTAAAGAGTACGTGCAATACCGCAGTCGGTAATAAAAACTGTAATCAACTTTTCTCCCGGATTCTGGTATTCACGACCACAAGAAAAGTCTGATCGAAAGCCCAGATGATATCGCACCCTTAGAACAACAGTGTAACAACTTATACGGTAATGCCATAAGAGATGTTACACTATTGGTCTAGGGGTGCGATATGCGCTTCCGATGAGACTTTTCTTTTGAACGTGGATGCGAGAATCCGTGAAAAAAGTTGATTACAATTTTTAATACCGACTGAGCCCGGGGGTGGGGGGATTTTATGTGGTCTTAATGGGTATTTTTCAAGAGTAACTAAGATCAGCCAATCATTTAGCGTCACAATGTTTATTTTTATTTTTCTCATTTCTATTTATTAATCGAATGAAAATGATTTGAACATTTTTAATTAGCTTATTATTACTTAGCGTCGTAATATATATATATATATTTTTTTAATTAGTTCGAAACCAATAGAAATTTACGATATTCGCAGTGGTCGCCTGCAAGCCTCAATTCCCCGCCTACCTATCGGCCCTCCTTCCGCAAGATCAGATCTTCGAGCCCGATCAGGAATTCCACTTCGAGCCGAGCCCTGTGAAGAAGAAGAAGGAGGCGAAGAAAACGGGCGAAGACACGGAGGAAGCCGCGAAAGCGAAAGCTGCCGCGGAGGCGAACGAGCAGAGCGAAGAGGCCTCGACACAGCAAGACACGATAGACAATCCATATTTGCGTCCCGGAAAAATTCCTAAAACTAAAGCACCGGCGACCGGCCCAATAACGACGCATCCCGCTCAAAATATCAGACGCGACTTGTCTGACATAGAAATATGAAAAATTTTTCAAGAAAGATAACATATAAGACTGTAAATATTTATTAACGTAACGATATTTTTTTAAGCGATTAAACGGGAAAGTCGGAGCGGGAAAAATTGGCTCTCCTTGAAGTCGAGATACCGTATCTTGGCTTACTTTCATTTATGGAGTAGCGAATTTTATTTACAAAATGACGGAGGTGGAGAGTGTGTCGTGCGCGCGGAGGTTGTTCGATGATCGTCAGTTCCACTTGGAAGTCTCGAAGGCCTCGAGACCTTCGGCTCGTAGCCGGTTCAACATCGGGCGGTAGATGTCCGGAGTGAATGGCAGCACCATACCGCGTTGTTGAATCTCGCCTGAACGCAAAAACAAAATAAAAATATAAATCGGTAATTGAACAAGTCGGGAAGAGTGGAGTAAAGGGAATACGCGCGAAACAAGCCCTTTTTAAAATATAATGCAATTTTAAAAACGCGATTTTTTAGCGTTATTCGTGATGGTGTTCTGTCCCACACACTGCTTAGCTAAAATGTAAGAAAAAGTGTGGGACTGGGGCAATATTCGTATCAGCTGTGGCGCAAAATAAACCAATCGGATTCATTCTGTGTTAAAAAAAAGTTAAAATATGTGGTCTAAGTAATTAAAAATCCTCGAATTACTTAGCTGGTCCATTCTGCCCACTCTCACCTAGTCTCGTTAAAATGCAAACAATAAAATAACAAGACAGGTCAGTCATTATGATAGGCTCTGCAATTTTCATTTCTATGCATAAGGCAGTCTTCGAGTCTAAACTCTTGATTTTAGACTCGGGATTTAAAAAGTTATTTAAAAAAAATTTCAACCCGTTTTTAACTCCTTATTTAACTTTTTAAACTTTTTTACCGACGGAATTGGGCGATTTCTTAGTTTCAATTTAGGATGGTTAATATGCTAACTATATTCTTCAAATCATGCAGGACTATAATATTGACATAAACGCTTTGGCGTGCAGTCGAATTTTGATTACCAACTTACAAGGAATAAAGGAAATATATTGGTTTTCGCGGCAATTCGTAATATTCGATTTTCTTAATTTCTTAAACGTTTTCAACCGAAATTCAAGCACACGCCGAAGTGTTTATGGCTAGTATTAAAGTCTTGTAAAATTTGAAGCATATGTGTAGCATATTAATGTGGTAAAATAATCAAAGTGGTAAAATAAAAAAAAGACTTACCGTCTAAAATCATTTTGGTTCCCACAGCGGCGGGATAGCCGACGGTCCTGGACATGGCCGAGTGGCCCTTGGTGTCCCCGTAGAGGACAAAATTTATTCCTCTTTCCTCTCTTCTGTTGTCGGGCCAGACAATTTCAATGTCGTGTCTGAGAACGATCAAATCGCGCTCGTGCTTCTCATAAGTGAGTTTGTTGGACAGATAGTGGGTGAGAGTGTCGAGAGGGGTATTCAGCTTTAGAACAGGATCTTCGTTGAGAAGACCGAGATCCTCGATCGATTGGACTCGTTCCTCGGAGTTTACCCGCTCGACGAGCTTGCGTTTGAGGTTCTCGTAGAATATGTCGTCACTAATTAGTCCCAAGAGATTGCAGATCAATGTGCGCTGTAAAATCAACAAATATTAAATATTAAATATTAAATATTAAATATTAAATATTAAATATTAAATATTAAATATTAAATATTAAATATTAAATATTAAATATTAAATATTAAATATTAAATATTAAATATTAAATATTAAATATTAAATATTAAATATTAAATATTAAATATTAAATATTAAATATTAAATATTAAATATTAAATATTAAATATTAAATATTAAATATTAAATATTAAATATTGATGGGTTATTCCGAAGATGGTAAATATAAATAAATGGTTTACCCAAGTAATTTCCGGCCCATTGGGATGGAGAATCGGATGAGGATTCGGATCGATGAGTCCCAGATACTGAAGTGCCTGTACGGTATCGGCGAATCCCTTGAACCTCAGAGTTCCTCGTAAAACGGTCGTGGCGTTCGGTATACCGTATAGATTTCTGTAGATCGTGCTGTCGCGGTTCGGAAATCCTTCGAGGGCGAAACCAGGAAGAAAGTCGAGAGTACGAACGGTCGACATTAAATCACCGCCACCGGAAATCTCCACTTCCTAGATGATCAAAATTTAAAAAGAATTATGATCGCCAATAAACGTATTAAATAAAATAATAATGTCTTTCGTTTATAAGTAATGTAGTAAACAAAGAAATAGCTATAATTTTTTATAATAATAAAAAGAAATTATTATAAAATAATCAATAAACAAAAAAAGAATAATAAATGAACAAGTAAAAAATAATCATAACTAATCATGATAATCATAACTAACATTTGCGAAAATTGAAACTCAAAGAAACGAAAATTTCTTAAATATTGAAAATTGTAATTTTTTTAAGTGGCCTACCTGTCCATTATGGTAATATTTGGCGGGTGCCAGAGTGTTGAGCAACGCACCCCGAGGCGACCAACTGAATTTGTATCTGAGAGGATTGTAAGAGCACTCGGGTGCAGGAAGTCCCCCGCACCAGGAGACAAACGACTCAATTTTTCCGCCGGCCTGACGAACGTCGTCGAAACATTCGAGAGCGAGAAGATGATCGATGCCTGGATCAAGACCCACTTCGTTCAAAATCGTAACACCTGCGGCTTCGGCTCTGCATTTGAAAAAAAAATGAAAAATCGTTACATTAAAAAATCGCAACGGATTATAATTTAGAAATTTGAAAAGGAAGAAACGATTGCTTTAAAACCATACAAATGAGGTCAGAAAACATAAATTGCCAAATTTAAATCTATCCAAATTAATATTGAGACAGTACATCGTCAAACTCAAACTGTTTTCACAAAATCAATTCCTCTCGAATGAATACAAAATTGTTTAATATAATAATTAATATAATTTCAATTATAGTTTTTTTGTCTACGTATCATAGATTCATATTTCGTTTGTCACACTTTGTGCTGAATCATATAAAATATACGGTATATCACAAGAGGACTTATTCGTTAAATGAAATATCTGACAAATTTCTGGAGTACTTGTTTCATTAACTCGATGCAGACAATATTTTCAAAAATAATGTTGATAGTAACATGATTTTTCACGATTCTTTTTCGTTATTTTTTTTTTAATTTTATTATTTTTTTTTCATGATCATACTCAGCGTGAAGGGCCTTTATGTCGTCGTTCATGTAGCTGGCGGTAACCAGATGAGTCTTCGTCTCGATGCAAGTCTTCGCAATAACGTGATGAAGTGCGTAAGGCAGAAGCGACACGACTACATCGGCGGAACTGACGACATCCTTCAAGGTATCGGGACGCTCGATAACGTTTAGAAACACGGGCTCGACACCGGGGTACCTATTGGCCAGTGCATCCGCCTCATCCTTCAAGTGGGAGCAGACAACAATCGCGATGTTCTTGTCCCGATGAAGATATTCGACGAGAGGAGCTGATACATAGCCGGCGCCCAATACGATCACCTGCAGGTTAGAAAAAAGACAAGATTACCTCGTATTTCAGTGAAATGAGAAGTGCATCTGATCTAGAAGATTAATCCTAGCTTATCGTCCTGGGGATCTCAGCGACCACGTGACCAACCCAAACATGCAAAAAAATATGAAAATATGAAAATATGAAAATATGAAAATATGAAAATATGAAAATATGAAAATATGAAAATATGAAAATATGAAAATATGAAAATATGAAAATATGAAAATATGAAAATATGAAAATATGAAAATATGAAAATATTGTTACGCAAAATTAATACCATGTTAATGCGCGAAGCATCCTTGAGTGCTAGGTAAAAACTAAAAGACCTTTTTACCTTCTTTGTCTGAGCTTCACCATTCTCAGCCTTGTGCCTGCTTCGGAAATTGAGAGTTCTGAGCTCGCGGATGTACTCGAAATTCGGCGTCAACTCGCCGTTCGAGGCGATTATCGCGTCGGTAACGGCGGGCGTGAAGTTGTGCTCTTCGAGTGGTTTCTTCGCGTCGGAATGAATAATGTCCAGTGCATAGGGGAAGAGCAAGTCACCGAAGAAATCCGTAGACTCTTTGGGCAATTGGGTCGGCATGTTGTCGATGGAACAGACCAAAACTCCGGGTCCTTTAAACGATTTCGTGTCTTTGTTGCGGTCGGCGTCGTACAGGCAGAAAGGGGTGTCGATCGTCGTGCACTCGTTCATAAATCTAATTGGTACAAAAAAAAAGAGAAAAAAATAATATGAATACCTTTTTCTGAAGGTCTCCGAAACCTCAAAAATGAACCAAGCTGAATGTTGAAATTTCATACGTCATTTCCGACAAAATTTTATGACTAATTTATATTGAATATAATATTAAATCCAATTTTTGTTCTTCTTTATAGAGAATTTCGTGACGATTTATTTAGGAGTATAAAATTTGCGACTTTTTAAATTTTTTCGAGAAAATAGCTTGGCTCAATTTTTTTGACAATAATCCAGTGCGATTATTAATGATTGTTTTTTATTTTTTGCTAAAAATAAGAGATGTCTTACTCGATACTGCCACCAGGATCGGCGGAAATATCGCAAATAGCTAGCATCCTATGAGGCAGAGCCGGAGCTCCGACGCTGATAGGAAGCCACGGCGTATGTGCGGGTCTCAGTAGATACTTAGCGTCCGGAATGGTCAGGAGTTTCGGTGAATCGACGGCCCAATAAATACCGTTGATTATTACCGACGCGTATGGGGCGATCTTCTTGCTGAACGTTGATATGTATCGCTCCGGGTGTTTGTCGTATTCCTCGGGATCGAACCCACCGCCCTCCTTCCTCTCGAGGTGATTACGACGTCGCACCTCACAGCTATAGATCTTGTTCGTGTCTGCAATTAGAATTTAACGAAATCATTAAGAATTTATCAAATTTATCAAATTTATCAAATTTATCAAATTTATCAAATTTATCAAATTTATCAAATTTATCAAATTTATCAAATTTATCAAATTTATCAAATTTATCAAATTTATCAAATTTATCAAATTTATCAAATTTATCAAATTTATCAAATTTATCAAATTTATCAAATTTATCAAATTTATCAAATTTATCAAATTTATCAAATTTATCAAATTTATCAAATTTATCAAATTTATCAAATTTATCAAATTTATCAAATTTATCAAATTTATCAAATTTATCAAATTTATCAAATTTATCAAATTTATCAAATTTATCAAATTTATCAAATTTATCAAATTTATCAAATTTATCAAATTTATCAAATTTATCAAATTTATCAAATTTATCAAATTTATCAAATTTATCAAATTTATCGATCACTATCTGCATAAGGATTTGCATAAGGATTTGGGCGTAATACACCCAGATTGACAAGCGCCACGAAAAGTAGCAATTGGCGCAACAATTGCGACATGTGCTGCACATGTCGCAAATATTGCGCCAATATTGCTACATTTCATGACGCTTGTCTATCTAGGCATATGCAATAGTAGCAATATCAGAAGTTGAGCGTAGCGGATATCGCGTCAACATAGAAAAGTTGTTAAACCGAAGAAAACAAGTTTTTCACGAGACTCTCATTTTTGTTGCTGCACACTCTGTTCGTTTGACTCTGTTTATATGATTTCTATCGTCGCGCCGAATATGACAAACGGATGATGAGAAAGGAAACACACGTGATGAGATGATTTATTGTAGCGTCTCGGAAAATAAACAAAATCTCTTATCGTCTAAGCCTCCTCGTATTCCGGTATGAAAACAACATGCGTTAGAGGAGGCACTCGAAAAACATTTCGGTTAAAATGTGACAAGAAACTAATAAAAGCTGAAACCCTTTTAAATTAAAAAATATCATTAAATTACTTAAATGTCTAATAAAATTGTAACGTTTCGGAAAAAATGAAAATTGAAAGAAAATAGAATAAAACCATTAACTTAATTTCCCTTCCCATAAAAAGGGAACGTTTCGAGAAAAAAAATTACATTCATTTTTTGCCTTGTCCCGGTGTTAAACGTTAAGTGTACAAAAATCCTTGGAAATTTTTTCGATCAATATCGGGGAAAAAGGCATGGCGCGATTTCGTAGCCGAGGGAAAATATGTTGACCACGCGTGTACGATCTCAATCTTCCGATCATTCGTATTGTCGTGACCTTCTCGAGAATAATTAACTCTTCTTTGATCATCCGGTCTTGCACAATAGCGTGGCAGATAATTAAATAAGGCGCGTTGTCCCACGACGAAGATAACACGGTTCCCGAGGTCATCGTACGGGCTATCACGGTAGCGTCAATCATTCCCAAAGGTATCAAATCAAGACATCGTTTGTTTGGTCAATAATTTGTGAGATACGACTGAGATATTGCTCTTTCAGCGAAAGAAACCAAAAGATCTAGTTTTTTAGATCTAAAAGTTTTAAAAATCACAAATTACGGCCGCGGTATGAAGAAGAATCTCGGGCACGATTCCTCACGGTTATCTCGTTGAAGTAAATTAAATGTGCTCGCTGGAAGAAGCAATGAAGATTAACTACGAAAATATTGGCCCGTGGCGCTCCGATAAGGAAACAAAAAATTCATACATACGACAAACCATTTTTTCACTCCAACGATGAAAAAAATTATTAAAATATGTGAATTCAATTGATAAGGTTAATGACAATAATTCATTAGTTTTGAAAGAATTGAAAGAATTGAAAGAAAAATACTCAAGAGTCTCACCGCCGTGTTCGGCGACTTTTCTCAAGCTCTCCGGTGTCACGTACTCGTGAGGAAGTTCTTGAAAGACCTCC
Source organism: Exephanes ischioxanthus (assembly GCA_958510785.1). NCBI lineage: Eukaryota > Metazoa > Arthropoda > Insecta > Hymenoptera > Ichneumonidae > Exephanes > Exephanes ischioxanthus. The sequence continues at coordinate 23,675,308 of OY294020.1, read as the reverse complement.
TGACCTCCCTGACTAACGTTACCGCTACCGGTGAAAACGAATGTGAGCGGTCCGATGGATTTTGGCATTGCACCCAAGGCTATCTCGTATCCAACGTCGCGAATTGCTTGCCTCGCCACCGCCGAGTCTCTGTAATTGTGCGCTGGCCCGATGTGCTGAAATTTTTTTTTCGATAATCAGTAAAAAAAGAAAGACAGAAACAAATCGTTAAATTAAGTTCGCAGTGAAAAACCCTTATTATAAAAAAATTTCTTGATCGATCCATTAAAGTTTGATAGCTTTTTTAAAAATGCCATTATTTTATCATAAAAATTTAATCTTTATTTAATTCTAATTTAAAATTTATAAAAAAAAAAGATGGTTTTTTTACAAAGCAAATCTACTGCGACTTATCAGCGATACATCGATCGCATCGGAGTTTGGGAAAGGTAATTCCAGAATCGAAAAAACTATGAAATAATTTTGAAAAAAGCGTCGAAATGTTTCTAAATTTTTTATTGGATTCACCATAAACGGAGTGTGATGCCCGAGCGCGAGAAGTCTCAGTCCCAGTCCGTGAAGGATATTGACCATACCGGCGACCCCGGCGTACTTGCCGAAGGCGACGACTCGCTGACCATTGCTGTCGGTCAATTTCTCGTAATCCAACAATCGTATGTTCTTCTCCAGGACAGCGTCCAGTAGCGGCATGTTCCCCTCCTGGGCTTTTATCGTGTGCGAGAAGAAGCAGTAAGTCTTATTCGGTATCAATTGATCGACCGGCACCTGCTTGACACCGAAGATCACCGAGGCGTCGCTTATGTCTTCCTGAAGAAGGGCGCCCGCGGCGAGGTATGACTGAGCCGGGTAAGCACGACGATTGCTCGGCTGAACTATGACTTTTACACCGGCTCGAACCAGACGACGCACGTTCGAGGGTGCCAGAGGTGCGCGACGCTCCCATACCGATTGATCTTCTCTTCTTATCGCGATTGTTTTTCCCTTCAGGCTCTGAAAAACAAAAAATAAAAAGAATTAGCTTCGATAACATTATTTGCAAATGTTTCTGAATAAAATTATCTAAACATTTAGTAATAATAATAATTTCATTACAAAATTAGATTTTCTAATGACAATTTACAATTGTAATTGGCAGATGACTACAATGCAGTTCCAAATTACATTTTGTATTGCAGTTCCAATTAACAAATGGACCCGTCTCAGTTGCACATTACATCTTGTACCGCAATTGCCATTCGCAAATGATCCCACTGTAGTTGCAAATTGCATATTGCATTACAATTGCAGATGATCACATTTCTTTTGAAAATGGCAGATTTCCTATTTGCAGTGGCAATAAAAAAATCGCAAATGAACCCATCTTAGTTTTAAATTTAATTTTGGACTGCAATTTCAGTTAGCAACCGATCCGATCTCATGTGCAAATTAATTTTTTTTTTTGCAGTTTCAATTAACAAATAATCCCATGTAAGGTGCAAATTAAATTTTGTATGTATTGCAATTGCAATTATGTTAATTGCAATTGCAATACAAAATCGTACCTCTAAGACAACAGTGTAACATCTCTTATGGGATTGCCATAAAAATTGTTACACTGTTGTCATAGGCGTGCGATATGATTCCACGTTAGTTGCAAATGAAATGTTTGATTTCATCAAGCAAAACTTACACTGTTGTTACGAACGGCACGGGACAGGCCCGCGGGAACGAAGAGCGCAGCATCGCGTCTCGCGGCGACGGATCCCAGGATCCGCATGACACGTCTGTCCTCGAGGATTCTCGCGAGTTCGTTGGTACCGCGAGAAATTAATTCGACAACAAATTTTCCGAACGACCAGTTTATGACACCATTTTTTTATAAAAAAAAAAAGAACAAAAAAAAAACCCGAATGTTTGAAAATGCAATTTTACCTTTGACAGTACGATAACAGAAAATAAACACGATAATTATTTCAACAGAGAGTGTTTACGATTGCGATTTTCCTTTTGTTTCCTGACGTTGCGGCTCGCTCTCGTGCCACAGCACAACTAGCGATGTCTTCGTCGAGGAAGAAGCATCCGGCGGCGCTTCCCGCAAACTTTATCTTATTCAAACAGTTTTTATCGCTCCCTCGCTCGCGGGTCATGGAATACGACAAAATCGCTGATAAACTCTGCAACATGAATAATAAGGATTTTAGTGTCGCTCCGAATTTGTATGTACAGTTTCCCGAGCGAGAAGCGATAGATGTATCTGACCTTTCCATTATCGTAATCTCGAGCCAGTGGAAACTCGCGAAGCCCTTATCTCTTCACTTCTCTGCTTTTCTCTTCTTCTTTTATCTTATCCTCGCGGCCCTTATCTTGCTTCGACTACACGAGCTTGTCCTATTTCTGGAACGTGAAAAAAACATTAATTGCCAAAAAACGTACCCACACTCATCCACGAGATAGTTATCTTTCATCGGTAATTTTGTAACTTTATCGGCGACTTTGGGGCTTTTTCGTTATTGTAAAAGTAACTATGGAAAATAACTGGTACATACGCTACCAATTTTAAGTTTTCGCTTTTTTTCTTTTGCTCCGTCGAAAACGACAGAAAAACTACTGTAGCCTCTGCCGAAAAATTGTTAGGCGTTGCTTAATTTGTTTTCTTTTTTATTGTGCCGTTTCGAACTTATAAAATCTGTGCCGATTCGGACTTATAAAATCTGTGCCGATTCGGACTTATAAAAATCGTGCCGTTTCGAACTTAGAAAATTGTGCCGTTTCTAACTTATAAAATTGAGCCGTTTCGAACGTATAAAACAGCTGCGTGAACTTGGCCCGGCGACTTTGAAAGACCCCCTGCAGGATCCAGATCGGATGAAAATGGAAAAAATTGGGCCAAGTTAACGCAAAATTTTGATTTTCGTTTTTTGAAAAAGGGCTTTTCCTACAAACGTTTTAATTAATCAAACAAACACCTACAAACGACAAACAAACGTTTAAATAAAGAAAAAACGCGAAAAGTCAAAGTCGCCGGGCCAAGTTCACACAGCTATGATCAAGACGGTGGTCTGCTCGTAAGCGTCGGAAGACTTTTATACGCTATGACCTAACGAAGGCGCTTCGCGACTTCGCTATTGATATTCGATCGGGAGTGTTGTTATATAGGACAATGTCGCTCCGGACGCTTAGGAACACTTTCTTAAGCCCAAATTTAATGAAAATTTAAGTCAGAAGGAAAAATTTATCATCAACATCAACATTTTTTAAACATCATTGATATACTTGAATCGAATGGCGTTGAAAGGCTCTCTTCTATTTTTTAGCATACTGCCTGAAACTCCCCATGTGTATGCACGAAATATTTTGAAACAATTTTGGAAATATTTTCTATCTTTCAAATCTTACGAAATATTTCGATGATATATGAAAACAATATCTTGAAATATTCTATCAAAATAGACAAACGAAATGTTTCTTAAGTATTTCAGAAACATATTTTATCTTTCAACACGTCCGAAATATTTCTGAAACATAGTGATGAAATATTTGAAAATATATTTTTATTTCTTCGAAATATTTCTACGAATTTTACGTGTTTATTCTATTTGAATTTGTGATACAATCTTTCGCGTTTCGCCGAAATGTTGTTTAAACATTTCAGCGCAACATGTCTCAGACATTTTCATTTAAGATTTATCAGCGGTCAAAAAAATAATTTTAAAATGTTTTAAAAACATTTCGAAAATATTTCTTAATATTGATAAAATATTTTCAATATTTAAAAAAAGATATTGAAATTGGCTGAAGGACTTAGGTCGATGGGCAAATTGACAATATATATATGTTCTCACGACAGTCTACGTTATGTCATCCTATTTTCAGAAAATTGTTCCATCTGGCTAATTGTCAATAAATCCACTATTAATACCACTAATATTATTGAAATCTTTCAAAAATATTTCGATGTCAGATGTTTAAGCTCGTATAAACCTGTAAACTATGTAACAAGTAGAACCTCTGCATTTCGAGTCTTAGTACTCGTATATATGCATAATAAAACTATTGTTACTATTATTATGTCGAACGGACGCTTGGCGACATCGATTAAATTAACTTCGAAGAGACCACAGAACCGCATTAAAGTTTACATAGTTTTATTGTATAAAATCAATAAATGCCTTGGCAATAATACTACGAGGAGACAGCTATTATTATTATTTTTGTTTTTTTTTCGATAATTAATTCTTGTAAATTGTACAGTAATAATCGTTATTAATAATAATTACGTCTATCGCTACAATTATTAAATGGTTGATCTCGTTTAATATTACACATTACCATTGTCATCTTCACCCAAATAGACATGTGACGGCACGGGATCTACTCGGTGCTAGCACGGGAACGTACGTCGTGCCGGCACAATGCAGACATGTACGTCCGAACGTGACGATATTGTGACGGCACGGCATTTTTATACCAAAAGCTGCTTGCACAGTTCCAGCTTGGTGTGGAGCTGCACCATCTTGACGTGAAGCTCCACAGTGAGCTGGAACTGTGCAAGCAGATTTTGGTATCAAAACGCCGTGCCGTCACAATATCGTCACATGCGGACGTACTTGACGGCATTGTGTCGGCACGGCGTGACGAACGCACGGCACGTTTTTCTATCTGGGCATAGTCGGCAATATTTTTTCTTTTTTCTTTCTAATTTTTTGTTGTTCTTTTTTTTACTTTTTTCCTTCCAGTTCACCGAAACAGCACTTACTTATACACAATTATAACGTTCATCTTATATATTTGCTTTTTTTTTGTTTTGTTAATTTTATAGACTAGCAATATAGAATTACAATTGTAACGTAATATATTTATATATCTGTATCCTCTCTCTTTCTTTCTCTCTCTCGCTCTCTCGCTCTCTCGCTCTCTCTATTCTTCTCTCGAGTTAGTACGAAGTTAAACAAACGCGAGAATATATTTCGCTGCTTTCTTCATTTTTAAAATTTAAACTTTTTTTTTTAATGACTCAACGAGTGGCGTCCGAAGAGCAGTGGAAGAAGCGGAGTCTGTTTGGGCGATCGATAAACATTACAACATGTCAACATGTAACATTATAACATGTCAAATTGTAAAAAAAAATGCACGGAGCCAATTCATATGTTTTGACAAGACGCCTCGTGTTTTTTTATGCGGTGTGGATACAACTTTCGTCCGCATATAGTCCCCGTATATAATCCGTATATGGTCCGCGTATAGTTCTCACGGGGTTTGAAGTCAAACCCTGTGAGAGAGGTTCTCACGGGGTTTGAAGTCAAACCCCGTGAGAACCTCTGCGTGCAAGGCCAACTGCACGAATTTCTACCTTACCAACTGGAGTTATCTTACGAGTCGATATCAACAGCGGTAATGTGTACAATCGAGATGTGGAGGAAAAGGAGTGTAGAGGACTGGGAACGTGTTGAACCGAACGTGGAGGATCGGGATGTGTCGAATTGAAATGTGTCGGAAAAGGAATGTGTACAATCAAGATGTGGAGGAAAAGATGTGTGGAGGACTGGTGATGTGGAGGATCGATGATGTGGAGAATCGAGATATGTAGGATAGAGGGCCTCCCTCCAGCAGTCCCTTAAGCTGAAGGTCTAGCAGCCCCTTAAGGTGATGTGAAACACTATGGAGTGCGTGAGAGATAGCATCAGTGGTGCTCTCGGCGGAGCGAGAGAGACAGGCTGAGAACGTGTTTCACATGACCTTAAGGCGAGGTGATACATGTATCACGTGACATGAATGCGAGAGAGGTACTTGCATTTTTCGGATCAATGCCACGTAAAAATGGTTGACATTTGGAGTAAAAGCGAAGTATCATCGGATGATCGGACTCGGTATTGAATTCTACATCCGCTAATACTTTGCTTTTTCGCTAAATATCTACCATCTCCGAATACCATTCATTACAGGTTTTGTTACCGACTCAGTCTATTTCATCTCGCCAATTCCGCAGATGGGACAAAAATTCTGATGAAGGTGAAAGACTTTTATTATTATCCATCAAATTGCGCGAGAATCCATTTCGAGTCTTCAATGAAGGAGTTCTTTCGCAGCGTCGCGTTTTCTCTTAGCAACCATAACAAAGCCATGGCCCCAGCTAAGCTTTCGGTTTGTTGCTTCGGTTCTCATAGCGAGGACATACCGACCTGTAAATGGCGGTTCTTCCGCACGCTTCGCGTACGAAAACCCCCATTTTTACAGTTTGTGAAATAAAATTTTCTGAACTCGTATGATTGCACGACTTCAGACTCAAACTCGCACTTGTCAGAAAAAGTTCTTTCGCACTCGCATCAAAATGTATTATTTTGTAACTAGTGCACCCCCCCCCCCCCCCCCCCCCCTTAGAGTGCTTATAAGGTGTGCAACAGCGTTACTTGGTGTTAAAAAAAGTGCGCGAAAAATAATTCCTGTTTTCCTTATGTCCGACTAAAAACCACTACTTTTGCCACTCCTTGCATGCACGAAAAGGGATTTTTTTTGTAGGCGTGTTATAAAAATTAACGAATCCTATATCTACAAATATTAAATTTAACTGAATTCGGTAATATCGCCTCAATTTAGAGGTGCCGGTTTTACACTTTTTCAAATTACTTCGTAACTTTCCGCAACGATAATAATCACAGAAGTAAAATAAATGGTAAATGAAGTAAGTTACATAAACCATAGTATCTATTCTAAATTTCACTGTCGCCCTCTACAGTGGCATATTTCATTCTCCAGCATGACCTACGCATCAGGCTCGCAAACAATTCTCAGAATAATACACGCCGCTCTTCAACGATCCCGAATCGAATTATGTACTTGCCTCCGATTAGAATCTCCGCAGCAATTTTCCATCGGCTCAATCGCTCGAATCGCTGTGGCTTCGTTGCTGCATTTCGCCTTTGAAGAAATTCACATAAATAAAATTGTCCCTTTCAATGACTTAGGCATAGATTTTTTTTCTCTTTCGTATATTATGTATATATCTTTTTAATATAATAATTAAGACACTAAAATATACAACAAATTGCATATCGCACAAGACATATGTATATGTATATACAATATTTGACATGTAAAATAAATTTTCCGCGCACTTTAATAATTTCTCTCTTTTTTTCATTTCTGCATTTTCCATATACGTTGATCCGGAGCACGAAATTTGTGAAGAACTATTTCAATGTTCCCTCAATATGTTTCTTCTTATTTCCCGATGTAATTTTTTTTTCTTTTTCTTTTTCTTCATTTGTCTTGAGAGTTTCTTTTTTAAGGGGGTTGCGGCGGCGGTGGCGCTCGGGGTGGGACAGTCTCCATTCAAACGGAACGCGACAGAGCTCTCGAATATTTATTCTCCAGCGTGATCATTTTTGTAATAATGCTGTTTTTTTTCTTTGAACTTCGCATAACGCCAATATGATTCATCTACCTCGAGACTCAATTGTACGCGCAACGATCAATCATTCAAACAATGCTATAAAATTTTTTTTTTTTTGTTTACTAATAAATTCCAACAATTCCAATGTTGCTTTTTTTTACAAGATCCCTTATCAAACGTTATCGAACGACGCTCCATTCCTGCGAACAGCTTTATACTATTACAAATAAACCGATGTCTGTCGATGCAGGCGGATGTGCCCTCGGTTGCGATGTAATAGTATAACGCAACGAGAAAGAGGATAGGCTACTTTTTTTTTCTCGGACCACACGCAACCGAGGCCGTACGCTATTTTTTATGTATTAATTATTGCTCGGAGTACAAAAATTCTTACGCTTGGTGTGAAAAATAGGTCCGGTTTGTTGGTTTTTTTTTTGGTCCACTCGTTCGTTCGTTTCGTTATTTTCTTGTTTAATTTTTCCCGTTTTGAAGCCTAACCCACGATAACCAACGGGATTGAACCGGTGTCCTTCCCGAAACCGCCGGAAACGTTTTGCAGTTGCATCCAATTATTTTTTTTTTGCTATTTATATATATATATATATATATATATATATATATATATATATATATATATATATATATATATATACACACACATATATATTTGTATATCCGTCTAAGTTTCAAGCCCGTGCGCCAATGGCGTTTAATAGAAGCTTTCTCGAACGATCTACGTGCATTTTACTTTACGCTGTCCCAGCCGCGCACACCACCGGTACTGTTAATATTCCTTCGGCCATCGGATCTCATCATCATCATAATGCGTAACGAAAATATTTACAACTCCGCGGTTCACCCGTTTCTCGCAGTACCGCGATTTTTGTTTGTTTTTTTTTACCTTCGGTCATTTTTTTTCCTTCATCCTTTAACTCCCCGCTCATACACCGCAGCTGCTATCAGTTTTCACGCACAGTGACGTCAGAGTCAACGAGAAAAGTGTCCGACAGCCCGATGCTAATCGTCGGAGCGCGGATCGATTTTTCCTCGCCTCTCGCGGAAGTTCGAGCCCGCCGGCCGGAGCCGGACGATCGCGGCATCGAGAGCTTCGAAAAACGCTCCGATCTTCCCGGTATCCCGATCCACGCGAAGGTCCGAGCCTCTCGACGGCGGTCACTCAGTTGCTCTCGGGATTCGTTTCCTTCTCGCCCTCGCCGTCGCCCTCCTCCCGCGTCATACCCTCAATCGGCGCTGGCGCCTCGTCCGAGCTCGGCACCAGACCACCGCTGGCCGCGTCCTCCGCGTCCCCTGGACCCGACGGCGGACCGTTCTGCGCCGCACCCTGAGGAAATCCGGTCTCCGCCGATACCAAGTGCGACGGCAAGTGAGGCGAGGCCGACTGGGATTTTCTGCTCTTCTCGCCTTTTCTCCACAGCGTTATCTCCTGAACACGTGAAATTTTTGTCGATTAGCTTAATTAAAAATTCGCGAACTCCAAAAAAATGCTATTAGTTGATGGTGATTTAAAATTTTTTATTTCTTCAGAGTGATTTGAAAATTTCACACGTCAAACGTAATTTGTAAATTGTTATTTGCAAAATTACGAATAGATTCCCAACCAAATATTTGATTCGGTAAAAACTTCTGTACTTCCTGTAACAGCGGAGATACGAAAAAATCAATCATAACAAAAATGTCAAGAACATTAACTGTGCCTAATAGTAATAATGATAATGGGAAAAGTTATCAATTAATTAAACAACGAAAATAGTGCTCAACTAATAATAATGATAATAGTTGAGCAACAATAATTGCTCATCGAATAATCGGGAATCCTTTTTTTTCGGTCATGTGAAATGACTACGTTGATATTTTTGAATACAGATAATCTTTCTCAGAATTTTCTTATCACTGTGAAAGTTGTTTCTGATTTTTTTTTTCGAGGCTATGTTTATGAATCTGTTCGTTCGATGACACGCGAACTTATCAGGTGTGATTCTAGGCTGTTGCTACGAAAAATATCCTAAATTCGTTATTCTCCATCAATTTCTATGAATAAATAAATAAAATCAAAATAAAATTCTGAAAAAGTTTATACTATATGATGAATTTATAATATTCCAACCAAACAATTCATTCATTTCACATACAAAAAAGATTACCTGATTATCTGTTAAACCATTTTTTTAAATTGATGTGTTAATAACATCGTGGTATTATTATTATGCAAAAACGATATTTTCAACATAATTTATATAACTGATTGTTTTTTTCACTTTTTTGTAAACGTGTAAAATATAATTTGTAACAAGTAATTCGCAAGCCGGAATTTTCAAAACTCTGTTTGTATAGCTGTAAATTGTTCAATCTGAGTTCATAAAAATGATTTATAACACGGAAGTTGTAAAATATAATTCGTAATGTGTGAAATTTAATTTGTACGATGTAGTTTTTAGTCGAAAGTAATTTAACTTTCGGTAACAAAACCAACTACATGTACAAATACAATTGTAATTCTACACAGAGAAAAAAAACCAATTCAGTCAACAAAATGTGCGCTTACGGGTGGCGAAACAAATGTTTGATTGATCGAAAGGAATACCTCGTTGATCGAACTAACAAGTCGTCGAATCAAATGTTTCTTTACTTACTACGATAATTATTTCGTTCGATCAAGCAAAAGTTTATTTCGCCCCCCGTAAGCGCTCATTTTGTTGACTCAATTGGTTTTTTTTTTCTCAGTGTATAACGTCAATTAGTTGTATCTCAATGTATGCCGATATCTACGGCTGGCCAGAGTCCCATTTCGCTGGTATTGTAAATTGACGCATGTTCACTCATAGCAGACCGTACGAAGCAATGAGGCCAGGATTTATGAGTAGAACGAGTAATCCCCGCGTGCAATTATCATAAGTACCTGTTGTTTGAAATATCGACGATCCTCCTCGTCCATGAGCACAAGATTGAGATAGTACCTAACGCTGAATTTCTTGTTTATGTCGCGCATCGTAGGAGCGAGGTCGTAACCTGCGAGAAAAACTCTGATCGGTATGGACTCGCCTCTCACCGGCGCGCCGTCCATTATCTCGTACTTCGCGATCGTCTCGTTCTCCGTGAATGTGTGCGGTCCTGCGAATATGTAATCTAATTGTATTTCACGTCGCCATCGTCCTTCCACGCGTGACTACGAAGATCGAGCGAAAACAAATTTTATTCCCCAATGTATTTTTTCATAATTCGCAAAGAATAAAGAAATCGCGAAAATCAACTGATATTGCGCAAGGATCTTGCATTTCCGCAAATAATTGCATCAATCTACTGCGCAGATTATCGACAAAGCATGGTTCGTCATTAATTTGCGAACCACTCAACGCTATCCAAACTACAGCAGGACTTATGCCATTCGTTTAACCGGTATCTACTTGATGAGAAATTGAAATGTTTGCAGACTTACCGGAACCCGTGGTCTCACGCTTTATAATCGCGATCTCCATGTGCTTGATCTTTATTCTGACCAGAAGAAAATAAATCTTTCCAACGATAACATCTTTAAGGTGATATCTGAGGAGAGAAACGATTGCATGAAAAAGAAAACTTTATTAAGATGAATATCAAAACAGATTAGCGTTCAAAATTCAAGTTTTTTTTAACAAGAATCGACGAACGAATGAACGAATGAACGAATAAACTAATGGATCAATGAACTAATGGATCAATGAATGAATGAATCAATGAGCCAATTAATTAATGAGCCAATGAATCAATGAGCCAATGAATTAATGAACCAATGAACCAATGAACCTATGAATCAATGAACCTATGAACCAATGAACCAATGAACCAATGAACCAATGAACCAATGAACCAATGAACCAATGAACCAATGAACTAATGAACCAATGAATCAATGAACCAATGAACCAATGAACCAATGAATCAATGAACCAATGAACCAATGAATCAATGAATCAATGAACCAATGAATCAATGCACTAATGAATCAATGAACTAATGAATCAATGAACTAATGAATCAATGAACTAATGAATCAATGAACTAATGAATCAATGAACTAATGAATCAATGAACTAATGAATCAATGAACTAATGAATCAATGAACTAATGGATCAATGAACTAATGAATCAGTGAAACAATGAATTAATACACTTCTATGCTTAATTGTGAATAAAATTTTATTTCATTTTTCTAAAAATGATAACTCACTTGCTCTTGTTGTATTCAAATTCGATATGCAGACAGTCCTCGATACCAACTTCCATTTTAATCGGATTATTCATATCAGGATAAGAGCTCAGTGTGTGAACTACCAGCTCGAGCTCCTTGACGAGGTCGCTGATACGGCGAACGATCGTCACACGCAAAAAGTATCTCAGTCTGACGTTCGAGCCCGTGTAACTCTCGAACGGTTTTTCAACATTCGCGAATTCGAATGGATACACCGTGTTGTGTGTCAGCTCGCCTGGTCTCGCTAGCTCCTTGACCAGACTTGTGAACTCGTGGTGATTTCCACGATCATAGTAAAGCTCGATTTGACCTATAAACTCCACCTTGACACCCTGATGCTCCAGTTTGCCCGCTTTCTTCAGACTTATGTTGATCTGAGAGACACACAAATAAAAAACACATTTTTTTCAACCATATCTAATTCTTGTCGATTTTTTTTCGACATTGAAATAAAATTTAAGAAATTTTGTTCTACTTAAATTAATTATGATATAATATTAATAAATCAATATTAACATATATTAATATCATATTTAATACATTGTTTTCCAATTTAGTCCGCAGTTTTATACTGTTATTTTATTCCACTCTGATTATCGGTTTCCCTCAATTGATTTCATTAGACAAATTTGATTCTATCACTTTGTCATTTCGATCGATCGAAAAACATAATTGCGAACACTTGCGTTTTGGAGTTAAGAAAATAAAAGATCATTAAACTCAGAGATTTTTTTTTTTACGGACCCCATTTTCTTAAAAATGTTGACTACTTGTCCACATTTCCTGGGAGTAAGATGCAAATTTATTTTAAAGTACTACCGGTAGATTAACATAGATTCCGAAGAAAAAAATGAATCTAGGTCCTGCCGTTAAAATACCAAAAAGATAAACTTATGATAAAATTACGATAATAATTTATTTCACGTGTGCCGCGTGTATTTTTTGTTTCCTCTATTATAGTCGCGATATATTTTTTTTAACGCTGTCTCGTATTTTTTTGGTATCTTAAGCGTTCGTATTTTCAATATCGGGATTTCGAGCGTATTCTGCACACGAGCGTAGAAAATACGCCTCTCTGGTTTCACGTGTGTAACACCACACTATCGTAGTGCTATTGTTACGCGTCGGATACTTTGAGTTTCTTATCTCTGTACTTTGCATATGCCCTTACTGGGCTATAGACAGGATTTCGTAAAACGAATTCAATTCAATTCCATTCTCGTACACGAATACTGATTTTTTGTTGTTTTCTTCTTAAATAATTGTTTTCAAGTAATTCGCCAAATTACTTGAATCACTTTTTCTACTCAATCATTTTTGTATTTATATTCATATGTACTATTTTTATACTCGAAATATTGATTTCTTTTTATTAAATAATGTTTTCCAGTAATTAAACAAACGAAAAAATTCGTAGTAATTGGTAATTAAACAAATTAACTAATCGCAAAATTCGATTTCGAAGCAATTTAATATTTAAAAAAAATGCAACTTTGTCGCTTCTTAGAATTCTACTTATTTATTTAAAAAATAATGTTTCTACGTTATTTTCCAGAATAATTAATCGTATTTTTGAAGTAACTCAATGAAGTTTTTTTTATATATATATTTTTAATGCAATTCAATAGTTGGTTACCACTCAAATTATCGATCTTGTTTTATCTTCAAATTATTTTGAAAAATAATGTCTTCAATTTTGATCTCAAAATGGAAATTGAAGGTAATTTTTTTAGAATCTCAACATCAATCCTATTAAACTTTTTACTACCGTATTTACCGACTTCCCGTTCTCAAATAATATATTCCAAGCATTTCAAGCCTACAGAAAGACAGAGGAAACTTTGCCTCTACGAAATCGAAAAGTACCCGGAAATCTGTCACAATGTCGAAACCCAACTATATCAATCACAATATTGTCAAAACTCAGAAAATTTTCCAACGGTCGCTGATGACCAGTTTTTTTTACCTTTCCGGAGACAGTCTCTCCGTCGTAATAGAGAGGATGAGGTTCTTTCTTTCCGTCCTCCGACTTGATGTCCGCCGTCTTTCTCGTTCCAGACCCGTCCAGGACGATCTCCAGTCCGGCGGACTGGCCGAATCCAAAGAAACTCTGCAAGATTGCAAGTTGAATACCAAACATCCTTTCAGCCCACACCGCACCCAACTGGCTGCCCGGCATTGTCAATTGCAAAAAAAGCTCAAGTTTCTTAAAAAACTATAAATTTTGACAAACTTACCATTTTTTTTTTTTTGTAAAAAAAAATGCTGGTCGGCAGTCGACGCGATTTGGACGTCACACGTCGGGGCGGCGTTTTCTTTTCAAACTTATTTTCGACGTTTTTTTTTTTTTTACGATTAACAAAACGTCACCAGATCGAACCAAGGCATCGCGTTTTCTTCGCTGATAAAAACTCGGCCAGTTCGAAGTTTGGTTACTTTCGAGGATTCCAGTTTTTTTGATTTTTTTTTTTATCTCACTATCCCGAACTCCTCTTACTCTCTCTCTATCTCTCTCTCTCTCTTCCGCCCTCGCGGCTCTCTCGTCTCGCCAACACTCGCTAGCTGGATTAATTCCTCCCCCAAAAAAAAGTCACAAGTTGCCAATATGGCGGTTCGGCTCGTCCCCCCCTCCGCCCCGCCGCCACTTCCACATTCGCTGTCAGATTAATGTTGTTCGTTTTTTTTTCTTTCCCCACTTTTTCTCCTCTCTCCGCCTCTCGCGTGATATATCTCGGTGGTCGGTCGGGAGTCTCACGGTGAAATTGGATGGGCTTTTTCGGCGACGTGACACCCGGTCGACGTACTGCGACAACCGGGACCGAGACCTCGAGCAACTCTCCGGCGAGTGTTCGACGCTCGTCGCGGGTATTAATATTTCCCAACGTGTATCGTAGCTTTTTAACCTTTAACGGATTATTCACCCGACGATAACGTTGTGTTAGTCGTGTGTCGCGCGAGAAGGGGCCGTTTCTCCCTTTCGACCTGAAATTGTCGTTCTCGAAGCATCGAACAGAGCCCGCGATTCTTTCGACGGAGACGTGAAACTCGGGGGGGAATCTTATTCTCGTTAGCCGACGGAGCTTCGCGCCACTCCGTAAGTCTTCCGCGCGATGGCGCTGGGGACGCCTTTCGAATTTCCCGGTAAGATTTCGACAACATGGCGGCGCACGCTGCGCAGTGTTTTTAATCTCAAATCGCGATGGTTTTCGTGATATTTTATGTTTTACGAACAATTTGGAAAATACATATCGGGTCACCTGACGTCGAGAAATCGCTCGTTGAATCGAGTGGGCAATTGCGAGATCGGCCGATTTTGCGGTAGTAACTGTGAGCATTTTTTATTTAACCTCAAATACTCGATATGTGGAACATGTTTCGTGACGAAACTGTGTGTCTTACGGCTAAGTGAAGTTCGCTTAAAAATTGTTCGATAACGTTTTCATTGTTTGAGTTTGAACGATGTCTATCGATGTCGTGGAAATGCTGAAGGAACCGCGAATGACGAGAATTTGCGCTCCGATGGTTCGATACAGCAGGTAAGTAAAATTTATGACATCAAAGACCTTGAATTAGCCGAGCCGTTGGAATATGGTAACGAGATGCTTTAAGGACATGGTTGAGAATTTCGGAAAATTTTTGAGAATGTTATTGTGTTTTTTGGGGAACGTAGCACAATAATTTTTTATTTGTGAAAAAGTAATGTGTCGATAAGTACCCTTACTTACCGACGAATGGAATTTTTTTTCACGAATTTCTCGTATTTTTAATGCACATTTTTAATTTTACATATCCTGAAAAAGACGAAATCGAACGCAATATTTAAAAAAAAAATGTTGTCTTAATCAAATAAATATCGCTCCATCCAATAAACAGATTACCATTCCGAACAATGGTAAGGCGTTACAACTGCGATCTCTGCTTTACGCCGATGATCCTTGCCGATTCGTTTGTCCAGTCCGCTAAGGCTCGGGAAAACGAGTTCACTACGAACGCGGGAGATCACCCTCTGATCGCACAATTCGCCGCTAAAGATGCCGACGACTTTGCCGACGCTGCAGAAATGATTTCACCGTACGTTTACACCGATAATATTGATAATAAGACAAATTTTTTAAAAATGTTCACACATTTTTATGAAAGCCATCGAGAACTAACAAATAGTGCTATTGAAAAATCGTTTTTCGAATCCTTTTAAGGTGAAGTGCAACGTCTCGGTCGGTAACAAAAACTGCAATCCAAAATTCTCTAATACGGTTATTTTTTTCGGGAAATCCGGGAACGGCAAACTATGCGCAGAAATTCTGCAGTTGACTATTCTCATAATTTTCCCAAGAAATAAACGGCTTGGGAGATTTTTGGGTTGCGAAATTGCAGGTATCTCTCTCACACTCATAGCCGTTACACTTCACCTTAAGGGGCTGTTGGACTTTCCTGTTTTACCGACGAAAATAGGTGATTTCTTAGTTTTCACTCTTCGTCGTTACTATGCGACTGGTATATTCTTTTTATGTCAATATCATATCCTTCATATATATGTCATATCCTGCATGATTTGACGCATATGTGTAGCATATTAACAATGCTAAGTCGATTTATTTTATTTCCCTGCTTAGAAAATCTCATTGGAACCGATTCGATGGACAAAAAACACCATTCATTCCGATAAATGGGCTATTGGTCAATCAGACCAATTGAATGGATTCTATCGGGTTCTATGGAGTTCAATGGGATTCGCTAAGCAGGGTTTTTGACGTATTGGGAGCTCAATCGATAGGACAGGATGTAAGCAAGGAGTGTATAGAGGCTCCATGTCGACATAGTAAATAGTATAACAATTACAGGCCAAACATAAAAATAAAAAATGTTCAATAAAACAGGTACTGCAACGGGGCAGATCTGAATTGCGGATGTCCCCAACGTTGGGCAATGAAGGACGGCTACGGCTCGGATTTGCTGACGAAACCGCAGCTCGTAAGAGATTTGGTCATCGCAGTGAGAAATCGAATACCCAAACCCTTCAGCGTTTCCGTGAAAATACGTTTGCTCCAGGACATCCGTAAAACGGTGGAACTGTGCCGAAATCTGGAGAATGCTGGTCTCTCGTTTGTCACGGTACACGCGAGAACGCCGCAGATGAGAAAAGAACCGATAGATCTCGAGGGCTTGAAAACCGTGAGAGATTCCGTACAAATTCCTCTGATCGCCAACGGAGACGTGAAGAATCTCCAGGACGCTGAGGAATTGTACGACAAATCAAAATGCGACGGCGTTATGTCGGCCAATGGAATTCTCGCGAATCCCGCCCTCTTCGCCGGTGAGCCGGTAACGCCGTTGAGCTGCGTCCAAGACTGGCTCGACATTACCGACAGAGTACCAACGAATTTTCTCTGTATGCATCATCATCTCGTTTTCATGCTCGAAAAGGTACTTCCTAAGTCCGAGAGACTCGTCTTCAATAATCTTCAGAGCAGGGAGGCTGTAGTCGCCTTTATCGACGATTATTACGGCATAAGGCCCTCCGACGCAACGCCGGTATTGCTGGAACCACTGGTCTGCGAGTATGACTCCTGGAGTGGAAAAGAGCGAAGAAAAGATATCGATAACGAAGACCAAGATGGCAGCAGCGATCCTTTGGGAAATTTGTTCTATGGCACGTGATTTGTTGTTTTTTTAATTTATGATATATCGATAGCACAAGTAATTATCACCTATTGTGAGTTTTTTGCGACTGCGCAGTACGGTATAAATGTGTAAAAATATAAACAAATGAGAACAAAATATTGAATTATTTTTTACTGAGGGCGATCACTGTGATTGGGTACTGAATTTAGACTCGGTTGATAACAAAATTACTTCTTATCAACCGAGTTGATGATGAGAGACATGCGGACATACATGTCCGCATGTGACGATACTGTGACGGCACGGCGTTTTGATACTAGACTGCTGCTTGTACAGTTCCAGCTCGCAGTGAAGCTTCACAATCTCGGATCGAAGCTCCACAGCGAGCTGGAACTGTGCAAGTAGCTTTCGGTATCAAAGTGATGCCGTCACAATATCGTCACATGCGGACATACATGTCTGCATTGTGCTGGCACGGCATGCGAATGTTACGGCACGCTTTTCTTTCTGGGTAAGGATTTTTTTTTCTATGATGCCAACTATGTATCCTCAAAAGCAAATTCTTACTTGAAGCTCATTTGACATACGACTCAGGTAGAAATCTACTTTTCATCGGAAATAGTCAGCACCCTGAAAAAAATGAATTTGGTTTCGTTATCGATCGGGTCCCGGTTGAGTGGGGAGGAAGGCGTTTCACACCGTCGTAAAGAAGAAAATCACAATGAAAATTTCAAATCAGAAACTGTATAAACGTTTTGTAACTATTTACTAAATATTAGCACTCGAATATAATTACAATATCACGGTGAAACGAACCACTACTGGGGTGGGATCCCCGTCATAACTTTTGCTAATGGTATGCCTACGCTACGATAACGTTACGCTTACGGTAACCTTACGGCAACGCAAATGTCAATGCGATGTCAGTGACAGGTTAAAGAAAATACATTTCGGCGTTGCTTGCGCTTCACAAGGAACTCCAAAATGTATTTTCTTCTCTTCTTTACTAAAGAAAATACATTTCGGAGTTGCTTGCGAAGCGCAAGCGAGCAAAATGTATTTTCTTTAGTCTGTCACTGACATCGCATTGACATTTGCGTTGCCGTAAGGTTACCGTTAGCGTAACGTTATTGTAGCGTGAGCATACCATTACCAAAAGTTATGACGGGGATCCCACCCCTGTACCGCCTCGAAAATAGATAAGCCGATTTTTGTTACCGACCACGATATTCCACATGCCCTCAATGCAGATTACACGCACGACCGGTAAAACAGAACAAAACGCGCGAAATTCAAAAAAAAAAAAAAAATAATATGCAATAATTACATCAATACACAACAATTTATTGTCAAAGCTCCACAGTAGTAATCTGTTCTTCGTCAAATGATCGAACGAACCGATTCTTAATTCTCACATCTCAAGACTCGTATAAATTTCACCTATTTGTTTTTGTTTATGTTTTTTTTTTTTTTTTCAAACATACAAACACTATAGTTAGGTTCTGCTAGCCGTAGTTTTCTACTCTGAAGGATCTGACCGAAGCTCTTTATCGCATTTCTACTCGTACTTTATTTACTTAGGTGATTAAAAATATCTAGTAGCACGATAACATGGAGGCTAGCGATAATTTTCACTGGTCGTCAACGCAAAGGTTAACCTCACTTCAGTGCGCAACGTAACTTAACCTCGACCAACGAAAAATTATATTTCGGACTCGATCGAACCAGTGAAAAATACTTTGCCGGTTCGACATCGACTTATATGGAAATTGACGTAACAAATGGTCAAAATGCAACACGACGGGGAGGGACTTTTATCGAAGTACATCAGGATCATCCTCGTCGTATCTGCTTATTGGTAAACATATTGAACATTTTCGAAAATAATAAAAACCAAATTTCATTGATGCTGCAAAAATTGGAATTTTTAAAAAACATTTCAAATTTTTTTTTCTTAGGGTAGTTTCGATTCTGACAGTTTTTGTCAACAAGGCTCTGCTGTCGAGTGACTTTGACGCTCCGCTATTCGTCACTTGGTTTCAATGCGTAGTCAGCGTCACTATATGCGCCAGCCTCAGTAGACTCTCCAAATGGTTTCCCGAAAGCGTATCCTTCCCTGACGGAAATCCGTACACCATGGACAACGTCAAAAAGGTTTGAATATAAAAAAAAAAATTATTTATTTAAAATATGTATATTGTTTTAAAAAATGTACTTTTTATTTTTTTGCAATCAATTTTTTTTATTCTCCATTTTAGGTGCTGCCTTTGTCAATCTTGTTTACTCTCATGATAGCAAGTAACAATCTTTGCCTGAAGTACGTTGGAGTTGCATTTTACTACATCGGAAGGTCGCTCACGACAGTCTTCAATGTCATTTTCACATACATTGTCCTGGGTAAATAATTTAGAACATAACGTAAATGCATTGCCCAAAAGAAAACAACATTTACATGTCGTGTTCCATGTACATTTGAACAAAATATTCTATCCAGTCAGAATTTTTGTAGTTCGTGGAACGACGAAAGTCTGAAAAAAATAAACCATTCGCAATGGTTGATTTTTTTCAGACTGTCATCTTGACAATATTTTGCATTGACATTGATTTTGAAAACAATCATGCCGAACAGGTATTAACAAATCGATAAGAAAATAAGTCATTCGACAAACAATTGGAAAACGATTCTTTCCCCTGAGAAATGAATTCTTCCATTTTTTTAAATCTGTGAATGTTTGACAATTTTTAAATTTTTGTATAATTTTGTTTTTTCTTTAACCGAAAAATCGATGTAAAATCACAAATTTTCGACAGGTTTTTGTAGCTAGAGTCCACAGTACGCTTGGAAAGTTTCCGGGTCGTTGCGCGAACATATCCGTAAATGCGTCATTGAAAAAAACAAAAAAATTCGCAAACGAAAATTTCTCTGACAAGAAAATCCTGAAAAAATTTGTGTCCATTCAGAAAAATCAACAAATTCATGTTAGATGAAAAAAAAGCGGTTTTGTGCTTATCGTTCGTTGAACGATAAGTTTTTTTAATCAATTAATTGAGAACTTTTCGGCATTATCATTATGCTGAATCGATGTTCTCAACTCTTTATTATTATTATTATTATTATTGTTATTGTTGTTATTATTATTAATGAAATATTTTTCCCGAAAACAGGCCAAAAAACGTCGCTAGGATGCATAGTCTGCTGTGCAGTAATCGTCGGTGGTTTCTGGTTGGGGGTTGACCAGGAACACGTGGCGGGATCGCTCTCGGTATTGGGGACTTTTTACGGAGTCCTGGGATCCCTCGCCCTCTCACTGTACTCAATTCACACGAAGCGCATCTTGCCTCTCGTGAATCAGGAGATCTGGCTCCTGTCGTACTACAACAATGCCTACAGTATTTTTCTTTTCATTCCGCTTATGCTGATAAACGGCGAGTTCAGTGTAGTCCAGGACTACGAGAAGCTCGGAGAGTCCGTTTTTTGGTTCGGCATGCTGATGGGCGGTGTCTGCGGCTTCGCTATCGGCTACGTGACCGCCCTGCAGATCCAAGTAACATCGCCGCTAACGCACAACATAAGCGGAACCGCGAAAGCATGCGCTCAAACGGTTCTCGCGTCGTACTGGTTTAGCGAGTCGAAACAGTTGCTCTGGTGGATAAGCAATTTCATCGTGCTCGGTGGATCGGCCGCTTACGCAAGGATCAAGCAGGTCGACATGGACCAAGCGTACAGAAGAGACCGAGGACTCTTGGAGGGCAAAAATTGATTTTTTTTTTTAAGATGAACTATACGGCCCACGAAAGTCCTAGAATTTGTATTAATTTTTTTTATTTCGAAGCTCAGTAAGCGAAAAAATTTAAGCCATCGTAAAAATAATCGATACGAAGGTGATTTCTTGTTGGAGGATCGGTGCGACTAGGAGCAAAATAATCCAAAATAAGCGTCACTTTTTTTTTCTTTATTTTGTGGATTAAAAAAAAAAAATCGAACACGCGTTTGAGTTTACTAAAAAATGTCGAGATTCTTTGACAAAATTGATTGTAGTTTTTGTTACCGGCCGAGTATGTTTCACGTTGTTTTCGAGATAAGAATACGGTGAAAATACCGTACAAATGAACCGCCTCACGTATCTAAATTCGAATCGATCTGCGAGCGATCGAGCGAGTGATTGAAAGCCTGGAAAAAAACCGGAAAGAACTCTCGAAAAAAAATCCATTAATAATTAACAAGTGGACGAGTGTATGAGTGGGTAAAGTCGGCCTTCCATCGACTTGATGTTTTTTTCACTTATTATCGTTCCGAGGTTTTTTCTGCCTGCCGAGTAATTGAATATACTAGTTAGACTTGTATAATAATTCTTCCAAAGACATTTTGTACTAAAACATATATACCGAGTATGTACATTAGAATTGCTTAGTGAATGTGTTGTGGAGCGTTTGTTTGTAATAACAGTAAAAAGAATAACGGTACAGAGCTGTACAAAGTAACGGATGTTGAGTATGTTTTATTGTATCGAATATTAATCGCAAGTTTATTTAGAATCTTGACGCACGACCGTCGCCTCGGCTGTCCGAGTGACTGGCCAGCTTTTCCTCGAGTTTCGTGATCGCATTGACGCTCCTCGACGTTTTTTTCACGTCGACTCGAGACGCTGGAACCAAGGAGTTCAGCTGAGCACGTAGCCTCGGATCCATCGAATGCCGATCGTCGCTTTCCGTCGCTATTCCGTCCGAGAAAACATGGAATCTAAATTTTTGTTTTTAGTCATTTTTCTTTTTAACTTGATTGTTATACTTCATTGTTGAAAATTTGACAACTATCAAAAATGTTCTATAGTAGATTTTTTGAATTGACAAAATTTGGATATTGTCTTTTGTTATTAAAACGTTATACCAAAATAACATTGGTTATAATTTGCCAAATTTGACTATTATCCTGTGGCTTACAACTTTAGTTGACAATTTGACAAGTGATAAAATTTGTTTGTTGTACTTCGTCGTTGATAGTTCTACAAATGACAAAAAAAAGTCTGTCACCGTGGATATTCTACAGCCGTGGAAACATTGAGAGTCCGCAGAACAAGATTGTAGATTATCTGAGCGGCAAGGCTAGGATCGTCTGTACCGAAGATACCGCGCAATCCACAGATGCTTTTACCGTCGTGAAGAATTATCGGTGTCAAGCTATCGAGGCTGTTGCCCGTATCTACACCGTCCAGAAGAAATCCGGCTCCGGTCATGTGTGCCAGGCCTAGAGAAGTGCTCAAACCCCTAAAAAAAATTACAAAAATTATAATAAAAATTACATTTCTGACAAGCTCGGAGGAAAAATAGGTGGTAATAAAAAAATATGCGATTCGCAGATGAAATTTCCTTTTCCAATCACGATCGATTAAACTTCCAAGTTAATTTTTTTTGCCATTGTAATGTCTCCTGATAATCTATTTTTCTTTTTGTTAATATAAAATTTCATTGCCCATAATTGATAGATAAAATTAGTAAAATTAAAATCATTAAATTTGTTTATTTATTTTTTCATACGTGACGATCGAGACGTAAATGTCGTGAGGATCCATAGCGACGATATTGCTGTATTTTTCTCGTTCCACTGTAAATAATATATTAATTTCCTAAATTTGCATTGCAGAAAACAGGAGGATAACAAATTTACAAAAAATAAAAGAAATGATAGGAAGAAAGTTACAATTTTTCAGAAGCTCGACTTTTCCCGCGACGGATCGTACGATGATCAGAGCCGCGGCAACCTGCGTCTCGAGGGACGACGAGTTTGTTGTGGAAATTGTCAATTTTTCGAGCTCTTCGATGGTCGATCGAAAAATTGTCGCGCCAGGTGGAAGATAAATCGCATGATCGTGAAAAATTGTCTTCTCCGAAACGCTCACGCGAGGCTCGTAGCTCGAGAGCTGGTGCAACAGTTCGTCACGAACCACGGCGTCGCGTAGGACTTTTTCTGAAAGACTTCCATTGTACAATACTGAAACACAAGAGAAGTATATAAAATTATTCCAAATACATTCATTTTTAATCAAGACGAGTCAAAATAATTAATTTTAATGTGAAGGAAAATCACATTGTTTGCCATTGCCATTTTATGAATGTGATTTTTTTTATAAATAAAAGGAGACAACGATTGGGCTTTTTGCGAAAAGTTCTTAAGGTAGTTCTGTCGTTTGGTATTCATTTCGCCTAAGTTCGAGAAAAATGAGATAAAATTGCAAATACTTCTCGATCGTATAAATATCTAAAAAAATGCATGCATATTAAAGGTACTGAAAAGATTTATTTAGCATAATAATAAGTCCAAAATATTATTAACAAATTAAACATAAAATTAATTGTTTGTCAAATTACCTGATAACCTAATTTTGTTTAATTACGATAATGATTCGTTCATTTTTCTTAATACGTACGAAGTTTTTCCGATTTTTAAATTTGATTAAAATTTTTTTTTGTTTAAAAAAAAAAAACACAAATTTGAAAGCAAGTTTAAAAATCTGAAAAAATGCATACGTATTCAGAAAAATGAACGAATCACTTTCGTAATAAAAAAATTAGGTTGCCGGGTAATTTGTTAAACAATTAATTGTTTGTTTAATTTGTTAATAACATTTTGGACTTATTATTATGCTAAAAAAATCTTTTCAGTACCTTTAATATGCATGCATTTTTTTCAGATATTTATACCATCGAGAAGTATTTGCAATTTTATCTCATTTTTCTCGAACTTATGCGAAATGATAAGTATTTAAACCTTAAATAGATAAATATTTCTTCAAACGTGTTTGGATGTATTTACTAACCGTCACAGCCGAAACGAGCAACTGCGTCGAGTGTATCGGCGAGAATCGGCAACCGCAGATTATCTCCGGATCTCAAGTGTCCCCAGATCATTCCATGCTCGACACTTCTCCCAATTTCTTCGGCCAGATCCTCGTTGACGAGAAAACCGTCTCTAGCGATTTTCACGGAAGGCTCAACGATCCTCCGCCAAGGCAAGTTGCCTCGCAACGATTGCGCAAATTCCAATCCACGGAGAAAACCCGGCACGCGCACTTTCGCAGTTGCAAAGATACCTGAGTCCAGTGCAACAATGGTAGATTAAATAAATAATAGAGTAGTTTTTTTTTTGAAAACGAATGTTTTCTTTTTTCGATCGATCGATGGATAATCGAACCTTCGTTCGTGTTCTTTGCAAAATCGACGAGCAGCGGATTCGTTCCGTCTCTGTGACTGTAAATCATCATTCGGCCCCCGCTAACGAAAAAAATATTTATTTTAGTCAGATTAATCACAAAAAAATTTAACTAAATAAAAAAAATGGTTAAATACTAACAAATTTTCAACGTTTAAAAAAATGTTAGGTATTTGAAAGTCGTTAAGGATTTCTAAATTAGAAAATTGTTACGCATAACTAATTTGTTAAAAAAAATTTGTTCGGTGATAATTAAAAAAACATTCAGAATTAAATAATTGTTAAAAATTATATTTAAAAAATGCTGTAATTGTTAAAAATAAAAAAAATGTTAAAAACTGTAAGCAAAGAAAGAAAAATATTTTCACGTAAAAAAATTCCGGGGGGGAAAAGCGATAGGAGCCAATACTCACCCTCCTAAGCCAGTTTTGTGAGGTGCAACGACGCTTATGCAAACAGCGGCGGCGACCGCGGCGTCAACCGCGTTCCCACCCTGTCGAAGCAGTGTAGCGCCGATGTGAGAACAGTCGACGTAATCGGTTGCCACTGCGCCGTGCGGCTTTGCTGCGGCCTCCGGTAAAATTCGGATCCAAAAATTATCCGAATCAATATTTTTGGGAACTAATATTTAATTGGTATTCGACCATGCAAGAAAGAATAATTACTGTCTTTGGTACCGCAACGTGTATTATCTGTTTGGAGAAAAAAACAATTACTGTCATCTCTCTATAACAGATACAAACAAAAAAAAAAAAAATTGCGAAACAAAAACTACGTTAATTAATAATATCAATCCTTTTTCGGTAATAATAAATCAAATTGAAAATGTTTTTCCTTTTAATAAATATTGTTTTTGTTATATTTTTGAGGCAAAAAAATTGTGCTCCTAGAATTTTCTCAATATTATATTTATATATCATATGCGCTATATTATCATGTTTAACAATTTTGTATTTGAAAAGAAAATGTAATTCTGATGTGAGGGATTTTTTCGTTCCTCTTTCGATAGACGATTTACTTGAAGTATAACAAAATTGATTACATTAGTATTTGTAGGGCCGGCTACGGGGCCAGTCCTCGAGGAGAGAAAATTCAGCAAGAGAACTCCGACGATTGCCAAAAGCAGTAGAATGAGGCAGATCAACAGAGTTCCCAATCCTCTGGTACCCCCGAGCCTGCATTCCGAACTTTGGTCCTTTTTCAGCGGGCATTCCTCCGTTAATTCACCGGGTAATTTACTTGCCGTCGATGGACAGCGCTCATTGCAGCAAGATGTGTCGGTTGGACAGCAAAAATTTGCGTAACTCTGCACTGGTTTCGTCTCCATCAACTTTTGCCCCCCCTTATCGTTAATCCTATTCTGTTTGGCGACTTCGTTTTTTTTTTTAAATATATGTTATTTGGAAAAAACGTATCAAACTGTTCGTTCTATTAATCTTTGTCACCTTATTACCTATTAGATAAAATTGCCCCGGCCATGAAACAATTGAGTTACTCTTTCCAGGCTGATTTTTAAGGATGCTTCACTCGTACATTCCCAGTCAAAAGTGAGATTCAATGAGAATTTGAACACTTCCTAATGGTATAAAAATCTGAAAAAAATCAACTGTATTAAAGGTGCCGGCAATATTCATTTTGCATAATAATAATGTCAAAAAGTTATTAACAAATTGCTAAAAAAAAATTGTTCAAAATAATTAGTGATCCTCTTTTTCTCTTTTCAAATGAATTCATTGATTTTCCAGAAGCCACGTAAATTTTTTCAGAATTTTATGTAATTTTTGAAATTTTTTGATGGCCGTAACTACGAAACGCTTTGCGCAATGGCCTCGAAACTTTTTGTGTGTACTATAGAATCGTGATACTGAAACATATCCGAAATGCATGCCTCTACATGGGTTTTTTAAATTTTCGAGAAAACATTTTTGAAATGATATAAAATTTTGAAAAAATTCATATGAATTCAAAAAAATCACGGATTTCATTAAAAATGAAAAAATAAAAAGTTGTCTGATTTTTTTTTCTTCACAGTTTTATGCACGTCAAATTTCATTCGATGCTTATATTTTATTATTAAGTTGATTTGGCGTCAAAATAATCGAATTTATTTCACAATAATCAATAATTCGACGATTTAAAAAAAAATTATACATATAAATGATGAATATTTTTTTACAATTACAACTTCGCGCATAGCTCTCTCCACGAGAAAGTTCGTTGATCGATTTTTGGCTTCCACATAGAGACAACTAGGCGCAAAATTGTACTAAATGAGGAAGCCAGGTGCCACATTTTTTTTTACGGATGATTACTGAAGAAATTTGTTATGCTGAATATTCTTTATTCGTCACGGGCGGTCAATCGGCGTGCCGATTACAGTCTTCTTTATAGCGCTCAATCGTCAATAAATATTATTCTATAAAACTATTCATACACTTTTTACGGTTTATGTATAAGAACACTTCTTTTTGTAAAAATTATGCAGGCATTGTGTATCAGAGTCGGGCGGTGACGACTCGAATTTTTTAGACGATTTCGATTCTGCATGGACGGGAGTCATTAGTCAAATACGATCTAAGGCCTTTTCAATACTTTTCATTACGCGAGTATTAGGATGACAAGGACGGAATTTTATTTTATTTTGTAACTTTCTATTTTATAATTTTGCTCAGAGTTTCCATGTGGTCTTTGCGAGTTACAGCTTTTTTATCGAAAAATATTTAAACACGAGGGAGTAATTGTTAATTCCAGGCGGTGTACACGGTTCCGGCAAACGTGATGAACGTGAAGAAATTAAAGAACAAAATATGTACTTTTATGATGATAATTAAACCACCGAATGGCCGGATGCTTTAACGAAATTTTGAAAATTGCAAAAATGATAACGTGTTCATGTTTTCTTTTTTTCAAGTCGAAAATCGTTTTTTTTTTGCATTTTTCAACATTTCAAAAAAATATCCGGTCATTTGATAATTTCATTACTGTAATGAAATTAAATTTTCTGTTCACCGCGGTCGTCGGAACCGTTTACACCGTCTGACGATGCACAGGCTACGGACGCTTTGCAGTGTTAACGATCACTCCGCGATCCGTCTCGTATGCACATTTTTCAAATTAAAAAAAAAAAAAATTGAAGTTTGTCAAAACCATGTGTAAACTATTCGCAAAATGTTGACCTTGTCCCAATACCTAAAGAAATATCTATATCAAAAAAGAAAATAATTAAAACCACTGAGTTTTTCGAGTCCCAAGCTTGCACATAGCCCTCAAATTCACCCATCGACACACCAGCCTTCCCCGCGAGGTCTTCTGCGCTCCTACGACCCCTTACGGGGCTGCTGGATCTGCCTGTTTTATCGACGGAACGAAGCGACTTCGTAGAATCAACTTTACATCATTAATATGCTACGAATATGCTTAAAATTTGACAGGCCGGCAATACTAGGCATAAACGTTTCGACGTGCACTTGAATTTTTGTCGAAAACGTCCAAGAAATGAAAAAATCGAATATTACAGATTATCGAGAAAACCAATATGGTCGCTCAAAATTTTAACGGCATCTATTTCGTATGATGTAAAATATTCGGAAACTCAAATACGTAAAACGAGAATGCACGCCGATTCTCTGAAATTCCCGGAATATTCCAAAATCGTTTCGCAAACCGTAATATTCTATTTTCATAATTCCATGTACGTCGTTAATAAACATTCTACTATACGGCGACGCGTTTATGTCAATATTATAGCCCTGCATGATTTGAAGCATATGCGTATCATATTACATAATAATTCTAAATTGAAACTAAGACTAAGAACTAAGAATTAAACTAAGAAATCGCCTAGTTCCGTCGATAATAAAGGTAAATAGGGAGTTGAAAATGGATCCAGCATCCCCTTAACATTTCTTTGTTCCATCGACTATTAGATCTAGTAATATCACATTATTATTATTATTTATCTTAAAAATACTTTCAGGCAACCGTACTAAGGACACGTTAAGTTTCGGAGATTCAGGCACGTCGATTATGAAAAAAAAAAAAATATATCCCCGATCACAGATCAATGCCCTCGGAAGTTTTGGCGACGGGACGGTATTTCGCATCGGTCCGAAAGGCTCTCGCGAATTTCACGGTCGCGATCGAAGCCGCGACGAGCGCGAAGCTGCAAGCGCCGAAGATAAAAAAATTACTGGGTACCTCGATACCGATGTACAGCAGGCCCGCGCAGATCAGTGAATTCGATGGTAATCTGAACCAATTGGCGATGATAGCCCGATGTGACTCCGGCAGAACGACTCCTCGAAGATAACCGACCGCTGGATAGTAAATTCCCACCGAGACCTCGAAGAGAAGAAAAGAAGCTAAACAAACGTAGCCTCCCTCGATCCGAGCCGCGTCGATTTCCTGTAGATAAACCCCGATCGTCGCTCCTCCGATGCTCGAGGCCGCGAGAAAGACGCTCAGGCAGAGCAGCAGCTCGCGTGCCACACGGTATCTTCCCGCGAGCAACGAATTAATCGCCGAGCCGGTCATGACGCAAAGCATGAAGGCGCCGAATACGAGACCGTGACTGATTCGGACGGGTTCGAGGACCGGTGTCCAGAGAAAAACAAATATGTACATGACGGTCTCGAAGAGCGATTGGCTAGCGCCGAGGAGCAGAAGACGAGTGCGGTTCTTCGAGAAGAGGAGGATGTCGAGACTCTGACGAAGATTGGTCGCGAGGCTCGTGTCCTCCCTGTTCGCCGGAAGATTCTCGTGCCAGAGGATGGCGCACGAGTAGCCGGACAGCAGGGAGACCGGAACGGCGAGAAGAAGCGGAGCCAGTGGACCGAGCTCGAGGTTGTCGACGAGGAACCACGATGAGATTCCGGCGAGTATGGCGAGCATGCCGTTGCAGAGCGTGGCCCGGGTGAGGACTTCGCCGATGAGCTCGCCGTTGAGTTTGTAGCGGGACAGGTGTTGTCCGACGTACCATGACTCGAAGGTCGAGAAGAGAATGGAGGTGGAAGCGCCGCCGAATAGTCGAGCGAGGAGCAGCGGGAAGTACGAGTCCGTGATGGACGTCGAGAGACACGTTGTCGTTGTCGTGAGGCTGTAGATAATGCAGAGCCTCTTGCGGCCGAAGGTGTCGGCGTAGTGGCCGATCAACATTCCGGATATCGTGCCGCTGGCGAAGCCGGCCACGTAGAGAAGCGATATCTCGTTTCTCTCGTAACCGTAGGTCGCGTAGACACGGTAGAGGTAGGGACCCTGGAGCCAGTCGGCGAACGCCGCGAGCAAGTATACGAAGAGATACTTTTTCCTGAGAGACCTGTAGATCTCGGTGATGCCGGGTGCTGGGTCCATTTTTCCGACGGGAGGAGCCGTGGCATCTGAAATAGTTAATAGTTGATAGTTCATGTTTCATGTTTCATGTTTCATGTTTCATGTTTCATGTTTCATGTTTCATGTTTCATGTTTCATGTTTTATGTTTTATGTTTTATGTTTTATGTTTTATGTTTTATGTTTCATGTTTCATGTTTCATGTTTCATGTTTCATGTTTCATGTTTCATGTTTCATGTTTCATGTTTCATGGTTCATGGTTCATGGTTCATAATTAACACAGTAGCAACTTGAGTAAGCATTATTTTTTAAAAAGAATAACCGTAGAATAACCAAAAAAATTATGATGGTCATTATTATGGTTCCAGAGGGGCTTTCGGTTTGGCGTTTTTTATATAGATATATAAAAAAAATTTAATAGATATTTCTGAACATGCTTTTAGTGAAATCGCATTATTAAGTTGTTTTTTATGCGTACAAAACGTCCTCTACATAAAAATAAAAAAAAATCACTGGAATATTCTTCGAAGATGTTTAAGATAAAGTTTTACCTTACGCACTACTCCGATGCAAATTGGATTGACCGCACAAGTGCCTCAGATCTGTACGTCCCAGCCGAGGTCTGCACAATTTCTCATGAAATCTTATATCTGGCAGCATCTATTAATTTCTTGGCACCGGCGCGTTGACATGGAAAAACTAAAAATAAAGGACAAATGACAGTAACTGTAGTCGCTTCACGAACATTGTTATCGAAGAAGTTAAATTAGCAATTTGCAATAAAATAGTTTTTTTTTTTTAATATAAACATTTTCTAACCAATACGCATCACTCGGACGCAACGTCGAGCACGACGGTGGATATTTCTGGAGAAAAAGTCTCCGATTCATCTCGCACCTTGAGCCTCGAGGAACTCGCGTGATCGCCCGTTAATGGGAAGTTTATCGGGAGGAACTTATCTAACGAGCGTGAATAGAGATTTATAGGCTTACACGCTAATTTTATCTCAAAATATTTGTAAACAAACCGATACGGTTAGAATTTTTTTAATGGTCGAAGGCTTGCCAATGGAAAAATTCTCGGGATTTTGCGCATTCTAGGGAATTTTGCCCTGCTCTAGAGATTTTTTCCCCCACTTACTCGTCTCCGTAGAGTTGACTCGCAGAAAGGTAACAAAGAGAACTTACGGTTGTAATCCAATGATTATACTTCAGTCGGGCGGCGTTGCACGCTGACAGCGCCGACTGTCAAGTTTGTTAAATCTGTTTTGCACTATATTTATCCATTAATAACCGATATACTTATTGTTAATATTCATTTTTGTCTCCCCCTCATTGCCGTAACGTGTAAGCCCTAGAATTCTGTAATTAATAATGTAAGCGAAAACAAAAAAACATGCCTCATCTAGTAAACTTGATATCGTGTAGTATAATAGGTAATGTCACTGATCTGTCTGAGAAGTTCTTCCCTGTCGAGATTAATATAATAAAATTGACCGATTATTCATCACAGAGAAGGATTGTAATGGGGATGTTCTCTGGACTTGGTCCTATCCAACCGTCACGGAGGCTCAGAAATTGTACGTCGCAAGAAAGTGGAACTCGTGCGCCAAGCAGAACACCGTTCAGTCCTTTGTTGGCGCAAGACACGCGGATGTGTGGATTTACATACACACTAGCGAGGCATTCGCCGCTGGCAAACTACCCGGAGTAAAGACACTCGTTATTCTCAGGTCGTACGTTCACTTTACAATTGTTCCAGAGCACTAACTTCAATTATTCGCCAGGTAAAACGTAGCGCGCTGGTACTTTTCACCAAGGATTTCAATCCTCATGACTACCAGGAACTGTGTCGGATCCTCGGCAATGCCTACTTCGAGTCAGGAGATCCGACGGAGGTTCTGAAGCACTATCTGTTCGCCTTTTCGGAAGGAGCATGCAATACGAGAGACTCTAAAGGCACGACGATCCAACAATTCGACGCGGAATGGCGGATGAACAATGTTCATGCCAAGCGACTGATAAGAACCTTTGAACTGGAGACAATTTTGATATACACGGCGCTTCTGTTGAAGAAGAGAATCGTCGTTTATCATCACAGTCTGGAGGAACTGTTCGGATGGATAGAGACCTTCCCGACGTTAATGAAGCATCGCAAAGTTACCGACAATCTTTTTCCGTGGATCGATTTGATACAGGACGAGCTTGCCGAGATTAAAGTAAATACCGCGCTAGAGTCCGATTAAGGCGAGGTGAAACATGTATCATGTGACATATGAATGCAAGAGAGATAGTTGCATTTTTCAAATCAATGTCATGTAAAAATCGTTGATATTTCGGTTATCCGAAATTCAAAGCGAAGTATCATCGGACGTGGTATCGAATCCTACGTCCGCTAATACTTTGTTTTTTCGCGAAATGTCTACCATCTCCGAATACCATTCATTACAGTTTTCGTTACCGACTGACTCTGTTTCACCTAGCCTTAAGGTGATGTGAAATACCGCTGTCGGTAACGAAAACTGTACTGAAAGCCGTTTTGAGACCGCAGCCCGCCGAGGAAAAAGAAAATTATCTGTCCCTGGGGAATCGCCAGACGCAGGGAAAGACAATTTTCTATTTCCTCGGTGGTCTACGGTCTCACAACGGTATTCAGTGCAGTTTTTGTTACCAACTCGGCGCGGGTAGCTGAGCGGGGGGTTATGCCAATCACCTTAAGAGCATGTGAAACACGATCTCAGCGTGTCTCTCTCGCTCCGCCGAGACCGCAACTGATGCTATCTCTCTCGCCCTCCATAGTGTTTCACATGCTCTTAAGAGCATGTGAAAGACTATGGGAAAGCGATTTGTTACCATCGGAGCATCGATACGTATGTATCACATGCCCTTAATGCACGGTACTACGATATTTGGTTTTTCAAGTAAAAAAAAATATATATTTACAGACGTACGGGCACTACGTTGCCGGCTGTCGGGACAGTACCATCGCTTCGAAGCCGGAATTGTTCGATTTATTGGTGAACATTCCCGCTAGAGAAATCACCGTTGCACCGCATGCTAAAGGTACGAAGAGCAACCAATACTCTCCGCTGATTTGGGAAATTATACAATAGAGTTTCGTTATTTTCTAGAGAGCCTGACAATGACGAAAGCTCACAAGGAAATAGCATTGTTCATGGTGCAACTGTGCGAGAACGACGATGACGGTAAAGCTTCGATAATAACTGAGATAGCCGAGAAGACCCAGGAGCTTTTTAATCAATTGAAGAATCTAGCGACGCTCGAGTCGCCGGAAGGGATAAAGATGCTGACCGTTAAGAACATTCGAGAACGCGATTTACCTCCGGCTGTTGAAAACTTTCTAATAAATTTGGGTGTGGTAGAGAATCTTTTTGTACTTTAAATGAATGTTAATTGTGTTATTAATAAAGAATGGAACGTGTCAAACAGATCGTCATCATTTATTACTTTCGTATTTTTCGGTGGAACGCACTGTTTGGGTATTCCGAATAGCAACCCAGTGAACACATTTTATTACGGCAATATAACATGGAAGTTACATGTAATGTAACTTCCATGTCATCATGTCTAACGTAATTATATTACAATAATTTAACGGGCGTCTGGAGCATTACATACCATGTTTATAACAATGTTTATGACCGTTACAAATCCGCACGCAATATTAATGTTACAAAGTCAGGTAGCGTTACGGTTACAAAACCATGCTTATAGCAATGTTACAACAAACAAATAATTACTAGTTTCCCGATTATCGTTAAAGGGCTTACTGACCAAAACTTAATGAAAAAAAATTAAGTTTGTACATCAATCATGATCCGTAGGTAATCCGTCTGAAACGTATATACAATTTTCAAAAAAAAAAAATTCTTGTGTCAAAAATAGTCGAATAGGTACGGTCGCTTTCGATCCGGCGGTCCTAGGTTTGTATCCCACCGATGGTACACAAATTAATATTGTTTTTCCTGCAGATTTATTTGTTCCTATGAAAAGAGTCAATTCGTTTGTCACTGACAAAAGATGCCCAAGGATGGAAATAGCGATGACACGTTTAAAATTTTTTGAACTGCATGTTACATTGTTATATAGCAACGATATAAAACATTGTAATGTAACAGTGTTACATTGCTGAGTCGAAAATGGCAACTTGCGTCTAATTTAGATGTAACACGCTGGTAATATAACCTGGTATTTTCAGTTTATTGATGTTACATTACTGTGTTTACTGGGACGTAATTCAATTGCGACACTGCGTATTAATTAATTTAGATAGAATCGAGCTGTAAGTTGCGTATGCGATGTGAATTACCTTTCCCCTCAGCCGGAGTGGAGATTTATGAAAAAGCGTGAAGCCAGCGTGGGCAGATAACTTACTTGAGTCGTCGAAGCCGCGTGTGTTGCCCGCCCATTTTGTGAACGAGTGGCAATCGGTCTTTGATTTATAGGTTCACCGGTTCCGCCAAGCTTTCGCCGCTCAGTTCACCGATGTACTTGATATATATAGGCACGTACCAAATTATAACTCACATTCACGTCCACAACGGAAAAAATAAAGCTGTGGAAAGGCTCAATACCGAATTGCTACTACGTTCGCAATTAGCAAATTAAACAAAAACCGTTAACATTGTACAACGTTGTAAGGTAGCGTACTCTTTGTCGTACTGAGGTGCCTTCGATTTGGCGTTTTTCGTGGCCCACGGACAAGTCCCTCGCGTTCTGACCCATCTGAAACCAACCGGTCGATTGGTGCACCAAACCAACTCTGATTCCAACTTTTGAGAAGTTGATTTTTCGGCGATATTAAAAAAACAACCGTTAGATGTGTCGAATAGGATTCTCAAGTAGCAAAAAGACATCTGGTACGAAAAAGCTATCCGAATGGGACACATATGTCCGCCCGAATGGTAACTATAAGCTATCCTATGTCTAAAAGTTAACTTTTGGACGTAGGATAGCTTATAGTTACCATTCGGACGGACATATGTAACCCATTCGGATGACTTTTTCGTACCAGATATCTTTTTGCTACTTGGGTTACCATTGACTTTTCCTAAAACAACTCGATTTTCAAACCGGAGCCAATAGCTATCGGTGCTCTTGACATAGAGTCGGAATTTGAGTTGTTTTCGGAAAGTCCAACTGTAAACCAACTTTCTATCTGACACATATAACGGTTGGTGTTACGTTTGGTCTTAAGGGGAAGTGAATCAGCTGTACGTGCGAGTTGCAATTTCCTGATTAACTCTGTTCAATGGTGTAAATTTCTTTGAGAAAAAAATTAATTCGGGGCGGATGCGAAATTACCGTGCGCATCCGGCTCGAATTTGCTTTTTCCTAAAAAAAAATTAGCACCCTTGAGAAAAGGGTTGTAGAAGGGTTCGTCCCGTGAAACTAATTTGAAAAAAAATTCATTACAGTTTTCATTACCGACCGCGATATTTCACTTCCCCTTAAGGACATGTGAAACGACTCAGTCGGTAACCAAAAACTGTAATGAATGCGATTCATAGACCGTAGACTTTTCGGGGAAAAAGAAAAGTATTAGCGGATGCACAATTTAATACCGCGTCCGATGATGCTTCCATTTTATCCGCAACGTCAACTGGCTTTAAATGGCATTGATTCGAAAAATTCATCTATCTCTCTCGCACTCATATGTCACGTGGTACATGTTTCACCAATCAAGAACCAACCTCCGGATGGTCGGAATCAGTTGAGTTGGAGTAGATTGTTAAAAAACGAGCCAAATCCAACCCAAAGTTTTACGGTCGGTCGGTCCGGAAGGTGTTCGTTTTCTGGTACGACGAATTCTTACAAAAAAACGATCGTGCGCACGCGCAGTCACGTTGCGATAACGGAAAACGCCAAATCGAAAGCACCTCAAATCATCCAATTGACGGTTGAAGGTCTCTGAGTACCTGGATGGGGGGGGGGGGGGGGGGGAACTTCATTCTCAGGAAAGGTGTAAGTGAAAAAGGTGTACGAATCTCGTGCGAATTAACGAGAAAACATATATCCGATGATTAGAAACATTGTATTATATTCACTTTTAGAAAATATGTACAACAGGAACATACTTGCCCATCACGGCTATATAGTGTTTTCGTAAAATAAAGTATTTTCTTTGTTCACATTTAATGACGAGTATCTGTTTCCATCGCGTTCATTCGATGTGGTATCTTTGGATTTGTCTCTCCGTTCTATCGTCGTTAGTTCATGCAACTCCGCTACATCAGGACACTGACTAGGAACTAAATGGAGCGCGTGATACACGACGCGAGTATTATGCACGAGACGCATAAACCAATGATGTCTTTATATTTTTGTTTCTATCATAGCTCGATCAGCCTTTCCGCGGACGGACATAAACAAATGGTCCTAGGTGGGGGCTTTTACTGGAATGATTTGAACAGTTGTAAAAAAAAAAAAAATTCTAACCGCATATCGAATCATTATTGCTCCCCCTTGGATGAGATTAGTCTCATTTATTTATCATTCTCGCCGATTATCCTTGTTTCTATATTCTCTTTTTTAATACTTGAAATACTAACCGGGAGGAAGAAATAATAATAAAATTAAATAAATAAACAAGATACATAAATAACAATGACAATTGATAAGAACTAATAAGGAAATGGTGACCCTTCTCACTCTCTTGACTAGATTAAGATATACATAACAATATTCCATAAGGAACGACAATTCGCAGCACCTTCGCTCTCCGTAATATGTATAACTATATATATTACAATGCGCAATCCGAGGATTATTTTTTTGGTTTAACAATTGTTTTTAGTATAATTATTTTTTTGCATCACTTTCCGAGTTCCTTGCGATGACTGTTGAATTAACTGCGTCGCACAGTGATGGCCTATCGGGAGATTCGACCAGTCTCTTGCTTTCCTTCAATTTTCCAGTATAACAATGTCGCGATTTTTATCTCTCGAGAACGCCAGAGCGACGTCTCTTTCTCCTGGCCGTTGCGACCCACCTATACAGTACAGCCAATTTTGTTTTCCTCCAGATAACATTTTCATCTTACGCCGTCGAATGCATTTGGTGCTTCCGGCAATTTGCATTCCTCTCGTCGCGGACCGCATCCAGGCGTCGGTTCAGCCAGAGGGAAGCCACCGAATCATCACACTTCCCTCTTACACCTTTTTCAGTCCCGCGAGTTATTCGAGTCTGGCTTAGAATTTGCTTAGAATCTTCTCGCCGTTGTTATCGTCCGTACACTATCGGCGATCCCGTTAGTCTCAAAACGTATCTCTGACCCCTAAAACGTAACAACAAAATACTACTCTTGAAGTGCAAAAAAAAGAAGAGTTATTCGCAAAGATAATTCGCTGAGTTAACGACGATGTTATTAATTAACGGAAAATTAATCAAACACTGGACTCGGCAGTCTAAACGAACCTAAGAATTTGTTTTTTTTTTGCCTCCGCAAAAGCCTACTTCCGATGGTCGTGTTCCAGTTTTTTGATCTCAGTGCACACAGAGACGCGACGGCGCCGCACAGGGGTGCTCCCATTCTTGTCGGGGATCGTGCAATGCGTTGAACTTTGTCGTACGGGATGGCTCGAGAGGGTATTTTTCTGGTCGTTAAACCCATAGGTACGAATAAAATGAATATATCTATCCTCGGGCGAGCAGTGGAAGAGAATCGTAACGTAAATCTCGCACGGGGACCCTCGAGGACGCTATAAATCTTTGGCCTCAGCCTGAGGGAGCCCGCGCTGCTTGGTACAGTAGGGGGTGGTTTTATCCGCGAGGCAGCGATTTGTGCGTTCGTTCGGCTCACCGCCAACGTCCGCGTTAACGATAAGTAAGTGGCGACGTGATTTCGGCGAGAAGTTCGTCATCGTCCGATTAATAAATCTCTAATTACTCTAAACCGGAATTACATCTCACGTCTGCCGCGTTTGGCGTCGATCGGTTTTACCCAACTCCGGCCCGGAACCCTGTTTCGCCCGTTGTAAGAGGAAAAAAAAACGTGACTAATTGGGGCATAACCGGGATGAAGAAACCTCGCCTCCCATTCGCCAATTTTTGTTTGTTTTTCCTAAACGTAACTCTCCTGTTTCTGCTGCGTATTCTTAATAATACTTCCGGTAACGGCGGAAA
This sequence comes from Exephanes ischioxanthus, assembly GCA_958510785.1. Lineage (NCBI taxonomy): Eukaryota > Metazoa > Arthropoda > Insecta > Hymenoptera > Ichneumonidae > Exephanes > Exephanes ischioxanthus. The sequence goes on along the minus strand of OY294020.1, from coordinate 23,637,392 downwards.
ACAACGGCAATCTCAGAGCCTTTTCCGTCGGAACGTTGGGGACCTTGACGCCGCAGCTCTTGTTGCTGCTGTGCCTCCTCCAAAAGTCCGAATGATTGCTGCTGCAATTCGTCGAGCCGGTTGTGTTTGTTCTCGTTCGGCTGTTGGTCTGCTGGTCCCTCCTTTTGTTAGCGCCGAGGCCGCAAAGCCGCAGAAAGCCTTCCCTGAACTTTGTCGACATTAGATTATAGAGGATCGGATTTATCGCCGAGTTGAGATACAGCATAACTCGGCATATGTACAGAAGGCTGAAGTATCCCTCGACGCCCAGTTTCACGATTGTGGTGGATGGCGTCACCAAAACCCACAGTGTGAAGGCTCTGAACGGCAGCAGACAGATGAAGAAACACAGAACCACCGTTCCGAGCATTAGTACAACTTGCTTTCTGTACTTCAGCAAATTATTCGCCGGTCCTCGACTTATCGCCGGATTTGCCATGAGGTGTCTCGCTATCACCGTGTAGAGAACGACGAGGATCAACAGCGGTATTATGAAGAAGGCTACTATAGTCGTCAGGATGAAGCCGACCATCCAGGGCGTATCAGCCTGCGTCTGGCAGACCGGAAACTCGTAACCGTCGTCGTCCCGCTCTATGAGGTAATCCACCATTGAGAGTATCGGGCTGCAATAATTAAAAAAAAAAACATTTGTCAAAAAGCATTGCGTGCGCTATAATAATATATTGTAACGAATATAGATATGAGAATTAACCGAGACACACGACATTACGTAGATGACCGGAATAGATGGTAGGATATCGTTTGTGCCAAATTCATTTCAGCCAAAACTCATTTCGGTAAAAAATTGACTGGGTTGGAGAAACACCATGTATCCGAATCGTATATACTATCGATGGGGTTGTACGGCTGTTTTTAACCGAACTTAACTTTTATTGAACACTTTAAGCAAGCGTGCGATTAAACATAAGCCGCAAACACTACTTTCCTTGCAGATCCTTCTTATTGTTGAGCACGCTCGAGTGTTTGATTGATAATTGAAATATCGCGGTTCGTGCCCGACTTTTATGCCATTCTTTTCATAATTTTTTATTTTCTTGCGGTAACGTCGTTGTCTGTTTGTAAATATCATTTTTCAACCGGAAGTGACGTTTTCTCTGGACGACGTCACTTCCGGTCGAAAATAGCAATTTTCGACACTAGTGGGATAAAACTTTTTCTAACGAGTGTGACTTTGCAGCACGAGCCGAAGGCGAGTGCTTCAATCACACGAGTTCAGAAAAAGTTTTTCGCACGTGTGTCGTAAGTACCAAATTTTACTTCACAAGTTGTGAAAATGGGGGTTTTGTGCACGCGAAGCGTGCGTAAAACTTCCATTTTCGCACCGAGTGTAATAAACGAGATTTTCAAACAGGAAGAAACAATACAATAAAATAGTGAAGAAAAAAAAAAAAATGGAATAAATATGTTAATTCGCACGCTTGCTTAACTTCGATAAAAGTTAAATTGTTTAAAGCAGCCTCACAGCGTCATCTGTAATATTTAAGATTCGGGTACAAGGTGTTTCTCCAATGTAGTTACTTTTTGGCGGTAATGAGTTTTAGCTGAAAGGAATTTTGCGAAAATCAAACCCTACCGAATAGATCCGTATGACAAATGACAAACGTATAGATCATCGATTGACCAGATGACAAAATCAATCGGACTTTGACAGTGCTCGAGACATTTAGCTGCGATTGTACTTAATAATATCCGCCCCAAAACCTAATATGCGCGTTACTTATTCCACGAGAACGTAACAATATAGTTTTGTATTTTGATCATTTGGAAAGGAGGAGATCATATGGGAAAGGACGATTTTTTTTTGATTTTTTTGTTACTCAGAAATATTTATTGCTACAATTTCAACGAAACATATTGTAAGTATAACAAGGCACTTAATTGTAAATCCATGGCCAACATATTGCATGCAATAAACGGCAGTGATACGAGTGAATAATACTGCGAGTTAGTTACGCATCTCGTCTGTATCCTAACGATGAGATCCTCGTTCGGAATCCATACAGGCGAGAAAGCGCTGTTGTTTTCCCGTAAGTAACCCGTGGCTCGTTACGTCGATGTTTCATTGGAGGGATTTCGGGCCCGATTCGTCGGCAGTTTGGATATACTGTCTCGAAGACGGAATTAATAGAGTACGGACTAGAGACTCTTCAGCGCGGGTCAACTGAGGAAGTGCGGTAGCGATAGAAAGCTATCAAACCCTCGGGGACACTCCGAGAAAGCCGATAATTATCTCGAACAATTTAGATCAAGAGAAGATCCAGCGAAGAGATAATCAACGGAGGAAAGAGACCGCAATAGCTTCCAAGACGTTGGAAATACAGTGGTGGATCCTCGTGACCGTTTTACAAATGTTATGAACGCGAATGCGTACCAAAAAGAAAAGAAAAAGCTTCCTCTGTGAGGAAGCAAAATTGTCAACGATTCGCTCTTCGTCATAAAAATACTTCTTGCTGTTCGTTGGCGACTCTCCTCGAGAGTCTCGTGGCGTTCAGCGCACTTCGGGTGGTTGTGCTTCTCTCGGAGTTTCTTCGTTTCCGCAAACCACAGAGCTTCAGGAAACCGAGTCTGAACTTGCTGCTCATCAGATTGTAAAGTATAGGATTAATCGCGCTGTTGAGGTAAAACATTATTCTACTGAAGTATATTATGTTAAGCAACGTGTCGTTGTCGATCGCCTCGACGTTCTCCGCCGGTGCGAGAACCATGTAGAACGTCAGGGTCTTGAACGGTGCCAGACAGACGAAGAAGCTGAAGACGACCGTCAGCAGCATCAGGACGACTTGCTTCCGCGCTCTCGCGTGATAGTTCTCGCTCGTTGTCGAGTGATCGCGTATGAGGTTTCTCACAATCATCGAGTACAGTATCAGCAGCAGCAGCAGCGGAACGAAGAAGAACACCAGGACCAGCAGCAGGAAGACCGCAGTCGTCGCCGAAGTGTTCGCCAACATTAAGCAAACCGGAATGCTCCGTGATTCGAGACTTCCATCGCCGGTCTCGCTCTCCATCGTCACTCTGACTACGCTATACTGCGGTACCCAGATCATTGGACTGCAATCAACCAAGAATCAAACATTTATTTTAAGCCTCTCTTTTGCAGCCAACTAATGACATTGGCGGGTTGCAGTTCAATAATTTGAGTAGTTTACGATGTTTCGCGTCACCCACTCTCATCAGTGCATCTGACAAAGTGCAGATTTGTTACTCATTGGCCTGATGTTTGAGTCAATACAGTAGCGAAAATAAATTAAAAATCCATGATTCGTACACAGTAAGAGATAATTTGGTAAAATCGGAATACGAAGTTTCGCGAAAAGAATTTAGTTAAGTAAATGACAAACTCGTTTGTTCATTCTTTAATGTGAGGCATTCTTTATCAACTGGGCCACTTTTTTCGGTCGACCTCTCAGATGTTTTTTAAAATTTGCCAGTTTGAAGTACTATTTGAGAGAGGCTTCTGTGATTTTTTTAAAGATTTTTAAAGTGCACCCTTCAGGATTTACGTTTTTTTTTATATCAGTACATCTCAGAAAATATTGGTCACATAAGTACCAATACGTAAGAATCGCCAGTTTGGAATTTTTTTCTAAAAATTTTCATACACTGCCAAATATCCTGTAAAATTGGGACCAGAATCGAACGTGTGTTTTTTGTAGAAAAAAAACTATACAAATTGAAACAAATTTTTTATTTCTTTGGCAGCCCGGAAGCAAATTTTACTTGAGTCAATGATATTTATTTTTCAGTGTAGGACTTATACAACTCTACCGTCCATGTACGTCAGTCGTGTACGCAGTATTTATCAGTTTCTCAGCCATGCGAATACCACACATATTCAACATTTATTTTCGTTAATCTGCTAGACCCGTAGTTTGGTGCGTTATGGATTCAGCGTCCAGTTCTTCCACCTCTAAGCGTAAGCACAATGTTCTTACGGTGGAAAAGAAATTAAAAACCCTTTTGAAACCCGATAAGAGAGAGACCAGCACATTGTTAACGCGCTCGTATTATGTTGGTAAACAACGAACTCAGCATAAAAAAAAAAAAATGGCTCGGAAAGAACTTACAACTCTCTTAGGAAGAAGGTTTCAAGTTACCGTTGAATATCATAAAAATACATATATCACGTTATTCCCCAAATATATATAATAATTATTTAAAATCTATGGGTACTGTAATTTTTTCAATATGCATCGCTGCTATATCTCTTAGCACAGCTTCACTGTTCTGTTATCCGAATTTTCGTTAATCCGAACGAGTTCCGGTCCCAATTAGTTCGGATAATCGAGGTTCTACTGTACATACGAGGTTGCGGAAGGACTCAACCGAGGTATACTAATGAGCCACACAGTGAACTCGGATAGGCGAAAGTCGTGATGATAATTTCTCGACCGACTGTGTGCAACTGCACTCGCTTTTTTTAAAACTACGTTCTCGCAGCTGCGCCCGAGTGGTTTATTTTCGATTTACGACTCGTGTCTGGCTCGCATATGGAAGAATTCGCGATATTTGCCATGCGCCGCGAAGACCGGTGCAAATCTCGCCCGCTTGACCCGATTTAAAACATACTTTGATGTTTCATAGCTCTTTCTTCCATGCCACAACTTTCCGCTCTCTTTAAAGGCGGAAGGATGGGAAGAGGCTTTTTTCAAACACTTTTTATGCCTTTTAAAATTATATGGGGTGTGAAATACCATCCCCAGTCTCGCAAGGCTCGCAAGGCAGTTGGACGGCAGAAAAAGGTCCGCGAACCGTGCAGGGCGCGTCTCGCAAGACGGCAACGAAAACAGTGAGTAAATTGTTTCGCGAGAGAGTCTCCTCGTAGGAGAAAAGGAAATCGGAGAAAGGGTTTCGCTTCTCGAATTCGCTACCGTGGCGAGCGAAGACGGAGAACGAGCGAAGCGAACAGCGGAGAGCCACGGAAGTGCTCGCGGTGGCTCTAGGACCTTCAGCGGTTAATTCCCACGCGGTGAAATGAAATATTGCAGTTTTTTTTTGCGCTCTCGCACTTTACCGAAAAGCCCGCCGGGAGGCCAGAAGCGACGGGTCGTGGGATTTCAGCGTTCGCTCAGCTTGGCTTCCAACAACTTTTCCGGGATAGAGGGAGAGACGCTGAGAATCTCGGAGTCCGAGAGGAGTTAGTCAGCGAAAATAGAATATACAGACGTTAAAGCTATCATCCTCTAACGAGATATTTATATACATTCTGCATGTTGTACAAATAATTACATCGTCAGTCCAACATCATTAGATATGGGATAAGCTTTTGCGGGCCGTAAAATTGTTTATAACTAATGGACTTAAACGCTGAGGGTACGCCCGGCACTTTCCGCTCTCTCGAGCTTTAAGAGCAGTGGGGTGTTTTTTTTTTCCTTGGAAATATAACTTTCTGGTAGATTCGTTTTTATGGGGTTGCATGGTCAGCCGAAGGTATAGCCGAATTTATCATCGGGCGAATTGGGACACGAGGAAGGGCAGGGGAACGTGTGCAGCCTCGCCGAAGGTCGATCACGGAGAACCCGTGGATTTTATGGAGCAAGAATGGAGCAGCCCCTGCCCGGAGATGGGCCGGTGACATATTCGAGCACTCGAAGATCTCTCGATGCATTCGTTGCCCCGATATCGCCACGGCCATCGAGCGTTCCCGAACTGAGGGGATGCAATATTGTATATCACTGCACTGAGAAAAATAAATTGTTGGATTAACCAATTAACCAAGGCGGTATATGGCTGTAAATAAATAAATATTCATTAAAAATTTAATAAAATTTAATTAAATTGAAATTATTAATAAATTTATATAATTACTAATATAAATAAATTTTTTTATTTAATAAAACTAGTGGTCGTGAGTTTATTAACGATACATAACATGTAACAGATTTTTTTGTACCTAATCAACTTTTGTCTTTACACCTATATCGTATGTTGCCAATTGGCCATCGACCGCGGTCCTTCAGCCAAGCGAAGAAAATTTAAGAAAATTTAAGGAAAATGTTCTTTGGATCGAAATGTTTTGAATCGACTGAAGCGAATAATCGTTCAACAAAAGAATGCTTTAATTGTATCAACCAAACAACAGCCTTGTACGTATGTGACCGCGAATTTGGTTTATCAAACAAATTTTTTTTCTCAGTCTGTGTGTGCGAGACTTGTTCTTTTCTTAGGTGACGCTGGTTTATCGAACGCCGGGACATTACTTCACGGGTTTTTCTACTTTCTCGCACCGCTGACACCGCTCGGAGATTCCTCGAGCCTGAGTCACGGGCCAGAGGCCTTGGACGAGTAGCGGATGGATAATCGTAATATTTTATATAGGTCACGACGAGTCACGGTGTATAATTTCCAACGATTCTTGCGGGGGTGAAGAGCGCTTTTCCCGGTACAGACATTTACGGCGTTACGCTATCTCGCGATGGATTTCTCTAAGTCGCAATTTTTTTTATTGTCCATCTGCGTGGGCCGATGAATCCGATTGCTTCTGGGAGATGTAACTGTGACAGACGAAGCATCGGAATGCCAGGGCGCCGTCTTGTCGGGCTTTGGATCTTTATTTTGTTCCAGGCTCTCACCGCCGCGCACACCCCGCCCGGTTGAGATTGAGAATCGGGTCGAGCTTTCCTATTATCTCGATAACGAATAGAGAAAGAAAAAAAAATAGAAGCTTGCGCGAAGAAGAACCCTCAGTGAGATTTCCATCTGTCCTCGTTAAAGCTTCCGCGACAAGACTGCCATCAATAAACGTTTTTCTTCGTTTCTCGAATGCATCGTGTAATACGAGCGAAAGTTGATTATATATTTTAACGTCATCTTGGTAAAGATGTACATAGGGTAAATCAGGATGGGATAGCCAGGCGGGTGAGGTGGCCACCCTTAATATCTTATTATCTTTTAACGTAACAAAATAATGGCGCTGCCGATTGCACAGTTTGTAGCATATGTGGATACAATGCGATTGCACACAACATTTTAAGATTGTACATGCAAGGGTCAGTACGAGAGGTGAATCTCTGTTTCGAGGTAGCCAGAAATTTCTCGAGCTATATTTCTAGTGCTCTGGAGACATACTAAATTATAATTTTGCTAGTAAATCAACACTGCTCACTATAGTTGGATATAGTGGGTGATATGGTCACTCAATTTCACTTCAGTGGCGGTGGGCCACTGCCCGCAATAGCAGGCGATGGCCATATCACCCGGACATTGCGGGAGCGATTGCCACGTGGTCAACTCGCCCGCAATATCCGGGTGGTATGGCCAGTGAAACCATTTTCTTTTTAGTTTGGTATCTGAAACTTTTGACGGAGGCACTCACCGTCTTTCTGTACTTTATTTAGACAATATAAACTATAGTAAGACTTTGTGCGATCCCGATACTTCTCTAGGCGTAATTGACGACCATTATTACTGTGGCCATGTCACCCGTAGTGTCCGGCTGGTATAGCCAGTGATAGCATTTTCTTTTTAGTTTCGTATCTGTAACATTTGACGGAAGTAATTACTGTCTTTCTGTAGTTTATGTAGACAATACAAACTATAGTAAGACATGCTTTGTGCGGTCCCGATGCTTCTCTAGGCCTAATTGTCTATCATTAATACTTTAAGACAGACGATCGCAAATATTTATTTATAGAGCTACAATTAAATAACGCATCGAAAATATCGAAAGTTCTCAGCGAATTACTTTAGTTTGAAGTTTTCGGAGTTAGTTACAATAAAAAATTTTAAGGTTAAAAATGGTAAACCTCCAATTTTTGTTGTTTAAAAAACTCATGGCCATATCACCCTGACTTACCCTATACGCCGGAAATCGATTCTGTAGGATTCATCGGAATATCCCGTAAATAAAACTACCGCGGATCTCACAGTGGTTTCTCCAGATCGCTCGAGTGTGTTGATAGTTCTCCAAGTACCTCCAAATCCAGCCATCCCGTCGGTTTCTCCGCTTCGCGGTTCTGTCCTTCGCGCGGCTGTCCGCGCAAAGTTCGAAACTCTGGACACCGCGAACGCCCGCCTGTACGGATAACTTTAGGAGGGGAAGCCGCGCTTACATGACAAATGATCGGCGAATTTTCGTCGGAACTTTTCGTACCCGAGAACCCGCACGGATTTTCAATATAGCCAACGCGATATAATCGGATTAACTTTGAGACTCCGAAGAGACACCGTTCGGTAGCACAATTTATTATATTCCCGCACTGAAAAAATAATTCGCTTGCGGGCTGTCAAAGAAATTTTTTGTTACTTCAATTCTACTTTCAATTCTTACAATTCCATATGGTATTGAAACAACGACGGCAAGACTGTCACGGTAACATGTTTTTTGTTTTTTTTTTTTTTGTTTATCAGCGAGAGTGGAATAATTTATATATTTATTATTCACGGCTCGAACTCTTCTTACATAAAATTAACATTTTGTGAACGTGCATACATATTTGAGTATCACAGTCGTAGAATTGCACCACTTTCGATAATTTCATGCGCGCAATGTAAACTTATGTAAACAACACTTGTGTACATAATTTTGATGTTACAATGAGTGTTGTTTACATAAGTATGATCTTATCGTTTCAATCCCGTATGGAATTGTAAGAATTGAAAAAACACATTTTTTTTTCTACGGCAGCCCGCAAGCGAATTTTACTCGAGTCATTGATATTTTTTTTCAGTGTCTAAGTGGAGTAAAAAAAAAAGTGGAGTAAAAACCGTGGAATCGCGGTTGGATGACAATTTCATTGCGTAGGCGTGTAAATACGTGTGTGGTCGTCAGTGGATCAAAGACCGAGTGGGCGCGAGTAGCGCATAGTAACGACAGGGTAGAAGACTCTGTGCGGAACGCCGTTTTCGTTGATGAGGACAAGAACGTTACCATAGTATCTGTTACAGAGGCGTTGCGGAGATGCTATCGCGAGTGGCCGGCATCTGATGTGCTTGCTCTCCTTTCGAGAGCAAAGTACCCGGGCTTACTCGGCGATACAGCTGTTGATAACTTTGAAGGGAAAAAAAAGACAAAGGAACTCGCCGGTATCGCAATTTCTTGTCCGTATAATACCATCGCCGCCCCGTTCGGTCTTTCGTGGAAAAGCACAGGAAAGAAAATAAAATTAATAGTAACGACCAAAACCGACAGCGGTGGATGCGCGGTTGGCGTACGGCTCTGGTGATCCCTCAAGTCAAGCTGATTCGTTCGCGGTCAGTACTTGGATGGGTGACCGCTCAGCCGTGCGGGAGGCGCTTGCTTCTGGGACTTTGGTGTTTCTGCACTTTACTCAAGTGCAAAAATACCGGTGGATCAGTAGAATATGGCCGTCTGTACCGGCACGGGTTTTCCGTAGTTTCCCCGTGTCCCTGGCAAATGCGGTACAGTGTAGCTAAGTCGGCTACGAACGCACTGGAAGTTAGGTAGCTTAGCTGGGTGCGGGTAGGGAGTGCTAGGGGGATATCGGGATGGGGTTCCGTAAAAACCCGACAGGGTATACGGTGGAATTGGAACAACAAAATATATAGTAACGACCAAAAGCCGCGCCGAAAATGAGAGCAGACGAAATTGGAGTGGGATCTTCTGGGACGTCTCATTGACTCATAATTTCTCGTTTTTGTCCACATCGGGTGCATCGAACATCTGACCGACTGACTTATATTTTATCCGGGACGTAACTGTCCTCTGAATGTGTGTATATATACGGAAGAAGGTAAATTCCTTTAGTGGGTAGGTGCGGAGGAACCCTTGGTATGTCCCGCAGGCGATCTGCGATAAGTATGGACAGGGTGCGCTGATCGTTGGGGTGGAAAAAAGCAGCCGAGTGTTTCTTGATTAAATGGATTGACTGTGGGAAATATAGACTGCTCCTCGGGTTTTCTTCTATATACATATACACAAACTCGCCACTCGTTCCTCGCTCTCCGTCTTTTTCTCAGCGTGTCCTTGTACACGTATAACGATATCGAGAACTCGAGGACTCGTGGACATCGGTGAGGGTGGACCGGCAATTCTCACGTGAGAAAACCCGGCGAAATTCCGTTTCTCCACTCTTTTTCTCCCACTTTCCTTAATTCCCTCGAGACTTCTATTTGATATGGGGGTGCAATTAAAGTTCCATTAAACGCAGACGGACAATAAATTTCAATGTCGCCACGGGACGAGGGTTAAAAAAAAAGAAAATTCCGCGACTCGAATGGAGAAGCGTTCGTCCCCTCAGACGCGACTAAAATAAACTTCCGCTCCGGGATTTTGCGCAATGTGTCGTCTGATCGTCGATAATCCGGGGTGATAGTAAACGTCAAAGTTGAGATGAATGAAAAGCGGAGAGCAGAGATTCTTTCGTGAAAGTGGCGTTCCGTTAGGGCAAGGCCAGGGCTGACAAAAAAAAAAAAAAAAAAAAAAAAAAAAATAAGGGAAAGAGAAACGTTGTGAAGGGAGAAACAACGGTAGGCCTCGTGTTGTCGACAGCCTGGAAACAGATGGCCCGAGATTGCCATAATCCTTACGCACCCTCCAGCAGCAGCTACTAGACCGACCTTCTTTGCCCCTGCTGTCTTATTGCGGCGCGAAAGCGACCCTCGCCTCTCAACCCTATACTTGTCCGCTATCGTCTGCGCCCAAACCGTACAGACCTCGAGGACGCAGCCACGTTCACTGCTGAATGACGATCCCGAATCACGGTCATCGATCCGTTTGCGTCCTTAGGGGAGTGCAAAAAATGTCCATCACTAGACGAATTTTTACCATTAATTCCCGCAATGACATACACGGTAAGAAAGTTTCGTTGCTCCGAAAAACTGCCCGCTTATTTGCGACTATACTGTGCGATTAACTGTAAGTTTGTTTTTGCATGGGGAGTTCCTTTCGACCGTTCGACCTGGGTTTTATAAGAGAGAGAGAGAGAGAGAGAGAGAGAGAGAGAGAGAGAGAGAGAGAGAGAGAGAGAGAGAGAGAGAGAGAGAGAGAGAGAGAGAGAGAGAGAGAGAGAGAGAGAGAGAGAGAGAGAGAGAGAGAGAGAGAGAGAGAGAGAGAGAGAGAGAGGGGGAAAGTAATGTTAATTCCGTGCTCTAGAGTAAACTTCCTAAGACCACCGTGTTTTAATGCTGGAGCTGTTTTTATTTCTTTTTTAGCCTGCTTTACCTGTGTTACCGCCGAAACTGGACAATTTTTCAGTTCCGACTTAGCATTGTTAATATGCTACGCATAAGCGGCAAATCGTGCTGGTCTATGATATTGGCATAAACGCTTCGGTGTGCAGTCGAATTTCGATCGAAAACTTACAAGGAATTAAGCAAACCGAATATTATACTTTGCGAAAGTACATGAATGTACACCCAGAACAAAAATTCATTTGGCGGTGACCGTTTATTTGGTTTAATATTCATTTACATTTAAATATTTATTTAAATCAAATAAATATTTTACTTAAACCAAATACACGGTGCCCGCCAAATAATAGTATATTGTGATACTACTTCGTAAAAGCGGGTTTTCGGCGATAATAAGCCAAGGGAATAAGTAAAATAGAAGTTATGAGAATAAAAAGTAACTAAAGAGAATAATAAGCCAAGAGAACAAGTAAAGAATATAAAGAAACAATCAAGGTAAATAAAAACATATAAGGGAGACGGGGAGAGAGAGAGAGTTATACTTCCGGTTCTTGAAAATCGGGCAAAGGGAGTGGGGATAGAGCGCTCGAGGGAGCAATAAACAGGTCGCGAGGCTGTTGCTGGGCTGCTGCGCCTTCGTCGCATAAACATTTGGCAGAGTCGTGAAAGTCAGGAACAAAGTTTTCTTCGAGCCAAGTTGTTTTACCCTCGAGTTCACTAAACGCTTTGCGCTTTAACCGCGAGAGCCAAGGGATAAAATGCAATTTGAGCCAAATCCAATCGTTTTTGTAATAAGGTCGGGTGGATGGCATGCGCGGTTGAGGGGGTCTCGTGGAGGAGAGGAGCTTCCCGGTTGCGCCTCGGTACGATCGAGCGCCCACCCTCCCTATCTAACCCGCTTCGTTCGGGCTAACACGTGTACAGCTTGCAAGGATTTACCGAGGAACAACGGGAGTATCGGAAACTCCGCGTCACGATGCACCGGAACACTTGCCCCCTGCGATCGCCCCTTCCTCTCAATGAGATTAATCGTTCGCGCACCAACGAATTCGAATAGCCGCGCTCCTCAAGACTGTAGCCTCCTATTTTTACTTGTCCCCCCCGGTGTCGCCGATTTCGTTTATCCGTGCGTGATAAGGTGCTCCCATCACAGTATGGCCCATCACATTCCCATGGTGAACTTAGTCGTTTTTTATTCCCCTTACACGACCCGGTGTTACCGATTGCCGTTACGAATTCGAATAGCTGCACTCCTCAAGACTACACACTCCTTTTTTTATTTGTCCCCTCTCACCTCCCCCCCCCCCCTCTCCCTCCCGGTGTTACCCGATTTCCCTATCCGTGCGTGATGAGTACACTCCGATGGTGAATTTGGTTTTTTCTATTTTTTTCGCCTAACACAATCCGGTGTTACCGATTTCGTTAATCAGTGCGTGATAAGTTTTTTTATTCGCCCGACGCGATCAGGTGTTACCGATTTTGATAATCCGTGCGTGATAAGTACACTCCGATGGTGAACTTGGTATTTTTGTTATTCACCGGACACGATCCAGTGTTACCGATTTTGTTAATCCATGCGCGATGAGTACACCCCGATGGTGAACTTGGTATTTTTTTTATTCGCCTGACACGATCCAGTGTTACCGATTTTGTTAATCCGTGCGTGACAACTACACCCCGATCGTGAACTTGGTATTTTTTTTATTCCCCTGACACAACCCACGTAATAGCTCCACGAAATTTAATTTTAAATCTATCACTTCTATGTCCTCGCTAAATGTTAATTTCGTCGTTAGGGACATCCGACGTAGATAGCCCTATGCAGTACACGCTCGGCACCTTCGTTCGCACCCTTTCCCCGCCCCGCTGATAATTATGCGCCTGGTTGAGTTTCTCTGGGGCTCCCTCAATTTTCCTCTTGCTCGGAGACTCATCAGACACCAGAGATGTTACAACCGTCGTTTGCTACGCGAAGGAGACCGATACGCTTTCTTAGATCTACCGAACATCTCCAATGATTCTCTTTTTTTTATTACGGCCTCATGTTAATCGCTACTTCATTTTTTTCCCCTTTATTTTAGCTCGCATTAACAGCCCAGGTTATGAGCGACCGTACTATATACACGTAAAAAACACCGATAACGTAAAAAAACGCGAATAAAAAACGTTACGATTATAAATAAATAACAATTCGGGGCTTTTCATGGGGGATTGGAAACTCGGCACTATCACGGCAGCAGCGCGAAGTATGCGGCATCATTTGCGATTGTACGTAGCAGTGCGGATCGCCGACGTGATTTTTCGATATGTCACCGCGAACTTTTAACCGGATTTCTCCAATTATGGTATATTACTTTGAGTTCATACCTCCGCTCACAGATGTATTGTCACAAACATAGATCAGGCTACAAAGTTTTACTATAAAAAAATCTGTTAAGTAATTTTTTGCCCTTCCGACGTTTATCGGCACTTGCGAAAAGTGCCGAGCCGGTCGATCGCAGTGAAACGCATAACTCCCGTATTTTTGCGCTAGCGGGCAGTCGGGAGTAATTACATACTTTCAATATGTGTGTTATAGTTGGTCGAATATCTTTATACATTTTCATCACTCGGTTTTCCGCCCGCTTCGCGTGCGTAAAACCGCCATTTTCGCACGTTGTGATGAAAACTTTCGTACATCCCTCGTGCGAAACACTTTTTCGCCCTCGTGGAATAATGTACTATTACAGAACTCGATGACTTTTTCGAATATTTTAGCTCCACTTCATTTTTCGACTAATACCGACTGATATTGAAACTGAGGATCTCCCGATGCAATGCTGTCGACAAGCGACCATTCATCATCGGGAGCGCAATCGTAGTGCGCAATTAGCTCATCAACGAGTAATTCGACTCCACAACAGAGCCATCAATTTGTATTCTCGTCGAGTGCCGACCGATCGAACTTTGAAGCCGATAACCGCGAACGAGCGAGCATCGTTCGCATCACCGAATGGCTCGATTACTCGGCATCCGTTAATCATCGAGTAAAATGTTTGTATACAGAAATGCCAGATAATCTGCGAGATTTCCAAATTCGCTGGTTAATAAGTGAAATTGCGTCGTGTCTTGCGGTGTGGATTTTTGCCACCGGGATAATAGGTGGGTTTCGGGCATCGTATGTCCGTGTCCTATAAATTTCGCGATTAACAACGTGGTATTTTGTTCGAAAATTTCCGCGATGGCGAAACATGTATGTGGAAGATATCGCCTGCTATCTCCTCATGGTATACACGTATCGTTTCTGTTAATAACCGGCGTTGAGCGTCTACCTTCACATGAACGAGTAAGTGGGAACCCGTGAATTCTCGAGTTATCCCAAGGGCTATATATCCCCCGATAATGGAGATGAACGGCGAAGGCGTCGCGAACGTACCGTTACTGCAGCCGCTGCCTCGGCTGTACGTGCAATCAACTCGCTTCTTGCGCGATATATCCATCGATTAAAATCTTGGAAAAAAAATCAAAATAACATTTTTTTTAAAGGATCGATGAGACTTAAACGAGGCAAGCAATTGCACTCCAAAAATATTACGGAAGCAGTGCAAGTGTCGAGTGCCGAGAGATAGAAGGGCGTATCTCGCAGCATTCGAAACGTAACACGATTTGCGACACGTCCTTATGTTTCCCTAAATGGTGTTTGTCTAAATTTAGGAAATTCAATAATCGTAACGGGGTTTGACGACACAAGGGGTTGAGATCGTGGCATCGTATCGGATATCGGATATCTGAACTGAAAATGACGTCATACGGGAAAACGTCACGTCCATTGTTTTTCCACCGGAAGCGACGTTACGGAGAACACTTTTTGAAACATTTGAAACAAACATTTGAACCTCCAATTTTCATGATTTAAAGAACCATAGCCATATCACCCCGACTTACCCTAAGAGAACCCCCCATGTGAAATTAGTGTTTTTCGGTACGACCATGAATATTTAGATTCATAGAATTTTTTTTGTTACTTTTCAAAAAGTTCGAAAACTTTGTGAAACTGCGAGGAATTTTGGAGAAAATTTTTCGATGAAATGCTTTCACCAGATGGAAGCGATGAGTTTGGAACCCTAAACGACTCTCAGGAGAGGATCCCAACGTGGAATAACTCTGCTCTCTCACTGCCTCCTCCACCATCGTCTCGTTCCAGAACCCGTAAATATACCGAACTGGTTGTCAGAGAATGGGAGAGAGAGAGTCCAGTCGACCGGTAGAGATGGTACCCGGCCGGGACTCGCTATGGAACGCCGTGTTCCGGCACTTTGCTTGTACACAGACGTTCGAGAAGTGGGTATACGGCCTCTCATATATCCCCTGTCGTATAGAAACGTCCGGTCCGTCGAAGTCGAAGACTGACGAAGACTAGTTACGACAGCCGGTGGCTGGCTCTCGCTGTCCGCCCGATCCGGGACAGTTTAGAGGACAAGAAAGATAGACAATACTCGTACAAGAGAACTTTCAAGAAACTATAAATTCATCACGACGAGACTCGAGTTCGTGACGAAACGGACCCATTTCACTTTACAGAGTCCCCTCCGCATGACGATTAGGCGGAACCCCAAGTGTTTTTATTGCAATAACGTGCCCGACGTAAGCGGAGATGTCTGGAGATTGAGAAATTAATTTTACACGCGGATAAACCCCGGATGAATAGGAGCAATTAACAATGACGGTATCTTACCTGGTGCAAATCGCAGCTGCCAGCCAAGCGAGGAAGCACAGAAACGTCGCTCTGGCCTTTGTGCAGACGTAGCTGAAACAGTCAAATGAAAAATTTAAATTATGTTAGGCGCTCACATTACTTCGCGTTACGTAGACGAAGAATATGGGACAGTGGGGCAAAACGGGACAGTGAGGGCAAAACTCAATTTTCCAATAACTTTTGGATGCCCCATTTTGTCTCAACGATACATCTGGGTTCTCAACCCCGTTTTGCCCCACGGACCATCATCGCCACCGTCCAAAAGTTATTGGAAAATTGCGTTTTGTCTCATTATCCCGTTTTGGTCCGCTGTGCCATTTTTCCCCGCTAAAATCTCCCCTATACTAGATGAATTGTCATCGAACGATGAACAGGATCGAAAGAGTAAAAATACTTGAGTAGCAGACGAAAACTCACCCCGCTCTTAACGGTTCGCAGATGGCGTAGTATCGCTCGAAACTTATCGCCAATATTGTGAGTACCGACGCGTGTGCCACTGTCAATTCGACGAACGGGACTGCCTTGCCTGAAACGAAATTAGAGATCATCCGATCGATTAGTTCTTTTTTTTACACGTATGCGCACCCAGAAAAATTATTTATTTGTCGGCCACTGTTTATTTGGTTTAAGTAAAATATTTATTTGATTTAAATAAATATTTATTTAATTTAAGTAACTATTTACTTAATACAAATAAAAATTTATTTCAATGAAATAAATATTTTACTTAAACCAAATAAACGGTGGCCGTCAAATGAATTTTTTTTTTTGGGTGCGGAAGGTACGCTATCAATTCTGCTGAGGTGGTACCACGAAGAATGAATGAGGGCCCGTGAGTTGAAACCAACAGTTATTAACTGGAAGCGAGACGAGGAATGCAATAAAACAACTCATTCAAGAATACATTCCGTGTAGGAAAAATTTGTGGAAAAATAGTGTTTCGGGTGAAACCGCTACAATAAAGGCGCATAGTTCCCTGGACGGCGTTATACTCGGAAGCACGACTGTGTTCTTCGCGGCTTCACTTCCGAGTGCGCTCCATGACATTTCCTTTGCGAGCCATAACATTCCACGTAACGTGATAGCGTTGTGGGTATTGTTCGAATCAGTTTGATTCCACCATTCCTGTCGCAGGTGCCATTTTCTGGAATTTTTTTTTGCGTCCTTCGTCGAAACTCCCGGCGAAGCGGAGTCGAGGGAAATCATTTTTCAATGTGCCCCAGTTAGAGGGTGGATGGATATACACATACCGACGGTCTTATCGATTGCGACAACGTGTCAATGCGATGCGGAAAGATATAGCAATAATAGTGTACAATACTCGGAGAGACCGATCCGAGGCAGAGTCCTTGAAGAGTTTTCAACTTTCCGTATTCTTTGCGTGCAGACAGAATCGGCTAATTAGCGAAGTTTTAGGTGCAGCGGTGTGGCAACCGGTCGAATATGAGTTTAACTCAGTTGCGTTGCAGAGTATCGAGTAAAATGACAAAGTATATTTACAAAAGCATCCGGATCAAATTGCTTTTGCTTTACGTATTCCCGCAATGTCGACGAAGTTTTCGCGGCTCTGAACTTGGGGGACATGAAATGTCATATCGGCGTGGGGCAAAATAGGGTAATAATGAAGCCAATAAAAGTTGCCGGAAGTCAAATCGAAGGGTACCCCGTTCTGGCCCAGATGGTTTTTTTTAAATATCCTTTCAAAACCGGTGCCAATACAATTTTGGTGTGAAAAACAATGGATCTATATTTTCGGTATCGTTGTAGCAGGTTTTATTGTTTAGCGTCCCCGTTTTACCCCAGTCTACCGTACCGTTATCATCTACACGATATCAGGAAGTTACGGAGACTCGAACAAAAACTCGAGGTGAAGATTTGGTTACAACTTTCTTTCGGCCCAGTATTCGCTCGTCCCCTGGCGGAGACTTGTGCCACTCTCTTCATTGGTTACACTTTGGTAATAGATACTGTTGTGTACTAGGAGCTGTCTGTGACGCAATTGGATAATACTGTCAGCATACCATACTCAATTTTCGCCAGACACAGACGTATTAATCATCCTTGGGAGATATACCAAATTCTACATTGAATAATTGGGTTTCGCCGGACGAAAATCTCGGCTCGTGACGGTCAGCTTTACACCAGAAGTTCGTAGACGTCAGTCGGTCTGATCACCGTGCATTATTACACTAAACAAAAAATATCAATGACTCAGGTAAAATTCGCTTGCGGACTGCCAAAGAAAAAAATTCTTACTTCAATTCTACTTTCAATTCTTACAATTCCAGACGCGTTTCAAACGATAACATGTCACCTTCGCAGTCTTGCCGTCGTTATTTCAATATCACCCAGATAGAAACACGTGCCGTAAGGCGGGTATCGTATCATTGGTACCGCCACCGTTCCGTCGTTTTCTATCTGGGCATATGGAATTGTAAGAATCGAAAGAAGAATTGAAATAAGAATTTTCTTCTTTGGCAGCCCGCAAGAATTTTTTTTTTTTCAGTGCATCTATCACGATATTGGGACGGTACGGAGAATCGGATAGAAGCTCGAGGTGGAGCTTTGGTTACACACCTTGGTAGTAGATACTGAAGTCGTTGTACTACGAGCTCTCTATGACGCGATGCATCGCATTAGATAATACGATGCGCATACTATACTCAATTTTCCCCAGACACAGGCGTATCAATCGTCGCTGAGATATATAGGGAAGACCGGGGCAAAACGGGGACGCTAAGCAACGAAACCTGCTACAACGATACCGAAAACATAGATCCATTGTTTTTCACACTAAAGTTGTATTGGCACCGGTTTTGAAAGGATATAAAAAAAACCATCTGGTGCAAAACGGGGTACACTTCGAGTTGACTTGCGGCAACTTTTGTTAGCTTCATTATTACCCTATTTTGTCCCACGTCGATATGACATTTCATGTTCCCATTTTGCACCGGTTTCCGTCGTTTGTTGGCTATCATGAATCGATTTATTCGATAATTTTGGATACCACATTTTGGCCCACGTCGATATGACATTTCGTGTCCCCATTTTGCCCCATCACCCCGTTTTGCTCCGGTTTCCCCTACCGCATTGCACATTGAATACGACAGCTTTGCTCCACGACGCAGTTTTCGGGGGCTTTCCGATATCCAGCGCGAAGTGACATCGGAAGCCGACAAGGGAGTACCGCGTTTCGTACGGGAACTCCCCTTTGACCGTCGCAGCTTTTTATATTTTCCTTTAGAAACTTCATCTCACAAGTGCTTTACTTCTGAATGACATTAAGGAACAATATGCATTTTATCGAGCAGAAATCAATTCGCCATAGTTTTCTTTTTAATACAATAAAAATGGATCAGGTTACTGTCTTCGGCGTCTTTTATTATCGAGGCATTGTTCCCGAATGTTTCTTGACCAGCAATCACGTACGGACGCAAGTAAATCCCACAGTCACGACGAAACGATCCCTTTCCGTCTTGCCCCGATATTCAATAGCCACGATTTTTCTATATAATCTCGAATTATTTTTCTGGGTCACATGCGACCAAACGCACAGGGTATGCGGTTTGTTGTTGGTATACGCTCACGAAGCATTCGTTTTTCGGCGAAGTACACGGATCAATTGTGCGCTCGCATTTGTGTGTGTGTCTTCGTGTCTACGGGCGAGCGCCGAAAGGGGCGGCGGACTGGATTGATAACGATATACGAAAGTCGTTCCTGGTTGCTTTTGCTCGCTCACACGACTCGCTCACGATCGTAATGTACGCGAACGATTTTTGAGAACCGCCACGTTGACAAAAAGCTTTTAGTCTTTCACTTCGACCCTACGTCTCTTTTCCACCCTCTCCGCGTTATTATTTCCAGCCCGTGAATTATTTCGATCACGCTCAACTCTCCGCCGCGGGTTTTATCTCTATTTATAAGCCTTTATCGAAATTCGCAATAGGCATCGAGCCTAACGGGAAACGATATTTTTGAGATCGGCACGCTTCATTTTTTATCCCGCGTAAGAGGGTAGTTTCCGGGTTCCTTTCGTTCTCCCGTCGCACGACGGAAAAGGTTCTTTTTTATCTCAGGATTTTTGGGGGCATTCGCGTCAGTTATAATTTTTTTTTTTTCTTCTCCCCTTGAAAGCGATACTATATTTTTAACTTAACATCGGATTTCGCCTCGGCATCCGATTGAACAACGCTACCAGGGTTTCGTGTGCAAGGGAGAAAATTTTATCATCAATCTCGGAGCTGGGCTACTCTCGCTCGCTCCCTCCCTCTAGAACCCGGAGCGCACATTCGTCGACGGCTTGCTCGCTCTCACTAGCGTACTACTTATTGTATTTCCTGCTACGAAGGTTAGAGGGAATTGGATGGAAGCCGGCTAGTACAAAAAGGCGCTACCGCGGCGAAGCTGCATTAAATGCCCGGACACGTATAGCCTAAGAGCAACGGTAATTCGTTGCGGGGGGTAGTAGCTCACCCACTCGTTTTACCCTCGGCGTCTCTCGCCACCTACTACCGCGGAATAATGCTGCCTCGAGATCGCGACGAGCCGTTTTTTTCTCCTCCTTCTTCTTTCCCCTCGCGGCGACTTGCCGGGCTTGGGGCTCTTTCGGTTCGCTTCTCTCCTTCTCTCGGTTGCTTCTTGCGCGCCAGCAACGTCACCGCCAGCTTTCCCGTTTCTGAAACGGTCAAACGAGAACGATAATCCAACATCTCGAGAATTGTGGAATTCTTTTCGACGGATTTATCAGGCTGAACAATTGCACGAGTTAACAACGTTGCTCCAACGAAATCATTAATGGCTTTTACTTTTTTTGTTGTTGGCAATCATTTTTTTCCTGGCGAAAGGATAAATCGACCTGTTCATCCGATGTTATTCGATTTTTTATGCTCTTCATCAGTAATATTATTTTCGCCAGCAACATTACTGCCAGCTTTTCCTTTTCTAGAACGGTCAATCAATATAGTGATAATCCAACAACTCGAGAATTCTGGAATTCTTTTCGGCGGATTTATCAGGCTGAACAATTGCATGAGTTAACAACGTTGCTCCAACGAAATCATTGATGGCTGTGACTTTTTTGTTGTTGCAAATACTTGTTTTCCTGGCGGAAGGATAAATTGACCTCTTCATCCCATGTTATTTGATTTTTATGCTCTTCATCCCTTCGCGCGCGATCCTCGTCGCAATCGTATATCGCCGGCGAGCTTTGACTCGGTGCTGCTCCCCCAGGTTTGTTAACTTTGTTTTTTTCCCACTTGATCGTCATCCGGTGTCGAAGCGAACAAATTTTCGTCCCCAATGGTGGCAGTTTTAGTTGGACTATTCGAGTGCTTCCCGGCGACCCGGTGTGCTCGATAAATCGCTCCCATTGCCGGCTGCTGACGGACTTGCTATTTCATTCCTGCCGCATTCCTTCCTCGACGTATTTACTCGTGCTTAGCACGCTCGAAACGGTCCGGTGTGTCCCGTCAATAACACATTCGCTGAGTGAAACGGGACGGTGTGGCAATGAGTAAAAAAAATTATAATAAAAATACGATGCCAAAACGCTGATGAATATATTTGCCTCTTAACAAATCTCCCGCGACCGTCCTCAGCTTTCACTGTCTCAAGAACGAATGCAATTAGCTTCGGAGTTGAAGAAAGAACGAGTCAGTTTTGAGAATGAATTAGAGGCACCGCTATGACGGTCCACCTCGTGTGTTTTGCAAAGTTACTCGGCCATCCGTACGGGGCCGAGGTTGTAATTTCTTTCTCGTTACCTGTTTACGTAAACAAAATGCATTCCAGACCATGTCTCACATTCAAATGCAAATTCCGCCCGCGACCGCGCTATATTGCCACTCGTCGTACGTGCGTTAGAATATAATACCGCATTATAAGAAATACATATATACAACAGCGTTGACCTATGGCGTGTCATGTGTTACGACAGCAATAAGATACACCGAGTTTTACCGAGTTCAAATTATTGTCTTACATAGCGAGATTACCTTCGGCAAGGTAATTTATGCGCTCCTACGCTAATTTCTCCTTTCGGAGTTTTTTGTTTTTTTTTTTTGTTTTTTTTTTTTATGAAGCGGTACATGTATATATAATAGTTATTTCGAAAAGTAAATGGACGACGAGACCTCTGAATGAAATGTAGGCCACTCCATCGGATTCGAGGAACAGGAGCTTCGACCGTTCGGGTTCGTTTATTAAAAACGAAAAAGTTGAGTAAAAAATTCTGAACAAACGCAATATCGGCGTTACGCGAGGGACAATTGACAAATGCTTCCGTGGATTCGGTGTCTAATAATTAAATTGCAAATCGACAGTTTTACATCGACGATACCAGGACCTGGAACAATTTCGCGTTAACGTTCGAATGGTGAAAACAATTTATTCAGCGCGACTTGTAGGAATATTATTTATTCGATTCCGTGACGGCGGTACAGTTATTACGATTTATCGCACGGTAAGTATCCCGAATGAGTTTGTAGGTATTTGGGGCTGTGACGCGCTTGTGTACTCTGTATAAATAAATTGTAAATTTAATGTACTGGAACTTGAAATTTGCTCGCATTATTTATATTAATTTATTGAACATTAATGTTTTTTTTTTTTTTTTTTTGTAAAATTCCAATACCAGATATTAAAATTACAAATCTTTTGCCATCAATTTACAAAAGTGTTCATTCAAAGACAATGTATTGTAAAGTTGCAACATGCTGCACATGTGTTTGAAATTTCAAAAATAGTTATATGTAAAAAACTTTTCAATACGGTTTATTAATTTAAAAAGAAAATGTTTACAGTGTATTTATTAAATTTTAATTCCATACATATAACTATAAACAAAATTCGTGTAAAATGTAATTTATCAGACTGGAAATGCATTGGAATACTGCGAATTTTTATGCAAGATCTGGTATATTAAATTTCATGTAAAATTGTGATGAAAAATTTATATACTTTTTCATTGAAATTAAAGTAAATTATAAAAATTAAAGTACCTTTATAGTAAAATTAAAGAAAAATATTAAAAATGAAGAATTTCCAAAGTTTTTAATACACTGATCATTAATTTTTCATCGCAATGGTACATGAAATTCAATATACCAGTTTTGGCATAAAAACTTCCAGTCCGGAACATTAAATTTCATACGAATTTTTTTTTTAGAGTGTCCATACAATACCGAGCCGCAGAACCGAGATCGTGCAAACTCGAGAGGTCAATCGAGTGGTGCTGACATCAAATGCTCCACGAGAATACTGATTTGATAAACTTAGTTTTACCACCAAAGTATTCGATCCTCGTATGGTTGGTTTCTGCGGCGGCACACATAGTGGCTGTAGAATTTTACTGCCTTATTTTTACGAGAACTGTGCCGCGAGCCACGGGGAACGTGGATTACCTCGAAGTACCGGCTTTTACAGCTTAATCCATTACAAAATACCGAGGTAACGTAAGGTCGTACCGTAAGTCTGTGCAAACCTAACCGCGGTACGTGCGGCGCGAGAAAACTGCAAAGGTGGCGGCTTTCTTCACAATTACGCGCAAACACTGACGATCTTGACCACGCAATAACAATGGCCATCGCGTTACCGAAAAAGAAAAATCGGGTCATCCGACAGAACCGTAATTAACGTTTTCATGCTCGACATCGTCACGAATAATTTTCTCATTCGTTTTGTTGCATGTAACGTTCTCTCCGCCCATTTTGTCGCCGATGTCGTAACTTTAACCGATGCCCTCGCAATTCAATGCCCAACGGGACACGAGTGCACATTCGTTGGGACGCGGATCGACCCGCGAATCGCGCTTCGCCCCTATAAATCGGAAGTTATCGAAAGCGTCGTTGTTAAGCGCGCGAGAACTGGAGAATCGAAGGTCCGCTGTTCTCCGGATTCTTCCGCGGAATTCTGGGTTCGCATATACGTGATGCATCCCTCGCGAGCCGCTCTGACAAGTGTTACGACCGGGAACGCCA
The DNA here is from genome assembly GCA_958510785.1 of Exephanes ischioxanthus. NCBI lineage: Eukaryota > Metazoa > Arthropoda > Insecta > Hymenoptera > Ichneumonidae > Exephanes > Exephanes ischioxanthus. Next base: position 23,613,533 of record OY294020.1, on the reverse strand, counting down.
ATCTGTCGTCAGCCGGAATTTCGATCATCGGTTACCTCTCGTTTGACACAAGGTCACAATTTTAATTTGTTACTGTCGCCGGCTCCGATCGGTCTAGACGACGAAATATTGAGGCAGTTTATTCGATGATGAAACTCTCCGCCATTCAATCGAAATTTGACTGCACACCGAAGCGTTTATGTCGATATCATAATCCTGCATGATTTGACGCATATGTGTAGCATATTAACAATGCTAAGTCGGAAATGAAAAATTGTCAAAGTTCGTCGGTAAAACAGGTAAAGCAAGTTAAAAAAGTTGAAAATTGAAATTTTCATATCGCTTCCTCATAAAAGCTGAAAATTGAAATTTTTATAACGGGCTAACATTTCTACGGCCCGAGCCTTTGTGTAATCCAGAAGCCTGAGGAGCATCAACGGGAGAGATCAAGGCGAGCGAGGGAGAGCGAGCGGTTCTTCCACTTGGATATCTCGATAGCGATACTCGTGGGATTAAGTTAGTATATATTTACATAAAAGCCCATACATTAAACACGTGCACGTACATTCCGGGTTTCGAAGTGTGTTACGCGAACCATCCGGGTTTAATACCAAAAGTATAAATACGAGCACGCGATGCCGATGAAAAATCTTTTTTCATCGGGCTGTGACACTTTAAAACGCATTTTTTTATTTACTTTTATTTTTATTTTCTTCCGAATACTGCAAAGCGTAATACTAAAGTGGTGCAATTATTGACTTATAGTTTCGAGCTGTCAGTGGCACATGCGGCTGGCCAAGAGAGCATAAATGCTAGAGAGAGAAAAGACGAAAAAAAGCGTGAATTAAAGTGCGATTATAATCCAGGACGAGATAAAAAAAATGTTCTATGTGCGATAAACCACGCCCATAGACGATTCTATGGGCGTGGTTTACTAATTGGTGACGTCGCTTCTGGTCCCGAAAACTCATCTTTCAACCGGAAGTGACGTTATACCGGAAAAATTGAATTTGAAAACCGTACATCACGTATTTCCGGTATGACATCACTTTGGGTTGAAAAATGAGATTTTAAAACCGGAGGTGACGCATTTCCCGTATAACATCACTTCCGGTTGAAAATGAGATTTTAAAACCGGTGGTGACGTATTTCCGCTACGACACCACTTCCGGTCGAAAAATTACATTTTCGAACTAACTTTTTTTTTTCATGAAAACGATTTGTTAATTTTTCTGAATACGTATGAATTTTTTCAGAATTTCGTGTAATTTTTGAAAATCGCGTTTTTAGTTAATGAAAAAACGTCGTTTTTAAAATTTACACAAAATTCTGAAAAAGTTCATACGTACTCGAAAAGATTAACAAATTGTTTTTACATGAACAAAAAGTTAAGTTGCCGGGGGATTTGTTGACATTTTTTTTTTCATTAATTTGTTAATAACATTTTGGAATTATAATTATGCATAATGAATCTTTTCAGCACCTTCCATATGCTTGATTTTTTTCAGATTTTTATCCCGTCGAGAACTGTTTGCAATTCTCTCTGAACTCACGTGGGCTCAGGCTGTCCGCTAGCACTACCTTAATGGGATAGTCATAGATACGTACACACATTTATTTACATACAAGATTAACTCAATGCGTTTGTATTTTATCATTTTATTATATTGATAATAACTTCTGTATTTGCAATTGCGAATTCTTAAAATTTGCTGTATATGGACGTATTAAACTCCGAAAGGAATTACCTTTCGCAGTTTATACATCCATATACAGCAAATTTCAAGAGTTCCCAATTCTACTGTATTTTTATTTTAACCCAAATACAAAAGAACTGTTTCCACGTGTCTCTTTGTTTTCATTTTGCGCGTCGAGCGGCCCGAGCTCGTCGTAATTGTTGGCACTCATACGCGCCCCACTCAGTCATATAACAAATTTTTTTGCTACCGTAACACAGGCTGTTTTATTGCGGTAGCAAATCGCGGTAAGCGACAAATTTTGCCATGGTTACAAGCTGGTTTTGTTATCCCGATACTAAAAAATTCAATTTGTTCCGGTAACGAAAATCTTGTTGCACCAACAAATTTTTTTTCTCCGTGCGATCTCCTTACTGTCGATACTTTTGGTTTCCATAGCCTTCGAGAGATTCAAACCCTAAATTTGAAATCTTTTCCGGCAGTTCCTGTAGATAGTTTTCGAAGTTACGTATTTCGCGAATTGATTGTATTATCGTTCGCGAAGTTTTATTTATGGTAGGTTAATTACATGCACCGATAGAGTCGTGGTTATTTTAGATCGTTATCGTGTAACCGTGTGACTGCGAAGGTGCATAGCGCCCTCGTTAAATCGCCGTCCCGGTATCTGTGCGGAAGGTTTGTATTAGCATAGGTGGGCATATATGCCCGACAGGGCCCGCTTGACTCCTTTATTATCTATTTGGGTTAGCGCGAACGCTAGTCGGCATGCTTCGTTTGAGTCGCAAACGCGTAAACTCTCCATTCGTCGACGCCTACCTATCTCGCTCATTTCCTCCACCTTCCCCCTCCTTTCTACCCGTCACTCGCAGCATTCACTCGGGCCAAAAGTTTCCCAAAAATGTTTCTTGAACTGGGATTAACCGAAACAAACATCGGAACGACCGCGGCGAAAGATGTACGACACAAGAGTTACACTGAGAAACAAAAAAATTGTTGGATTAACCAAGGTGCGTTCACCTGCGTTCAAAGGCGTTATTTAGTTGGTAGTGGAAACCGGGGCAAAACGGAGTCATGGGGCAAAATGGGGACATGAAATGTCATCGACGTGGCGCAAAATAGGGTAATAATGAAGCTAACAAAAGTTGCCGCAAGTCTAATCGAAGAGTACCCCGATTTGCCCCATAAGGTTTTTTTTTTTAAATACAATACAATACAATGTTGGAGTGAAAAACAATGGATCTATGTTTTCGATATCATTGTAGCAAGTTTTATTGCTTAGCGTTCCCGTTTTGCCCCTGTCTACCCCACAATATAAAGTTTTGTTTGAATCGAAATATTTTTAATGGACTGAAGCGAGTAATCGTTCAACAAAAGAATGATTTAGTTGTACCAACCAGATAACAGCTTTGAACGTATGTGACCGCGAATTTGGTTAATCCAACAATTTTTTTTTTTTCTCAGTGTACATCAAGAGACGAGAGGACGCATGAGTGGCGAAGCGGAGTGGAGTAAGTGAATTGCTGACTGAGAATTTCATTCGGCTTATCCGATAATTGCACATTAATCATTCAAAGCTGCGGCCGGAGGGAGGAAGAGAGGAAGGGACGTGGGATCATTAGAAATTCTGATATGATTTCACTGTCGCTGTGGTTGCAATCGGAGTGCATACCTCACTGTGCATACGTTCCTACGCACCCGAACCATGACAGAGTATGACGATATATTGGAAACTGCAGAGAATTTGAGTGGTTTCGCAAACCCGTGTAACAACTAGAGCTCAGTGGACGCGTATCGTTGGGACGAATTTAGTCTAATCTAATCTAACGCCTACATCTACCGTACTAAACGGAGCGTTGGGGCGGACCGATTTGACAGATGAGTGGCGTCCGACTATTAACGAAGTGACACTGGAGCACAGGGCGGCAATTGGTTTGTGTAAAATCAACGGGGCGCGCACCGACATATACCGTCAGCGTTGGGGACATAACGAAAGGGTTGAGCGATACCCGATAAATTTCAGGCTGCGGTGTGAGATTATCAATCCCACGCGGCGAGTTACAACGCCAGAAGTCGTTGGGTGAATGACGTAAGTTCTTTCAAATGCAAACCTTTTTTTCTATGCGGTTGTTGGCTGTTGAAAAACGACTCGGGTAAAATAATGTATCGCGGACATGAATCGTCGGCGTAAGTGATACAGTAGAACCACGTTTATCGGAGGTAATGTGGGGAGAGCGTATGTCGGATAAGCGAAAACTTGGATAACACGGATATGCTGCTCGGGGAGAGCGGGGCAAAATGGCACATCGGGGCAACACGGGACAATGAGACAAAACGCAATTCTCAAATAACTTTGGGATGGTTGCGATGGTGATGCGTGGGGCAAAACGGCTTCGAAAATCCGGATGAATCGTTGGGACAAAATGGGGCATCAAAAAATTATTGGAAAATTGAGTTTTGCCCTCACTGTCCCGTTTTGCCCCGCTGTGCCATTTTTCCCCGGTCTCCCCCATATCCGTTTTATCCGAGTTTTCCGTATTATCCGAGCCTACATCTCGGTTAATGCGGAGGGCTCGAATAAGCGCGGTTCTACTGAAATGGTTCGAGCGTAAGCCGATAAATTTAAGGCCGCGTGAGATTGTTAACATCACGCGGCGAGTTACGAAAGGCCAGAAGTCGTTGGGTGAATGGATAGACGTACGGTTTTTCAAAGGTAAACCTTTTTTATGCTATTATTGGCTATTGGAAAACGATTCAGAAAAAAGTAAACACGTATAGTAGCAGGAAGATGCATTTACCTGTTGCCTCAATTCGCGTTATGAATGAATGAGTGAATGAATTCTCGTAGAGGTAAAACGGGCGCTAGCTGCGACGCTTCATCGAGCGGTGAAGCAATAAATAACCAAGCATTCCATTATTGCGCAGCTTGAGTAATGAACCCGTGCTGCACAGCTGGATTGCCGCGCATATTTGACACTGCGAGCATGATGTTTGCTCGCGTCCGGATTTCCTTGGCGAACTCTGTACTCCACGTTGAAAGCAGGAACAATAATTTCCTTGACACACATACCTTTCGTTATTTGTTTACAGCATGTGCAGTTATTGACTTCATTATATTCTTCGCAACCAGAGAAATTTCACGTCCATATTCCTTTTTTCTCAGTTATTTAAAAAAAAACTCTCATACAGAAAGTTCGGATTACCGGGTTGCCGGGTATATTGGCTCAAGTGTTCGGAAAATCGCTGTCATCCGACTGTTATGTATTAACCGGATATTTTCGTCGGCATCGGTCGGAAATTTTGCAAGCACTCTCGTGCCGCATTCCTGAAACTTCTGCACGTCAGACGATACGGTATGTGCTGTAATATATTGTATACCCCAGCTTCCCTGTCGAGACCGCGAGGAGTATAGAGAATATCTGACAAATTCAATTTATTAGCATGCAATGGTCAATAGTTGTTTGTATCATGTGCAGTTTGAGTTATTGCACTTGTTTGGAACTACATCGACGCGATCATGTATGAATCTGGCCGATTACCTTGCCATATAGGAAGCGATGTTGGGTCCTCTGTATGCTCAGTCGTTATTATTATTGTCATTATTATTACTTGTACGAGTGATTTGCGCAACGAACAAGTCAACGATTGATCGTGTGCCTTTTTTGGTTTTTGCTAGTATGATTGATCGCCTGCTATTCTTTGTGTATTCTCCATATGTACTTAGCGAGCAAATTATACTTGTATTTTCGAACAGACTCAACTACTATTGTACGATTTGACGATAGGTCTGCCTACCGTCATGTAATTGGACCCAGCCCGTAATTACTCAATAAATAGATAAATAGATAAATAGATAAATAGATAAATAGATAAATAGATGAATAGATAAATAGATAAATAGATAAATAGATAAATAGATAAATAGATAAATAGATAAATAGATAAATAGATAAATAGATAAATAGATAAATAGATAAATAGATAAATAGATAAATAGATAAATAGATAAATAGATAAATAGATAAATAGATAAATAGATAAGCCCCTTATGCCATATTTCGTTGATATGTTCTTCTACAGAGCATTCATTTGAGATTACTCGTGCGATGTAAACCACCAATAACGTCTATGCTACAACACGCCCCAACTTCCCTGGCGCGATCGCGAGGAGTTCAGAAAATATCTGGTGAATGATTTGTTTTTTTTTTTGCGTGAAACGGTCAGTTTGTTTCATGTACGGTTTGAATTATTACACTTAATTGGAACTACATCGGCGGGATCGTGTTTGAAACTGGTAAATTACCTTGCCATGCAGGAAGCGATGTTAGGTTGTCTATATGGTAAGTTATTATTATTATTATCATCGTTATTACCGGCATGAGTGCTGTGCTTGTCGAACGAGCCTTATTCGATCTACCGTTAATATATTATTCTACAGAGAATCAATTAGAGATTACTCGTGTGATGTAAACGACCAATGAAGTTTACTATGCCGTGATATACACCCACTTCCCTGACCACATCGCGAAAGGTATAGAAAAATCTGATAATATCAATTTTTTATCGTGCAAAGATTAGTGATTGTTTGTTTCATGTATAGTCTGAGTTGCACTTCTTTGGAACTACTTCGACGGTTTCGTGTTTGAATCTGATCAATTACCTTGCCATGCAGGAAACGATGTTTCGGTCCACCGTGTGCTAAGTTGTTATTATTGTCATCGACATTATTACCGTTGTAAGGGCTCAACGAAGAAGTCCCTTATTCCATTTTCCGCCAAAATGTTACTCTCGAGAACATTGATCAAAGATTACGCGTGCTTTGTAAACCACGACAACACAAGAGGCTCAGCCTCAAACAATCTCGTGTCAGGAGTAGGTGCGCGCTCGACATACCTATTGCAGCGCTATTTATGCTACTGAACAAATCGAGGGAGGTTTCGCAAGGTTTGCTGGAGCATCGGCATTTGGAATCACTATCTTGTGTTGTGGCTGCTCGTGTTACGTGTACGCTGCAGATGCAACAGCGCTATAGAGCCGACCCATTCCACCATCCCGCACCAGCTGTATTGGAATTCTTGACGCCCCGATAATCATCACCGGCTGTGTCTGTGTGAATGACATTCCCCATGATTTACTAGCGTATAATCGCGCTCTACGCGCGAGCAACTCGGGCAATACATGTTTTACTCGAGATGGGAGAACCGAATGGCAAGTTCTCTTATTGAATTTTCATGATCAGACAGAGTGATCCGGCGACCCCTGTACATCAGCGAAACGCAATTTAAAAGAAAAGGAATTGAAAAAGTACACCAGCGCCACCACTAGGGATATGTGGCATTTTTACAGGGGCCATAGCAATTTTTACCCAACCCATATAATAATTTTTTTCAGAAGGCGGATTGCCAACTGATTGAATTTCGTGGGTTGAAACTGAGAATTTCGTGAGTTAAAACAGAAAATACCGTGGATAAAAACTGAAAATTTTGTTGATAAAATTTTTTATTATGTATGTATCGTGACACTACGTTCACACACTTTCGCAAACAATAATATTCGAGTTTCTTTATTCTTTGTAAATTTTCAATCAAAATTCGACTGCACACCGAAGCGTTTATGTCAATATCATAATCCTGCATGATTTGACGCATATGTATGGCATATCAACAACGCTAAGTTGGAACTGAAAAATTGTCTAGGTCCGTCGGTAAAACAGGTAAAGCAAGTTAAAAAAAGAAAAAAAAACAGCTCCAGCAGCCCCTTAAATCATTTCTTTTTCTCAATACACATACAGCTCATGCTAATTGTCACAACTTTAAGCTCATGTATCCCAGAATCCATGTGGAGAAAAAATTATTAGAAATTCTTTTAAAAAAGCCTCATTGCTTTGTAACACTTCTGGCCTTAGTTCCAAAGGTAGAAAGGTCGCTGTGCGACGTTTTCCCTTAACATCACTGCAATGACAAAACTTACGGACAAACATCGAAAATCAATCACTATGCCTATTTCGTTGGTCCCAGGTATAAGCGGAAATATCTAGAACGAACGTTGCCATTAATTCCGGACGAGAGATAGGCGAGTGTTGAGTTAAGGAAAGGGCGAGACGGAAAAAAAGCTAGAGTGGATACTTTCTTGTGACGAGCACTTACGCCCCGGGAAGAATGATGAATGGATTATATATTTGTCTAGTCTCGAGAGCCCCTCAGTGTCGTAGGAACTCAACTACGCAGCCACCCCAAATCGCATACATACAGTCGTTGCCGTTGAAGGAATGACAAAGTGCGTTGGATAATGGTACCGAACGATTCCACTCTGCAGATAGCTGCAGCAATAAGTTGAACGAACAGGACGTTTTATGTGACGTTCGGGGTCGTAAGGAAATCAAGATGTTTTAAGAGAAAACATATCACTGGAGAATTGTTGAGATTGGAAATTCGGTTGACAAAAGAATCTTGCGAGTGCGATTGCTTTGCAGACAGAAGCGGGGGAGGGGGGGTAAAATATCTGAAATCACGGAAAAGCCTCGACGGTGCGCGTAGCAAGTGCATACGCGGATTGGAAAGAAAGCAAGCGGTTGCTGTATATACGGTTCCTAGGTACGGTATGGTATTATACCTTATAGGTGGGAATGTAAGGAGTGGAGGGAGTGACTCGGAGTCTTGGTCGGTGAAACGTGCGGTGCGATAATGGAAGCTGGCGCCCGGCCGAACTGGCCAAGTGAGACGCGTCTCGGAGACCCCATGGAGAACGCGAGAGAGGAAAGAGAGTCGGCCAGGATCTAAAGCTTCTATACTCGATGGTGCGGTGCCGGAGAGAAAGGAGAGAAAAAAAAAAACTGTATGGCGTTGATGCCCGTGTACCGTGGCTATATCGGAAAAGCTCATTCTTCGACAGTGATTCAATGTACCAATTTACTCGTTTACTCAAAATGCTCTCACCGGACCTTCAAAACGTACGCGATTTTACTACGATACCGGGTTCCTTTCTTGCGCGGAGTAGTACAGGATGTGTAAGTCGGGAAGCCTTTAAGGCAGTCCTTGCGATCAGTGTTCACTCCGCATAAGTTTCAGATAATTGAGAGGGAATTGCAAACACTTCTTGATGGTATAAAAATTTGAAAAGAATCAAGAATATTAATGATGCTGAAAAGATTAATTTTGCATAATAATAAATTCAAAATGTTATTAACGAATTGATGAAAAATAAAACTGTTCAACTAATATTCCCGATACCTAACTTATTTTAATGAGAATGATTCGTTCTTTTTTCTGACTATCGATACAGTTTTCCCATGTTGACAAAAAAAAATCTAAGTGAATTTAAAAATCCGAAAAAAATCATACGTATTCAGAAAAGTGAACGAATCATTTTCATTTAAAAAAAGTTAGGTTTCCGAGAGATTTGCTGAACAATTTTATGTTCCATCAATTTGTTAATAACATTTTAGAATTGTTATTATGAGAAAATTAATCTTTTCACCACCTTTAATATGCTTCATTTCTTTCAGATTTTTTTACCATCGAGAAGTGTTTGCAATTCCCTCTCATTTATTTGAAACTTATGCGAAGTGAACACTATTCGCAAGGATTACCTCAAGCATGTGATCGGAACTAACGTCAACGGTATGAGACGTCTTATCGTGAACTACGTAATAAACGGTGAAAATAACTATGCGAGTTTTGTATGAAGTATTTAGCTGGGAGTAAGATCAGTGGCAGATCCGTGATCATACGGAGAAAAATAGTTCCGTTTCTCTAACAAAATGTAGATCGTTAATAATTTATTGTTGTGGCAGCAAAATATTTATTGCCACAGCAAAATATTTATTGCCACAGGAAAATATTTTGTTGTCCCTTTGTTAACCAGGAAAATGAGTTGTGGTAACAAAATTCTTGCTGTCCCAAAATTTTTTTTTTCTCCGTGCAGTCTTCAAACGTCTCCTTTCGATATTTTGAAATGGATGTTAACATGGATTTTTTTATGATAGAATACACAGTTGCTCGTCTGTTTTTATACATGTAAGAAATTTTAGATCCTTAGCCTTTTGATTGTTGTTTTCGCGGTTACTGGCAACATCTGCTGTTTTCTTAGCTTCTTTGCCCACGCCGGCGAGCTTTTCCAAACTATCGGTACGCGGTAGTTCCGGATGTAACGGGACGACAGCAGCGAGAAGGAAAGCCTGTATGTGTTCTTGTCAATGGAAAAAGTTTGTAAATCGGGTAACAGCTTGGAGTTTCTGTGTGCTTCGAGGGGGCCAAAGTGGCAAAGCAGTTAGTCCGACGGAAGAACCAGAGTAGCCGAGTGCCGGCATTGTGCCGGAAAGCTTCGAGCTTCGCGTTAAAAAGTTGCGGCTAATTTTCGGAGTGTCCTTAAAAAGCTCCGCTTCCGCCTAAACAAAGATATTCTCTTTCAAACTATTTAAAAAATGACAAATTAATCCGTCGCGGTTCAGCAGAACAAATAGGCTGGTGAACAGTATTTTTAAACCTAGGAGAAGCCCGCCTAAATTCCCATGTGCGAATATCTGTACGGTGCCGGAGTTATAAAAACGGCCCAGAACTGGGATAGGCCCGATTGCCAAGTCACGGTGCCATTCTGATATTCGAATATGACTAAATTGGTCCACTTGTTTTTATCAGTACTGACTAGTCTCGTACTATGAGGAAGTCAATATTGGAAGCCTTACATACTAACAGTTGTCACCGCGGGCTTTGAGCCCTTCCAAACACTATATCATCCGTGTAAATATCGAATTGCTGGTCATCGCGCTAAAAAAAAGAATAGCTTCTCAGCTCGGTTGGTTTATTGTTATTCTTGCGTTTCAAAGACAACTCAACATCAACTTTAATCAAAATTTAGTCTAAATTTCGAAGGCAAATTTTGTCCCTATACGGAACTAAGGTAACCCTCACAAAGTGAGGCTCCAAATTATATCAAACGGTATCAAAATCTGTCAACGCTTTCACCGTTCGTCCGACCATTACAATTTCGCTATACGTTCATGTTCCGGCCGTCGGTATGTTACACGAAAGTGTCTGTGCCATTGCGTTTCTTAAAACTGTTTTCTTCGTCAAATATTACTGTTGCCCAATTTACGCATAGGACAATTTGGGTAGTATTTCCCTACATTCCTGCTGCGATTGACTGTCGCACAAGATTGAAGCTGAGAGCTACTCACGAGGAAAGTTAACCGTACCGTAAAAAATACATTTTTCAGCAATTAATAATGTACAATAATAATAATAATCATAAATAACGAAACAATGAATCAATGACAAGTTGACAAATCGTTAAAAAAAAGTCACGACGACAAGAAGGAGTAGCAGACGACAGGTGAACATTTTTTTTTTCTCCACCACTGTAGTGGTGGTATGAACGCGGAAACGTCGGCATGCGAAATTAATTTACGATCATGTCAGTGAACCCAGAATGTGGCGCGCGACGCTCGTCATTTTTCGTTGCTTTTTTGGATGCATTTGAACGCCCACTCGCCAGCCCAGCGACAGCAAGTTGAATGCTCGATTTAATTGAAGATGTTTGTTATATATAGCCGCAGCGATCCGAGGGGCCCGCAATAATTTTATCTCGCTTACTCTCGTCTTCTTTCCTCGCCCTCGGGGTCTCTGTATCGTCACCTCGCGCGGTTTCAGCGGGTGGCTCTCCCGGCTCGACAACGGGAGTATACATACTATATTACCATGATACCTCTCGTAAAATATGCGAACATCGTCTCGCCGCTCCGCCAGTGGATAACCGGACCCGAAAAGCGAATCAGTTAACGTACCCGAGAGATAAATTTTACGATCCGGTGTTAAGTGGGTGTCAGCTCTTTGGCCACACTACTCGTAACGATTTTGTCACAATACAATTAACGAAAACTCGAGTAACCACCAACATAGTAAACAATATCACTGTATCGCGTGTCCAGTGTCACACATTTTTGGTATAATACTTTCGCTCATCGCACGGATGTCACTGAATGTTATACTGAATTTTTCATGTTTTTCATTCTACACAGCAAAAAAAGTTTGTACTTTTTACAAGAACTTATTTTTTATTTGTTTATTTTCTAGTTTTACAAACAAAAGTACAAACTTTTTGTTTGTACAATTTTCGTGTTACGAAAAGTTCTTTTTAACGCTGAGCCTCCAATTTTTTTTTTTTCATTGTTAAAAAAATCATGGCCATATTACGCCGACTTACCCTATAGCTCGTCCTTGGGAGAAAATATGTTCTCCGTCGGCAATCTTTGCTACGCGAGACTTCCTAACTGCGAGTTCATCAATGTATTATAACGAGGCGCTGACGCAAAAGAAGTACGAGATCGGGATAAATATTACTTAATTCAGCGCTCTTCCGGGAAATATTTATAGAGACGATCTGACAATTTGCTATGCGACAGACCTTTTTCTCATAATTCGTTCATTCACGCCACGATCCATATAAAAAAATATCCTGTCGCGTATACTCGCCTTACATTCCGCGATGCTTCGTCGAAAAGAGTAATTGCTTCTGAGACTCGTTAAACCCAGCTGAATTCTCATATTATAATAATAACGTGCATTCATCGCCGTTGCGTTTCACGGGATGCTTCAATGGGATGACAAGTGAGACGAGAACGCGGGGAATGCCCGCTTATACGAGAAACGTCGTGGAACGCGGTTAGAGAGGACTGGCCACTATCGTACACAATACGGAGCCATCCGAACTGAAAGGGATTCGGCGAGGATCGTGTCATTCACCTGCGAACTCTTTGCGACTGATAAAAAAGTGCAGACGACTAAATCCCATCCATTTGAACTACCGTATGTGTGAGTGTTTGTGCACCCCATCGCATAATAATCTCGTCCGCGCGGTCTCCCGATCGTTTTCGACAACTCTTTTTTCTTCCCTTCCATTCGGAAAGACGGAGGAAACCCCGGAGCGGGAAACGTGCATCCTCCGAGAAGGTCGATACAATCTGCAAACACGGTTCAACGATACCAAATGGGAAAAAGAAAATGCGACACGCCGATCGTCGGAGCTATAATAACATTGCACCAATAAAAACTCGAACGAAGGTGGCTTCCCATTGCCCGACCAGCTAAAACCTTACCATTCTCCTCCCCTCCTGCCCCCTCCTTTGTATTATATGTGTAATATTGTTAATCGCAGGATGCTGCGGGATGTTCGGAGGGATATTATTTTTTTTATGTATCCTGCAGGAAATATGTGAGTAAATGGAAGACATTATTAGTTCTAAGAGGAGTATTATAAGGGCTGGGGTATGTAAAAACCCGATAGGGTGCACATGGAAAACTAAAAACTACTACTACTACTTTTAAAAAAATATACTGAAAAAAAAGATGGATTAACCAAGGCGCGTTCACCTCCGTTCAAAGGCGTTATTTAGTTGTTACAATAAAAGATTTTGTTCAGACGAAATATTTTGAATCGACTGAAGCGAATAATCGTTCAAGAAATAAAAGATTTAGTTGTACCAACTAAATAACAGCTTTGAACGTATGTGACCGCGAATTTGGTTAATCCAACAATTCTGTTTTCTCAGTTCATTATTGGGACAGACGGAGGAAGCCCCGGAGCGGGAAATTGTGCATCCTCCGAGAAGGTCGATACAATCGGCAAGCACGGTTGAACGACATCAAATGAGTAAAAGATAATACGACACGCCGATCCTCCAGAGCTGTTGAATATTGTACCAATAAAAACTCGGTCGAATATGCCGTCCCATTGCCCAATCGGCTGTAAAATCTTATCATCCCCCCCTCCCCACGGCTTTTGTTTGTAATATTTTTAATCGCAGGATGCTGCGTAGCATCCTTAATTTATTTTTATTGTACTCCAAAAAATTAGCAGCGTGCCAACTAGTATCAATAAATAAGTGAAAAAAATACCGATGTTGAAATATTGAATAGTACCTATGATTTTTTTTAAACCTCGAAAAGAATCCCCGTTTAGACTAGAAGACTGCCTTAATGAAACGTTTAGCTGCACGAGTATCGTACACAGTGTTTAGGGATGTGCGAGTAATCAAAATTTTGAATAATTCATAATGAATTGAATATAAATCATTCAATTCGAAATTTGAATCGAATATTCCAATACTTCGAATAATTCAAATTTTTATGAATATTCGTGAATAATTTGAACATCAAAGTGTAAGACCATATGCGAATCAGAGCTGGACAAAATACTCGAACATACTCAAAATACTATCTGTATTTGAAATACAAAATACTTTTTGTACTTAAAATACATTTATAAGTACTTCGTTCAAGTACTTTTTAAAATACCTTGTAAAAATCAAAGTACTTAAACGAAGTACTTATAAATGTATTTTAAGTACAAAAAGTATTTTGTATTTTAAGTACAAAAAGTATTTTGTATTTTAAATACAGATAGTATTTGGTATTTTGAGTATTTTAGAGTATTTTCCCCAGCTCTGGAATTATTCAGAATCTTTTAACGATTCTGATTATTCATTAATTATTCATGAATATTTTAATAATTCGTATTATCCATGAATATTCGTATTATTCAAATTTTCGAATATTCAATTCAATTCAAGTGCTATTCGCACATCCTTAAAAATGCTACTTCGCAAGATGTGAAAATAGGGGTGTTACGTTCGCGAAGCGTGCGTAAAACTGCGATTTTTGCACCGAGTGAAGTAAAAATTATCATTACTCCTCTCACCGCCAGACGAACTGTCTTCCGGATCGACCAAAAAGGTTCTGTGCAGTCCACCGCAGCTTGTGCATGAAATACGACTAATTACACCATTAATTATAGGAGTCGTTGCGAGGCGTGCGTTTGAGTTCGTCGAGACACTCTAAAATAATCCTTTAGGCCGTTAAATGGGCACGATTCCAAACGTCATCGCGGCGAAGAAGAAGATCGAGGGTCGGATGAGAGTCAACGTGACGCGTTCGAGTTTGCGAATTCTCGCTCCGTTTGAAATTACGCCATACGATAATTCGACGTTGATTGCGGGCTAGCGGACGCGGGCGCATGGCTCTTGACTTTTTAATTCTTGGCGGAGCTTCCGAGGTGGTCCATCTAAATGAGGAATCTCCCGGTACTCCGTCTCTTTAAGGGGACGCCGACAATTAAACGGCATTGCAATTTTGTCCACGAGATAAGTCTATAGTGAATTCCATCGAGTTTTCGTTGAAGCACTCTCGTCGCGCGACCGCTTGTGCTACTTCTGGTTTTCGCTCGATTCGCCCCAAGCGTACACTGTAAAAAATGTCCGCTTGAAAATTCATAAATGTATGTGAAGTTTTATGCATATACAGTATATGAAATATCATTGACACGTATGTAAGAATATTGCGTTACCGGTATATTAAAAACAAATATTATTTGTATGATATATGTAATAATAACCTAATTTTCATATAGGGTAGACCGGGGCAAAACGGGGACGCTAAGCAATAAAACCTGCTGCGACGATACCGAAAGCATACATCCATTGTTTTTCACACCAAAATTGTATTGCCACCGGTTTTGAAAGGATATCAAAAAACCATCTGGGGCAAAACGGGGTACCCTTCGATTTGACTTGCGGTAACTTTTGTTAGCTTCATCATTACCCCATTTTACCCCGGTTTCCCCTACGGATGTCTGAATTTTCAATGCCATCACCGGTAATTTTAATATACCGGTATCGCATTTAAGATTAAATTACACAAATTCAAATAAAATGTATATGGATTGTAATTTCATGTATCGAGATTGTGTATCTCATATAACATTGTATATTAAACGCGTTGTAAATTTCATAACATTTTTTATAGTGTAATACTTGCGGTCCCAAGGGAACGAAAGATGTCTTCGCTACTTTTCTTTCCGATCACGAGTAAAGTACACAAGCAGCTGTTAACATTATCGCGGATGAACGCGGGTGGTTCTCTCGCAACAACACCGCTGAACGGTGAAAATCTTGTCTCCCCATATCAACCGTGTATGTGTCACGTCACGTTTGTGTCACAAACGTCGGGGCGCCGGTCAACCGGCAGAGCACATCGGAGGAAACCTCACGCCGTCGCGAGTGCGCTAGCAATGTGAATCGCGGTGAGAAAACATTCCCCGGACATCGCTGAAAATATCGCTTCCATACACACAGCGTAACAGATCGTGGGTGTTACCTATCTGGCGAAATACCACAAAAAAAGAGAAAAAAAAGTGTAATACCTAACGGGGTTCAGCGAGAGAGGAGACTATCCCTTTTTGATCGGTGTGTTGATTAAAACGCGAGAATATTCGACGGTAATGTGCATTCTCATCAGAGGCCTGAATAAGGGAAGAAGATAAAGGGGAAGAGGAGGAAGAAGGAAATTCGATGTTAAACGGACCACCCACGAGTTTGGACATCGCGAGGCCGGTGCCGATCCGGCATCCGTTAAACGTGGAGCTCTCTCGCCTCTTTCATCGCACCGAAAGCCCGCAACCAACAGTATTTTTTTTTTCTTTCTTTTTTTCTCTCTCTCCGCGGACTCGGTCCTGTTATTCGTCTCGGAAGAATAAGTCGATGGGAAGCCTCGCCTTTATTATAACCGACTATACGTGCGTATGTGTATGGATGCTACGTCATAGTTCGAGGATATTATAGATACTACCATATAGTGTAGCATATGCGGACACACATGTACTCACACATGTGCTCGCCCAGCGGCCAGACTTGCGGTCCCGCGTTGACCTCGACAAGGACGGTAGGGGCGCAGATTACGAGGACGCATAGGTCAGCCGCGCTCAGGTTCACCAGAAAGATGTTGGTACTGTTTCTCATGTCTTTGCCACGAAGAACTACCAATGGAACCTGTGTGGGAAAAACGGAAATAAATAATTCGTAAATTACGCGTGTCGTTTTGTGGCGCCTTCAATCGTACACCGTTCAATCGTACACCCGTTCGTTATTACGGAAATAAATCGTAGACCGTAAGAAATGTTACAAACGTTCGCAACTTCGTTCAATTGTAAACAGCGAATATCTAGGCACTTGCTTAATTATCGGATCGAAGACTGTACACCGCCATTTCCCTAGATCACGAAAAGTGCACGTACACTAAAAAAAAATTGTAAAGTTAGGGTACCGGACTGGAAGTTTTTATGCAAAAACTGGTAGATTACATTCAATGTACAATTGTGATGAAAAATGAATGTACTTTTTTATTGAAATTAAAGGAAATTATTAAAAATAAAGTATTTCCAATGTTTTGAAGATACTGAACGTGAATTTTTCTTCACAATTGTACATTAAATTTAATATACCAGTCCTTGCATAAAAACTTCCAGTCCAGTACATTAAAATTCAAACGATTTTTTTACAGTGTATTCAATATATAACAAAGTGGTAAGTTAAGAACATTTCGTTTATGTTATTGGACGTGTTATGTTTTAAAGTCCTAACGTTTGGCGAGTTTTAGGATGAAATGTTAACTTACTAATGTGTTACATATTGAATACGATAACTTTTTGTGGTGTAGGAAAACTGCGGTGTACACACCCAGAAAAAATATTTATTAAAATCAAATAAATTTCGATCTTCAAATGAAGTTTATTAAGATAAAAGATACGTTTACTTGCCTTAACAAAATCCTCATTAGATTCAAATAACGGCTATTTTTAATATAAGTAAAAAAAATTATTTAAAGATTTGTTCTTTAAAATAAAATGTTTAATGTTTAATCAAACATATGTTTGATGTCAAGACAAACGCGGTTATTATCCGGTAGTGCGCATTTCAGAGTCGTCAGCGCGACTATCAGTCGTCCGAAAACGTCTGTCGCTGATAGTACAAGAATATATTAGATGAAGTACAAGACTGTATAAGACGAAGAACCAACTTCGAGATTAGTTATGTTATGAGTATAACAAATGTGTGACGTGGTTATTGGAAAACGTGGCGTCGATAATGGATCTGTTTATTTATTAAATAATGCAACATTGCTCGTTGATGCTTCGTTAATAATAAAAATGACTTATTCAACAACAAAATTTGTTTCTGCGTCATTCATATATCACATTAGTCCCATACGATCAAAAGTAGCAGATACCATCAAACAAATAAATATATTATAAATGCATAAACGTTCTATTAGCTTATGAAGCAAATAAACATTTTTCTTCGCCCTTAATAAATTTTATTTGATCGGAATAAACTTTTTTGCTTAAAAAACCGATAATTGAGCAAGGGTGAGATATTTGCGGTGTAACGATTTACTATCGCAATAACGAACGAGTGTACGATTGAAGTGTGTACGGTTGAAGGCGTCTTGTCATTTTGCTTCCTAATTTTTTATATCTTGACAATAACGAACGATGCTTTACCATCAAGTCTCGAACTAGACCGAGGATCATAACAGCGATGCATATCACGAAATAATATAAAATACTTGACATAAATATCTGTTTCTTAGATCCAAATAAACATTATTAGATAATAAGAACGATACTATCAAACAAATAAATATATTAGAAATTAATAAACTCCCTATTAGGTTATGAAGCAAATAAACTTTTTATTTCGTCCGTAATATATTTTATTTGATCGGAATAAAGTTTTTTCTGGGTGCAGTTTTTGATCCGATAATTAAGCAAGTGTGAGAAGTATCTGACACTTGCTTAATTACCGTACCGCAAATATGGGGTGTACGATTTACTTTCGCAATAACGAACGAGTGTACGATTGAAGTGTGTACGGTTGAAGGCGCCTTGTCGTTTTGCTTCCCAATTTTTTATTTCTCTACAATAACGAACGATGCTTTACCATCAAGTTTCCAACTATACCGAGGATCATAACAGCGATGCATATCACCATCGAGGTGGTGCGAATGTAGGCTGGCAGCATGTACGGAGTCGACGTAGTATTCTCCGGCTCGAGAACTGAAACTATAAAAATCGAATACATTATTCGCCTCTTCCTTATCGTTAGATCGTCGCTCGATCGCGCACGGCGCCCGCCAAGAGAGGGCAAACGCTCGTAATCGATTTGCGATCGGAATCAATGAGTCAAGGCCAGAATCACCGTGGAATTCGGGCCACGGAGAGGTTCTGCCTTATATGGAAAGAAATTGATGTTTTCTGACGGGCAAAGACGCCTAAGTTTCGCAAGAGAATCGGCGCCGCGGAGGATGCGGAACGAAATATCATTACCAACAATAATTGCTGGTGGAGCGTCGTTAAAAAAAAAATGTTAATTTAAAAAAAATTTATTAACCTGAAAATCCATCCAGAGTGCTGCTCCCGACGATTGTGGTGTAGTAGGAGTTGTTCAGCTCGAGAGCCGTCGATGACATTGTCGACAGCATATTACTCTTCGAAAAAATTCACTATATTCATCCCCAAAGAAATCTCGCGTTTTTTTCAAATTAACACACACGATATCAATGTAATTTTATCACAAACTTTTCATTATCCCCGAAATCAATAAACTTTGCGATATTCAACGTATTTAATACTTATCTAGCGAGCAATTATCTCCGGTATAGTGTAGTATTTATTTAGCTGTACGAAATGTCGATCACTACTCGACACTCTTGTATTATCTCGCATGGAGATCAACACGAGACGAATTCTCGGTCTTCGAGCCATTTCGAGGATGTTCTCGGGGGCTCCACGGCACGTTCCCCGAGGAACTTCGTGTCCACCACCACTGCTGTTTTTATCTTCGCGACGAAGACACGATCGTTTGTCACTTCGAGAATCCGTCCGAATCTGAAAGAGAAAAAAATTAGTCGTATCAGCTATCTCGAAACGATTATGGCAAATCGTATTTATAATAAAGTACACGACCAGCAGACACTCTCATAGATACTTTTGTGGTCACCTCACTTAGGACACTCATGGACACTCGAGGACACTCATGAAACACTTATATTTTGAATGTCTGTGAGTGTCGTTTGTGTGTCCGCGAGAGTTTCCTTGGAAATACGTCACTTCCGGTTTGAAAATCTCACTTTTCGACCGGCAGTGACATCATACCGCAAATACGTCACTTCCGACCAAACCAGGAGATTTTCAAATCGAAAGTGACGCATTTCCGGTCGAAAAATGAAATTTCCAGAACGGAGATGACGTATATCCGGTGTGATGTCACTTCCAGTGGAAACAATGAGATTGCCCAACCGGAAGTGACGTATTACCAGAATGACGTCACTTCCGGTCGAAAAACGAGACTTTCAAACCGGAAGTGACTTATTTCCGGTACGTCGTCACTTCCAGTCGAAAAACGAAATGTGCAAACCAGAAGTGACGTATGATAATGGCTGCAGCCGGGTCGATGAGTATCTTGAAAAATATATTAAGGTCGTTCGGGGCGTTCCGCATGCTTGCCCGAAACATCCAATTAACATTACTAGCTGCAGCTTCGAGCCTAGCAACGGGAAGACTTCTCTTTGCGCCCGAACAACTCGAAAGTTTCGTCTCCGCATCGGTCTTGGAAATTCTCCAGAACAGATTTCCCAAGTGACAGGAGAGTCCACTGTGTCATATCTCTCTACTTTGTGTGAACTTCTTCAAACCTGCCACCCTTTTCTCAATCGAAATGTTTGAATAAAAATGTCATTTTTGAAATGTTCACGTGATAAATATTTATTTGGATAAACAAATTAAAAAAAAAATTATGCCGATATTGTGTCCGAAAAACTTTTCTCAGGATGAAATATTCGTCAATCTTTTTGCTCAGAACTTTCGTTGATTCGAATCGATGAAGATACTTTTAAAAATAACTCATTCATCAATGTTGCAAATATGGCATATTTTCAGATAACAATTCTTCGAAGTTTCCTGTCTTCCCGAAAGACAAAAACAAGAAAAGTGGTCAAAGCTTGTTATTGCGCACGTACCTCTCAACTAAAGTACCGGCGGGAATGAATGCTTTTCTTTTCGCTATCCGTCAGAGCGAACGGAGAAAAGTCAAAGATGCCGGTTAATTACAGTCAAGTTGTCAAGTCGAGTAATCGAGTATCGCGGAAGCGTTAAGTAACGTTATAAACGAGGGATCGTAACTCAAAGCCCCCAGTGGGCGAGCCCTGTGGGTGTATATCTTGGTACCGAGAAAGTCGAGCAGGATCGACAGATGGGATATTAGAAACGTGTCGGTAATTAGTCTCGATAGACAAGTTACTTATTCCGGAATGGATTTCCCGCCTCGTTCTATCAGCGTATCGTCTTCTTCGGTCATTTTCATGTCCCGTTCGGTATCGACTCGTGTCTTCATTATTCCTATGCACGTTTCATTAATTTTGAAAGCGGGACACCTCGGGAGTTTCACTTCGCATCGACACATTCGTTTATCGCCAATTAACCCGCTGACTGACACCGAGGCAAACATTAAACGGCATTCTCAATCAGGCTACTCTCGTTCATTTAGACATCGAATCTGGGTCAATTAGCCGCAAATTGTTCGAACGCCCGATACGCACCGCGATATTGTCACGATTTCGTGGGGGAGACCGGGGAAAAATGGCGCAGCGGGGCAAAACTTAATTTTTCAATAATTTTTGGATGAGAAATTTTGTCGCAACGATACATCCGAATTTTCAAACCCGTTTTGCCCCACGTACCACCATCGCCACTATCCAAAAGTTATTGGAGAATTCCGTTTTGTCTCATTATCCCGTTTCGCCCGGCTCTCCCCTACGCGCAAGTAAGGTAAGCGTACCAATGGCCGGACATTTAAGGTAGCCATGTCGCTTCGCGCTCATTTCGCATAAGTTCGCGAAAAAGTAAGAGAAAATTGCAAGTACTTCTCGATGGTATAAAAATCTGAAAAAAATTCATGCATATTAAAGGTACTGAAAATATATAATAATATTTTGGAATTATTATTATGCAAAATTAATCTTTTCACCATCGAGAAGTATTTGCAATTTTCTCTTATTTCTCTCGAACTTATGCAAAATGAGCCCGAATCGACATAGCTACCTTTAGATCTATTTTCAAACCCAATTTTCGGTATCATGCATCGATCACTTTCGAAATCAGGGGTAACCAATCCCAAGATTAGAGATTCTAGTTTTCAAAACACATCCATTAAATACTTTTGCAATGTCTTGAAAAATATTTATTCACGAAAGCACTGGGAAATGTAAATGTACTAGTGGGCTGGACAGCTATTCATGGGTGTATACGGATTTTCGGACGGAACATGTCCCAATGTTTCGGACGATGGCAAATTGCGAGAGCAATTCATGCGCGAAGTCAACTAGTTCGTACCAACAGGAATAAGAACAGGCTATTCTATTAGGTTCTCCAATAAAACATGAATATTCATAGAATAACGCATGAGATATGTTGCATCGAAACCCAGCTATCGTAGCCCCTTTCGGGTCTTGCCCAGTGTCCCTACATTGGATTTGTCGATTCACGATTCCGCGTACCAGTGTCGGGATACAAAAATCGACTATCGCTCAAGCAAATCTAATAATTAAATTATTATTTACGCACGGTCTATGCCGACCTCTGGCACGCATATCAATTACTAATTACAATCGGACCGTGCTAATTCGACCTTCGATTATCCGAGCATCCGCGTTAACCGAAGCAGTTATCAGAGTTTTCGCTTATCCGACGTACGCTCTCGCCACATTACCTCGGATAAACGGGGTTCTACTGTATAGATAATATTTTAAAAGTAACTGCAATCTTTTAACCATTATATTCGTTATAAACTAAAGTCTGCGGGCCAGTCGTCCGGTAACTGGGACGTGTTCAGTCATCGGTTACTTTTACCTTATCTTCCGTCTCGAAGTCGGCGCGGCTGTCCACCGTCCAAATGTTATTTTCGAACGCATTCAAGGAAAGAATGCGTGTGGAAAATCGAAAAAGCCTTTTTCTCTCCCCCCCCCCCCCCCCCCCCCCTCCGCAACGGCGAAACTGCGCAGCACTTTTACTACTCGCACGGACGTAACGCACTTTACCAAAGGAGCCTCGGCGCGCAGGATATCAGCCACCCTCACGGGGGCGCAAGGAGCTTAAAATATTTCAAGGGCTGCATAACTCGACCCCCTCATGTGCCAAGGATAAATTTGTCTAGCGTCCGTCTGGCATTCGTGATTATATGACTCTACACAGTAAAAAATAATTTCGTAAAATCGTCATACGAATTTTCGTAAAAAGTAATTTTGTTAAATAAGTGACAAGCTCGTTTGTTCAAGCTTGAACACACGAACGTTTCCTTTCATTTTCCAGATCATTAAGAATTTTAGTTTGTACCATTGTTTGCAAAACTAGAGCCAGATGGTGCGATCGAAAAATTAACAAATAAAAAAATTGTGGACAATAAGTTGTTGTAAAAAGTACAAACTTTTTTTACTGTGTAGACGCAAAAAGAACGAACTAATCAAACGAATCTGTCTGCTGCGTATTTGATATACAGTATCATAAATATAAATATTCATTTAAATCAAATAAATATTTTACTTAAACCAAATAAACGGTGGCCGTCAAATAAATTATTTTTCTGGGTGTACTGTATAAAAAAAAGGAAATTTCAACTGTTTCGGGGAGGCTCGCGGAAAGTGGACCTCAATCGAGGACGTTTATTTGCCGATCAATTACGCACCGAGTCGTCTAATCGTTTTAACGATAGCAGCCTACTCTCGGTCTGTCGCGAGTCTCGCGATCTGAGTCACCTGAAAGAGTGTAGAACGGAGTACGAGTGCTCGAGCAATGAGACTTTAACGCCCTCGTGGTAATCTCTCCTTCCGCTCTATAAACCGAGGAAATTTCGCCGAGACCGGCCCACTTTCAAAATAAAAGGTTTACGATCGATAAGAAAAAAAAAAAAAAAAAAAAAGAAAAAATTAGTCACGTCCCTAATACGAGCGCACCTTAAAGCTGGATCAGAGCGCCCGAAGTAAATTTCGTTTGCTCTCATTGAACCGCACCGTTTTTTTTTATTCACCGAAACTAGCTGGAAATAATTATACCATCGCGCACCACCTCTCTGTAGCGCGCTGAAATTTCATTGATACCCGACATCATTGTACATTTTTTTTTAATTACACGAGCGAAGTACAGTTTTACCAATTGTTCGGCTCACCTCTGTCCCTTCCGTCTCTCCGCCGACGAACAGTCGCAAAGTTATTTTAACGAGCCGGTACGCGCTTAACCCTGCGATGAACGTCGCACTTGGAACTCGTATCGACACACATTCGCGACGAATAACCGCGATGGAACATCTTTCGTTCATTCGTCGCTCAGCCTCGAAAGACACATTCAGCGTAGATCTCGAACCGCATTTAAATACACCCCGAAGAAGCGTCTCGGTTTTTAGTTATCACCTAAACGAGCCACGGTGACGATTTATCGAACGAGGCGGCTGTACGCGATGAATATCCGCGATCGAACATCATTCGTTCATTCGTCGCTCAGTCTCGAAAGACACGTTCGGCGTAAATCTCGAGCCGCATTTAAATACACCCCGAAGAAGCTTCTCAGTTTTTAGTTATCACCTAAACGAGTCACGGTGACGATTTGTTCGAACGAGGCGGCTGCACGCGATGAATTGTCATTCGGCCACTCCGCGACTCAATTAACCGAGCGACCTCCGAAGCGCACGGTGGGTAAACGAGGGGGTTGAACGTCGTACGATGTTTCAGCTTGTAAACCACCCGCGCGCCTGCCGTTTGATGTAAGCGAGTCCGGAATGAAGCGGCGAACTCGGATCGTCCTTCGCGTGGACACACAAGCGTCTCGGTACTCGGCGATCCAGAACGACTACTCGTGTATATGTAACATATTTGTCAACCGCGCTAAGGAACATGAACCGCAGCGCGCCAATTGTGACGGTACACTGAATACGCTGTCTCGGACACGGGACCGATGCACGGCGGCGCGAGTTTCCTTTGAATCGTGCGGTGACTCGGTTCGGCGAGTCGAAGCGAGACCAAAGGAAAGCCCCGCGCAGGCGCCGCTTCTCCTCCACCTGTTCACCAAAATGACTGAACGCGGAGGAGAGAGGCCGAGCAACTGTTGGAACTCCGCGAGGCGGGGGAGGTAAATTTTCGCGCAATTCCCCGAATTGGCATCTTGAGTTTCGGAAGTTTGAGGCGCCGCGGAGTTTCCGCGTTGCGCTCAGTCGCTCCGGTATTTTGTACGGCTGGTTATGTCGTCATCGAGCGCTCTACGTTCCTGTAGTTCGTTCTGGTAATTGTTTTAAAGCGAATTGAGCGGGCAATCACGATTCACGGTAAATCAAAGGCTCGATTGCTCGGAATGGAAATTGGATCGGTGACGGACGATTCATTGAATATTTCTCTAGGATCTCCCGTTCCGTTCGTTCGACTGAATCTCTTTGATCATCCTCTTTGACGTGTGAACGGTGGAGTCCGTTCTCTGGGTTTACGGACTTCTGGCGGACAGACAGTCCGCGGTGTATCGTAATCTGTCGCGTCTCCACCCGCGTTTATGCTGAAATGCTGTTTTTTTTTTTTTTTTTTTTTTCGGCGATGTTTGACCACTTGTCAGGTGGAGAAGCAGTCGTTCCCGTGATCTTGTTATTATATGAACCACCGTTTGCGAGGGTGGTAAATTGGGTCGCACCAATATTTAGATTTCCGTACACCCAGAAAAGTTATTTATTTGACGGCCACCGTTTATTTGGTTCAAGTAAAATATTTATTTGATTTAAATAAATATTTATTTTATTTCAGTAACTATTTACTTAATTTAAATAAATTTTTATTTAAATCAAATAAATATTTTACTTGAACCAAATAAACGGTGGCCGTCAAATAAATTATTTTTCTGGGTGTAATTTTTATTTTATCTTTCAGTGCCGTACAATACTGAAACGGATTTTCTCCCGCGCTGTTATTGTTTTTTTTTTCTTGTTGAAATTAGACCACTTGTCAGATGGAGAAGCAGTCATTCCCGTGATCTTGTTATTTTCTGAACCACCGTTTGCAAGCCGCGGCAAATTGTGTCCTCGCACCGATATTCGGATTTCACTAATTTTTTTAATTCTCAGTGGAGTAATAAATCGAAGCGGATTTTCTCACGCGGTGTTGTTATTGTTTTTATTTGTCACCAATATTTGACCACTCGTCAGATAGAGAAGCAGTCATTTCCGTGATCTTGTTATTCTCTAAACCACCATTTGCGACTTGCAGTAAATTGTGTCCTCGCACCAACATTCAGATTTTAATCATTTTTTCATATGACTACGAAGGTGACAATGAAATTTCGATTGGGTGCCTGATGGGTTTATTCCTCGCAACGGATCGCATCTCGGGCTCAATTTTATTCCATATATAGTAATAAAAAAAATCGAGGGGGCAAAACTATTCACGAGTGGGTATATTAAAGCCGTGTCAACAGCACGCTCGAATTCATAGATATTTGTTTGGAAAAGCCTGTCGAATGCTTTTCCGACCAATGCATTATTCAAGATATCGGGAAAACTATTTTGTCGCTTTTCGCCCCCTCTGAAGAGGAATATCCCGCATAGTCGAACGTATCGTATTTGTGAATCATCGCGGAATGATATAGATATGGTCGCGTATTGGTTTGCTTTATTGATATATTCACATTGAGTATTCATTAACAGTTTCCCTTTCGTACCGTACAGTGATGAATCCCAACGAAAGTTTTTCGAACATGATTTCACTATGAATTGTAGAGGACTTGAAAGGTAGAGAAATGTACGACAGTGCGGTGGATCGATGAAAAATTGTTGGGAGCCTGTGTCGGGATATGCAAAACGATGATTATAACGTTTTAAAGCGGACGCGACGATAATACAATTCGCCGAAAAAAATTAAAAAGTGGAAAACCTAACGTTTGGCGTTAAGTAGAGTCCAATCGGGAAAGATATAGCGTAGCGGAGAGGCTCTTCTCGAAAATCAACTCGGATCTGGGCCAAGTTCACGGTAATCGTATTTCCGGTAAAACACGCTTCTAACCGGCCGATATAACATTCCGGCGCCGTCGTCACCGAGGCGCGAAAGGCGAGCTTCTGCATAGATAAGAGTTTGGAGAAGAGGTGGACGTTACGCTGATTATAATTCGAGGTAAACGGGACTGTATTTTACGGTGGCAAAAATGTAATTTCGTTTACAACGAAAATATCGCTGTACAGCGAAAATATCGTATTTCATCAGTCCCGAATTCCGTGAGTCAAAGCGGCCGAGAGGGGTTTGAAGAAGAAAAAAAAAGAAACTTTTGTGCAGCGAAAAAAAAAAAAATTTCCGACGTATCGACTCCCGGACATAAATGTCGTCAAAGCGATGGGCGTAAATCTCCTAATGCCACCGAGCTCGTAACATAGTATAACATCGTACAGCGAAGCGTATAGAGGAGAGAGGAGAGTTGATCCAGATGTTTCGGTTTGCGAAAATCTTCCGGTTTTGAGGGTCGGTATTTTTCGTCGGTTGTTCAGTCTGGAGGCACGAGTCGCTATATTTACGAAAGCGTTTCAGAGCGAACGTCGTTGAGTTTAGCGTCGGTGGATTACTTGGTAAATCTTACCGCGTTCGTACCCCCGCGAGTATACTATTTATAGATCTACATAGTGCTCGGAAGATTTATACGGGAGGCTGTTCCTCATCTTTTCCATCCCGAATAATCCCATATTCGCTTTTTTTTCGTTTCATAAAACTTTAAACCTTTTGTCCATTTTTTTTTGTTGTTGTTATTCAGCTTTAGGCACTCGAGTGGGCTGTTAACCGTTCTATACCTATATATTCATCGAGGACTGCAACTATGCTCATTAATGCGACTTTTCTGCAGCATATAACAATGAAGCGTTTTATAACTCTTCGTATGACGCGTTTGACGGCAACCCCGAGACGGTTGCCCACGTTGTACACGTTTCTAAAAATATCCTCATTTACGCCCACTTAATAAACGTAACTATCTGTAGAACAGCGGCGTTATCGTGTCGTTTAAGTTTAAACGTTGAGTCGTCTTTTATGGACGCGAAATGCGCCGGAGAGTCTCGTCAACAGAGGAGTCAGAAATTTGTCGACAATGAAGACGTTCGGGAACTCGTATGAACGATGTTGCGAAGGCGGTAAGCCGGGGATCTGAACCCCGCGAGAGCTTATCGTCATCCTAGGAAAAACAAAAAGGAACTAATTTTCAAGGAAGCCTCATTCGCCAGAGAAGCGTGCCGTTTCGGTTTTTAAAGATGCCTGTTACTGTTGGTCCAACGCCAGCGAGAGTAATATGCGGTGAGGCGACAGTCAGCGTCTTACAGACACAAATATCTTTTTCTCTCGAGTCGGCTTTTCGTTTCTCTCGTGACCGCACGACCGTGTTACGCGTGTTAACAACAACGGGCGACTATATATAAATTAATACTCACATTTTTCTTATCGAACATGAGTGTTACAGTGATGCTGATCTGTATATGCGGGCGTTAATCGCTTTGACAACGTTCATAGCTAATAAACACGAGGAGCATATCGACTGAGAAATCTAAAGTACTCTACCTTTTTAATTTATTTTCCAGTGGCCGAGAAAGACTGTTTTGTAACGCGTGCGTGAGAAGTGCAACGTCTCGTGCCTGCCGAGAGCGGCGTAAGTGGCGCTTTACAGCTAGGCGTACTGTAAATACACGACGCATACGCTCGTCGACCCGATTTTACTTCTCACACGCAATTTTACTTCTCACACGCAAATTTACTTCTCACACCCAAATTTACTTCTCACACGCTTCTGTCGTACTTCACACCCCCTTTCGCGACGACACTCCCGGCAGGTACGATAAGCAGCACTATTCCTACAATTGTTACAAAAAATATAATGCGATACTAATGCGGTATAGCGAACATTATACGAAGCCTGTAAAGTGGGTCGCACTCGCTGCACTGGAGTGGGTCACACTCGCCTGTGTATAATGTTCGCTTTACCGCACTCGTATCGCAAACCACTATTGCGAGTGTATCTAGTTTATCCTCCATTATTTTTTTCCATCCGTTATAGCACTTGTGCATATTGCCTTTTCGTTGTATTTTGCGAATGCAAAACCGATTGTCTCTCATGCACGATAGAGGGAAGTTACGTCTTACGTTGAGAAATTATTCTAGCCGGAATGTAGAGCACTCCCGAGGTTAAGAAACGTATGGCTGTTGTACAACAACGTTGAATACAGCACACGCGGCCGGTGACCGTGCGTAGGCTAATCCCATTATCGGTTATTAAGGGTGAACGATCCCTGCCCGACGAATCGTCACTGCCATTTCTTCGATCGGTCTCCAATGCCAGATGATTGAGGCTCAATTGATCCCGTGGACCTCTCGGTACTTCCAGGCATCTCGACCTGTGCCAACGCGATAACTCGTACAATGAAACAAGACACACGCTTTACCTTAGAATTTTTTTTTTTTTCAACGTGCTGTTAAAAAAGAGTTAGCCTTTCTGCTCTTCGCTTCCTCAGTGCGCTTTTTCGCTCGACGATAAAATACGTATTCAATTATAAACTCGGTAATGACAAATATCATATGGAACGCAGAGTGATCAGAGAAAGTTTCGCAGAGAGATCGATTTATCGGAGCGCAACTTTACAGAGTGCAGTAGGTCTATATGAGTTGTAGAAAGACAAGTATTTCCGGTTATTGACGCTTATCAACAGGATATGATTTATTGGTTGGTCGCTTACTTCGACTCGCTCATTAATCACCACCGGAGACATTCTCGAAAGCGTCTTAGCGATGCAGTTACTGCACGATTTCCGGCGCACCCGGGGCTTCGTTATTGCAGTTGCTGCGTCGAGGCAAATGATTAAGGATGCATCACACGTACATTTCCAACCAAAAGTTTAAATCGATCAAAGTTTCAGTACTTCGCGACATGCCAAAAATGTGGAAAAAAAATCAGCTCTATTAATTATGTCAATACCTTTGATTTTGCATAATAATAATACCAAAAAGTTATTAACAAATTATGAGAAAAATTAATTGTTACAAAAATAATCAGACAACTTTAATTTTTGTCATTTTAAATGAATTCCTTGAATTTTTAGAACTCATATGAATTTTTGTGGCATTTTTTATCATTACTAACAAAAAAAATTTCGAAAATTTGAAAAATCGCTGTAGAGGCTCGAATTTCGGATACGTTTCAGTATCACGATTCTACAGTATACACAAAAAGTTTTGAGGCGATTGCGCCAACCGTAACGTAGTTATGGCCTTGAAACAATTCCCAAAACAGAAAATTCAAAAATGATAGAAAATTCTGGAAAAAATGCATGTGACTTCTAGAAAATCAATTAATTCATTTGAAAGGCGAAAAAAACGTTGTACTGATTATTTGTTGAACAATTATCTTTTTTTAGCAATTTGTTAATAACTTTTTAATATTATTAGGCAAAGTTAATGTTATTGTTATTATTATTATTATTATCCCAGTCTGGCGTTGACACTTTTAATTCAGTTGATTTTTTTCAGATTTTTATACCATTAGGAAGTGTTCAAATTCTCGTTGAATCTCACTTTTGGCTGGAAATGTACGTGTGAAGCATCCTTAAGTGGCGCTACCGCGTCTCTCGATGCAAATACCGCAGTGCCTAAGGGTTCTTGACGAACATTAAGGGGAAGAATAATGGTACCTAAAAAAATAAAAAGTGGAAGTGTCACGATCACATATATAATTGGTTTGGAATTACATAAATTTGACTGAAGATTTATCTGTAATAAATAAGAATGATAACGACCGCGGTTTCGACATTGATTTATCTTTGCAGCGTACGGAGCTTGGACGACCGTGCGAGTGATGACTCTGGAGAGATTTCGCTGCTAGCGTTTATCTCCGGACGAGTCGGTTTGTGGCGAAATTTCGTTACCGACTGGCCGCGAGGCTGATAAAATAGCTACCTGCGGTAAGATTCGTACAGCTGGTAAAGGGAACTAGGCCACAATTTACATTACCGTTGGCGATCACGGTAGCTGTCTCGGTTGAATGACCGTGCGCAGGTACTGATCCCATTGTCTCGGAATTCTCCCGTTACCTGGGCCGAGCGAACCACCCGTGCCTGTTAAGTCTCTCTCTCACCTTACAGCAGCTAATGATCCATGACCCTTCGGCTTAATCGTCTGGTCACCGATTCTCGAATACGAAATCATCGATCGCTATCCGAATAGAAAAGGTGGCGCTGTCTACACAATGAACCGTTACACGAGACATCGGTACAGGTAGCAAAGGTACGCACAGGTCCTCGACAAATCCCTTTTACATACAGTACACAGTACACAGTATCTCCAGAACCGTGACGTTTCGGTCCGTCACTCGGTACTCATCTTTTGCCGAGCACAGTGCAAATAGTCTAGATATCTGTATGTACACAAGTGTCGGCGAGTTTTTGGTGATAGGAGTAATCAAGAAAGTGCTCTCTGCCAGATAACAATTATCGGCTCTAGTAAGTTGTCACGTTCAGCACAACTTTGTGAGTATCCGTTGTTTTTTTTTTTTTTTTTTTAAAGCTCCGCTAATCGCAGCCATCGTCTCGAGGGCGATAATTTAGTAGGTACATTTTCCCATTTGCAGACTCATCGCAGCTTGGCAAAAGGGGAGACGTACAGGGATCCGAAAAAAAATGATTTCCAGGAACGGTCTGGAATCTGGGCAGATTCGACCTCACGTTGAGATCGTCGAACACCCGGCGAGCAAAGCTCTGCGCTTTCGCTACGAGTGCGAGGGTCGATCGGCTGGAAGTATACCAGGTGCGAACAGTACTCCCGAGAACAAGACGTTTCCGACAATTCGAATAAACGGTTATCACGGACACGGTGTCGTTGTGGTCTCGTGCGTCACAAAGGACCATCCGCACAGACCTCATCCTCACAGTCTCGTCGGCAAGGACACGTGCAATCAGGGTGTCTGCCGAATGGAATTCACGCCGGACAATCCCGTGGTGACCTTCGTGAATCTTGGGATACAGTGCGTCAAGAAGAAAGATATCTACGAGGCACTGCAGATACGCGAGGAGATACGAGTCGATCCATTCAGAACGGGATTCGATCACAAGAAGCAACCGACCAGTATAGATCTAAACGCGGTTAGATTGTGCTTTCAAGTGTTCACCGAGGGACGGGAGGGAAAGATAAATGTCCCGCTGCAGCCAGTAGTTTCCGAGCCGATATACGACAAGAAGGCGATGTCGGATCTGCTGATATGCAAAATGAGCCATCACAGTGCGACGGTCGACGGTGGAATGGAGATGGTTCTGTTGTGCGAGAAAGTGGCCAAAGACAACATACAAGTGCGATTCTTCGAGAAACGAGACGGTTGCGAGGTGTGGGAAGGCCTGGGTCACTTTAAATCGATTCACGTTCACAAACAGGTCGCCATAGCTTTTCGTACGCCGAGTTACAGGCATCGTCAGATCGTCGAGCCGGTTCAGGTCTACGTGCAGCTGAGAAGGCCAACCGACGGCGTTACCAGCGAACCCTGGCCCTTTCAGTTGTTGCCCTCAGACGCCCTCGATCACGAATCCTTGAGGAGGAAACGTCGAAAGTTCGAGGACAATCCGAGAGCTCATGTGCTGCGGCATCTGCAGGCCGAAGCGGAGACGGAAGCCGTTCTGCTTGACGAACCGCTGGTGCGTGGCTCGAATCCCATGAAACTCGAGGCGAGGGTCCAATCGTTTTCCTTCTGTCCTACGATGTCTGCATCGCCGGCACTGCCTCCGCACTACACAGTCGGAGCTGGATCGAGTCAATCACCGACGACAAATCGTCCCAACACCCTCGTTGAAGTACCTGTTTATGGGATCCAGGTCTCGCCCGGCGTCGGATTGACGTCGGCCATGGCCTACGGAACTTACAACATACCGCTCGGTCCCGATCACGGCAGCGTTATCGAGCAATATCACGCGACGAGGAAACATCACACATGCAAGCTGCAAGAGCGACAGGCAACCTCGAAGATTCATCAACAAGCTTCGGGAGAGTTTGCTTACCATCAGCAACAGCAGACAACGGATCAGCAGTCGAACATGGTTCTGCTAAAGATGACGCCACCTCAGCCGGCCTTCGATAGAAACGTCAATCCGGAAGTCCTCGAAGGTGTCGACGCCACCGGCGGAACCGCTCTCATGGAAATCTCCGGCCATCAGCAATGCAGCTTCGATACCAATCTCAGCCAATTGGATTCAGCCGAGCTCGCTTTCTTCGATGTCGCCCTGTCGGAAACACTCTCGAACGGACTCTTGACAAACGACGCTTGCGTTAAAATGGAAACTAACGGAGCCTTGGGAGCGATGCCCGTGAGCGTCGGCTCTTCAGCTTCCTAGTGTTAATGTCGCGGCGTTAAACGATCGAGAGAGCGCTGTCGAGAACACTGACGACTCTGTGGTTGACTGGAGCAACGATAACTGTTACTAAATTCCTGATCAATGATAGTTTTGACTTTTCTTTATTTTATGTCGACGCGATTGATCGTTTATCATATTTTTGTTCGTTTAACTCGTATCATTATCATCATAATGCTCTACGCCTGTACATATAAATTTGTTTTATCGGAGACAATAAATTCAGTTCAGTTCAGTTGATGGTTGTAATTTTTTCGATGATGACCACTTTTCCTTTCTCGCGATATTGCCAAGACACGTCGACAGTCGACATTCGAAGAACCATCGATTGAGACAGACCGAAGGGCGCGCGCTGTTTCTAGTTCTCTGTACATCGCCGCAGGGAAATATCCCCAGACTTCGAGCCAGCGATACGCAGCAGTGGGCATAAAACCCAAATAGATCAATGAAGTAGATTGTTTTTCCGAGAGTATGCAAAGTTCTTCCGATTCCTTCACGCATACGCGAAACTTGCTTCTAATAGATCCGTTATGGCCAATGAATTTTTTCATGTCGAATCGACTTGCATGGTTTTACATGGAAATTCGAATTTCGTAAGTCAACGTATCGACAGCCAAGGCA
Organism: Exephanes ischioxanthus; assembly: GCA_958510785.1. Classification (NCBI taxonomy): domain Eukaryota; kingdom Metazoa; phylum Arthropoda; class Insecta; order Hymenoptera; family Ichneumonidae; genus Exephanes; species Exephanes ischioxanthus. The sequence goes on along the minus strand of OY294020.1, from coordinate 23,579,981 downwards.
GGTATCTCGCGCGATGGAACACCTTTGATATCCTTCGGATCGGCGTAAATGTCGATAAGATCGTCCTGGTCCAGGATTTCTTTAGTGAAAAAAAGACGTAATATCGAATTAATGCAGACGTCATTGGACTGGGTGATTGAAAAGGCTGTTCTTAAAGTGAAGGTCCATTGAGTCTTATAAGGCAGTAGAAAAAATAAGCGAACTGGATTTTGTAATTGGTCACTTAGGCGGTCGCTTGTAGCATGAATGTATTTCATACGAAAACATAGCTGGTGGCCAATAATGTCCACATAACTTCATTGGTCATTAAAGCACTTGAGCACGCGACAACGTCCGGCACTGCGGTGCGAATGGTTACACCCAGCGTCGTCGGTAAACAACGCTATTATGTAAACCTCCGTAATTAATTGAACCTGGAAGGCTTAATTAAAAAATCTACCGTTTAATTTTAACGACTCTTCGCTCTCCCAGTTGGCTATGTTATTAAGCGATCCTGATGCTGAAAGTAACAATGAGCAATAATTATCATTATCAGACAGCGTCTAATCGAACAATAGATTTGCACGATGTTATCTACGAGTCGTTCACAACGAGTAACTATCCGGCGATACTTGACTCTCGGCGTAATTTTCAATTATTCGATGGTACTGATGAATAATCATGGTCTCGATTGCCCAATCGAGCGTTGAATTCCGACGATCGAAGTAGGGCTGTATAGTTGAGCCGTCTTAGTCAGCTAAAAAATTTTATCCGGATAATTTTATCCGGCAAACTATAATAATGGATATTATAGTTTGGCCGGCTAAGCCGTCTTAATCGGCTAAGATGGTTTGACCGGTTAAACGGTAGCCGCGGCTTACACCCAGAAAAAAATATATTTGACGGCCACCGTTTATTTGGTTTAAGTAAAATATTTATGTGATTAAAATAAATATTCATATCATTCAAGTAACTATTTACTTAAATTTAATAAATATTTATTTAAATCAAAGAAATATTTTACTTAAAGCAAATAAACGGTGGCCGTCAAATAAATTATTTTTTTGAGTGTAGCCGGGTAAGATCGTTTTTCCGGCTAAAAATTAGCCGCAGCTTAGCAGGCTATTAATTTTTATTGTGATTTACAACGAAACTGATGAAATTAATGACACATTTATCTATGGCACATTACCTGTTTAATTGATTAATATCTATACTACTATTATCTCCGGAAAAAATGCTAACTTTCTTATACCATAATAGAGACGTATTGAGAGACATAATTAGTTCGTAGGAATAAGTTTTTTAAGATCTCAAAGGTAGTCGAATCTAAGCAAATAATAGTACAGAAATTAATAAATAAAACAAGCAATGTTAAAGATAAGTGTCTCATTAATTTAATTAGTTTTCTTGTAATTCACAATAAAAATGAATAGCTGGCCAAACAATCTTAACTGGCTAAGGCGCTGCTAATTTTTAGCCAACCAAACCATCTTAGCCGGCTAAGACGTGTTAACCGCCCAAACTATAATGTCCATTAGCCGGATAAGATTTTTTATCGGCCAAGACGGCGTAACTGTACAGTCCTAGATTCAACCGCCGTTAAAGAATGTCAAAATGGCGTCGGTGCGATAAGTCTATTCACTTCTTACACCCTAATTGTGTCATTGAGTATTGAATAAATTAGCGGCTACGCTTTTTCATTATAGTGCACCAAATGGTAATTGTATTCGTTCGAACTCTGTCGATTTTATTATCTGTCCCCTTATTCACCTAATTACGATAATTATAACCTTGTGCAACGTTAAATTATAAAACGTCGTTTCAACTATCGTCATTAAAGATATCATTTTTTAATTCCCTCAAAGTCCCCTTACGCAAAGCAACGTGTTTCACAACGTGAATTGAGCCTTCGCAACCCGCGCACCACATCTGTATAACTTATTCCTCGCCTTAACAAGCTTACCGGAGGTAAGCATATTAGGTGAGATTCTCATAAGGGAAGACAAATGTCAAGTACAGAATGTAGAATGATTTTTAAAATGTATAGTTTTTATCGTTATTTGTTGATAAAAAAAAATGCCCCCGTTGTTCGTTACAATTTACGAAAATTCCATATTGTTTCTATGCATCGTAAAGTACATTGATTACTGATTCGACTATTTGAATGGACATGAGAATGAATTATGTGAGAATCATGATCGAGTTATTTGGAGCGACCGGATTGAGCATTCAATTACTATGCCGCACTAATTCAATATCATTCTTTTGAATAATAATGTATATATACCCGTCCAATTATATATATACATATATATAATTGGACGGGTGATGTATTATGCGAGAACGACTCAAGTTCGACCTCGGCTTAAACCTTACAAATACATTATGGACGTCATAGTGGCTTCCCTATAAAGCTCGGATTTTTCAATACCAAGGTCCACAGTGCGGGAAGAAAGCTCGTTGCGAAAGGAACTTAAAAAAATAAAAAATTCATTAATTGATCTTACATAAGAGGATATCTGAAGCAATGTGGTGTGAATTATTTGCGTACGATTGGTGTTATTAGTGGAATATGGAAACTCAGTACGGTATTTAAAAAAAAAAAAAAAAAAACCCCCATAAATCTATCTAAAATTCAGTAATTATGGCGAAGCTATGCGCTTGGCTGGCTGTGCTCGCGATTTTAGCCGCGTGTACCTGCGGTGTGCGTACGGAGTGTCCAAATCATGCTCAGATTTCTCTTCTGACCGGAGTCCATGATGATCCAGCCTGTCAAAAAGTCTCCGCGAAGGGCGTGCTTCTCTACGAGGCTGCCAAGTTCTTGGCGGATGCGCACAACAACAAAACCAACGGTTACAAAATAGGTAAAACTGTCTAGACGAATGACAGTTGGAATTTAAGAAAATAAATGCATAATGCAATGTTTGCAATTTTAGAGTTGGCCGTTATGGACACGTGCGGGACTATAGCGGGTGCTGTTAAGGCAGCGATGAAGGCGCTCGTCTGGGCCGATATGAACTGTCTTCAGCCCCCTCATTACTTGGGTATCCATTGTAGTGCCGTACGAGGATGAAGATTTAATAAACGCCGGTGAAATAAACACAAATCTTCAATCCACTCTTTCAGGAATAATCGGTCCCGATACAGCCACGAATGCTGACGCGGTGCACAAGATCACCTCCGTACTGGGAATACCGCACATCGTGAGAAAAGCATCGAGCTCGCCCTACCTTCATCATCTCTCCAAAGAGTCCGATAGCTTTGTTGCACAAGTCAGTCATTCCCTCCAATGCTCTAGGGGAGAGCGGGGCAAAAAGACACAGCGGGGCAAAACGTGATTATGAGACAAAACGCAATTTTCCAATAACTTTTGGTGACAATGGTCGTCCGTGGGGTGAAACGGGGTTAAAAATCCGGATGTATCGTTGGGACAAAATGGGGCGTCAAACAATTATTGGCAAATTGAGTTTTCCCCTCACCGTCCCGTTTTTCCCCCACTGTCCCATTTTTGTCCCACTCTCCCCTATTCACGAGAATATCGTTTTAACGGTCTCTATTATTTTTTCAACACTTGTTGTTGAAGGGTGTTTTGAGAATCCTGGAGGCACTCAAATGGAAATCGTTTACCCTGGTGGCCGACGGTGACGACGATAACGCGGATGACGTGCAGAATATTGCAAAGAAATTGACAACTATGGCGATCGCCAAAGGAATGTGCGTTATGGTCCATGACGACGACGACGAGGAAGACTTCACGTCGCACATAGTTCACATCGGCAAACCGGACGATGACTTCTTCAAGGGTCCATCGAACGCTACCGTAGTGGTGGCGAGCGAGGGAAATATTGAGGATTATCTGAATAGAGTCAACTCGTCCAACACGATTCTTTTAGTGGAGGATGCAAGGTATGAGATATCAATCGTATATATGTCAATCTACGTTTTTTTTTTTGTCCCTCCATTATATCAATATTTATAAGACACGCACGGTAAGAGAATGCTACTTCTACTGTGTACGATCTCAGCTTTTTTTAATCCAATCAATAACGGAAGGTTTACGTATTCAAGGCATTCTGCACTACGTCATTAGATTGAGGTCAGGTTTTTTTTTCGGCGAAGACACTTATGCATATTTACAGATTATTAGCGAATTTAATTTCAATATCGATGTGAGCGTGCAAATTTATTCCCACACAAACGACCACTGTATTTCCAGCACAACAAGAGTCGTTTTAATGAAACGCTTGAACACCCAGTGCAGCATCCGTAAAAAGAACTCGTTTGTAATAAATTTCTAACAACAAAGTTGCAGTTCATTGTTATATATCAATGGCTGCCAGCTATTATATAAAAATATGCACGATAATTGTACACACCGACCTTCACTCTCAGCAATTTCATCTCCTCATTTGTGACCTTCAGGACTAGCTGTAGAAAAACCGAGACGGTGTATTTTTTCTTCTTTTTTTTTCTTCAATACCCCCACGTCTAATGACGATCCTTCGTGTCCTTCCATGACTCTACTCGAGCCACCGAGGCCGGGCAGGACGACTTGGTCACTTGTGGTCAGCGGATCTTAAGAGAAATCTGATTTCCTGTCGTCGTAGCGCCTCGATGCCCACCCGATGTGTGCAGCTTGGGTTTTCCTTTTTTTTTTTTTTTGTCGGTCTTACTCTCGAGTCTCGGTTTAGTTTTATGCCGCGAAACTTGTATACGTACCGCGGTCAAGGTTCTACTGAAAATGGAACGCTCCAAGGAAACTTCGTCCGAGGCGGTTGACTGGAACCATTCAACGCCGATCGAGGACAAGAGTATATTTTTTTTCTATCTTATTGACACCCGTACACACTATTCTCGATAGCGTTAACCCTTCGGCGGTCAACGTGGCATATTTGCTACGTTGGCAAGGTCGTTATTTTTTTTTTACACTTCTGCAATTTTAGTCTTAAAAAATTCAAATTTTCATACAATAGTACCTCGCTTATCGGACCTTCGATCAACCGAGCCCTCCACGTTAACCGAGGCGTAGACTCGATTTCTTTACATTCCGCGCTGCAAATACAAGTTCCGACTTTAGAGGTAGTTTATGTCTATAAGGAGCTAATGTTATTTAAAAATAGTACTTTGCGATACTAATACGGAAAAGCGGTCTTTCGACGAAGGTTGTGAAGTTGGCTGCACGAGCCGGATCGACAGCTACAACGGCACGAAGCGAAGCCGAGTGACTTTTGAAGCTCGAGAGGAGGCGAGTGCTGCCTACTTCCCAACCGCCGTCGGCAGACCGCTTTTTCATACAAGTATCGCATACTATTGTTCGTGACGGGTGCACGAAAGTTTTCGCTTTTCGTTCCTGTAAAGTGCGAGCAGAAAAATACCTACAGTACTAGATAAGTGTGCGCGAAAGTAATCAGAGTGTTAAAAAAGTGTGCGCGAAAGTAACTAGAGTGCTAAAAAAGTGTGCGCAAAAGTAGCTAGAGTGTGAAAAAAGTGTGCAAAACAAACTAGCGTGTGAAAAAAGTGTGCGCAAAAGAAACTAGCGTGCAAAAATAGTATCTAAAGCTTTTTTCGCGCATCCTCTGCTAGAAAGCGCTACTTTCGACACACTTTACATGCACGAAAAGCGGGACTTTTCGTGCACGTGTTACAAAAAATCCGTTCTAAAGAATTAGCAGTAAAATATTAATTTTTATTTGGCAGAAACGAATTCGTCGGTCTCGAGGCTAAGGTGGAGAAGTCAAGATTTTGGGACGGCGATGAGGGTGTCGGAAAATACGACCCAGAGGAACTCAGAGAAGTCCGATGGCTCGAGGATGCGCTCGGGATCTACGTAAAGGCTCTGGATACGATGTGGTAGGAATAGCATATTAATAACGCAAAAAGAGCGATTCTCGATCAACGGAAAATCACTCGATCAGTCTTTACGAACGGTTATGTAACACAGGGTAATAATTAACTTCGCTTGTTAATTAAAATAGCCAACGAATATTACCGTCTACGATGATAAATATTCTGGTTTACCCCGAGTAGAGAGCATTACAGCCTGCCAATCAATTTGCTTTAATCGTCAAAATTATTGCCACCAGTGAACGCACTAATATATAAGCGAGATCGCGAATGAGGGGAATGAAACTCGTTTATTTATGTATATCTTGTGAACATATATTATGTATATCTATCGGAATATTACTGACAGCTTCGCCTATAATTTTCATAGGACGCTTTACGATACGTCCTGTCAATAAAATCGCATAGTTATGAGAACGGTTAAAAAGTGCAAATTGAAAACGAAGATTGTATATTCGATAGATAACATTTACACGTTTTTCGCAGTAAAAAGAAAAAGTGCAAGAGTCAGGTGAACCCGGCCGACTGGAACAACGTTCTATCGAACATAATGACTGTCCACAATGCCGAAAATCAGGCAGCCTCGAGAACATTGGACATCGCGATAAAAAGCAAAAAAGGGAATCTCCAGAAGCTCGGGCACGTAACTGTTTTAAAAAATCACGCCAAGATTTACTGGAAGGATCAGTCATCGTCCGATGAGAACGATGAGAACGACGACGACGACGACGACCACGACGACGACGATAACGACGACGACGACTATGTACCCGAAAACTTACGACGAATACTCTCGAAGGAGAAGGAGAGGAGAACCGGATGTGCGACAACGTCGAAGGAAATAAGAATAATGCACGAGGACGATGAGGAGGCCGCGAGAGTGCTGATCTCCGAGATGGACGAAAGCGAGTGGTGGACCATGGTGAGCAAGCTACTCGGTCACACCATACATTTTTTAAGAAATGCAATATTAATCGCTACTCTGTCATGCCATAAATATTTTTTCTGCTTCCTCATAGAGGAAGCTATGTTTTCGTGAAAAAAAAATCAAGATTAGAATGAAAACTTGTTCAGAATGTTCCAAAACATCGGAAAATCATATATTTTTTAATTGCAATAATAATAATTGCTAAAACGATCTTTCGATGTATCAGGTGGGTACGGTCGGTGGAGTCGGAGTGGCGATGTTCGTGGTGGGTATCCTCGCAGTTTACGTCGTGGTATCGAACATCAGAGGGCCCAGGACACCGAAGAGCAAGGGCCGCGGCCTCGAGAGGGACACGAGCTTGAGGAGAGTCGGAAGTGATCGGGAACCGCCAGTCGCCGCGCGAAATTCGAGACAGACTCGCGCACCTCAGAGAAGAGACAGCAACAGAAGCATCAGAAGCAACGTGTCCGACAAGAGTGTCTAAAATGCAACGTTGGGAGTTTATTTTTTTTTTAAGTTAGGTACATCTTTATAGGCATCTGACTCTTCGTCAGCATAGTTAGGAACATTTTGAATTTTTTTTTCTGTATTTCAATAATAATGTTGTAGACACGAAAAACAAATGGTATGTGACTCGTGTGAAAATACGTGCACATCGGGTTAATAAATATATGTAAATAACACCGTAGAATCAATCAATGCAATAATCGCATTGGATATATGCGTGTTCTGTTGTATTGATTTTTTTTTTAACGGTGGAGAGCATACCGCAATGTTACGCTAATTAATTAACGATACGAGTTCAATTCATGATTAATGCATGTTATGTAAATCGGTTCTGGTATTATAGTTAATCGTACAATGGGTTGGAAGTATCTGATGCAACATGTGATACAATGTCGTTACGTTGCGTTGTGTGATAAAAAATCTGAGGAAATAAAAGATCTGATGTTACTTAATATAACTGTTTTCTTTGTAGCAAGTAATAGAAGAACAAAGTATAGTAGAACCTCGATTAATCGAATCAATTGGCAGCTCGTTCGGATTAACGAAAAGTCGGATAACAGAACTACTGTGAACCTGTATTAAACGATATCCCTGGCAAGTTCTGCGACTTGAAAAACCACGACCAAACTACCTTCAAAGCGGCCGAGTAAAGGACCGTTCGTTTTCGGACAAAAATACGTCCGCGAAAACGACTGTCAAAACACCTTTCAGTCCGGTAGTTTTTTTATTTTCAACCGAAGAAACGGCCGCATAACGACAACCGGACTGAAAGGTGTTTTTTGAACGGTCGTTTCCGCGGTTGTTCGTCGAGTCTTGAAATGTAAAACGACCTGACTGAAAGCTCTCTGATGCGGATGAAGTCGTTTTAACAGTCGTTTTACTGGACGTATTTTTGTCCGAAAACGACTGGTCGTTTTCTCGGCGGTTTTGATGGTCGCAGGATCTGCCAGGGATAAACGCGATGCATATAGAAAAATAGATACACGGAGAGAAAAATATAGTAATAGCATCTAAATAGTTTGGGAATAATCTCCAGACGGTAGCTCTATTATTCCCAGGGGAGTAATGGTCATTGGCGAAGATGACGATTTTGCGACGCAAGAAATGTGTTTATTTTAACGAAATCGGAAAAAAAATATCGTATGCCACAAGGGAGCAGTGCATTTTCCTCCTTTATGGTATCTGATGCAACAACTATTTCTGGGTGTACATTACATATTATGTATATACTTGAAGCAATTTGTGGTACGCATTATGATGATCTTCAGAAAATACGGTCACGCTGCATCCTAACGTCAACGAAAGAGGGACACAGACTTCACGGTTCACCATATTAAAAGACTGGTTTGATCGAGAAAGCCTGCATGGATAAGAACTATGTAACAGTAACATAAATCCATACGTGGGTACACCACAAATCCCACACGAGCTCCAAGACTAACAAAGAACACAACTTTGCGATCGGTGCGTGTTCAAACGACTGACGGTTTTTTGTTTTGTTCGGGAGTTTCGTTGCGGTCGAAAATCAAATTTCTACATCGACTGTCAGCTCACGCAAAATCGTCTCGGAAAAATCACGTAACTGTTGGAGCTCGACAGCGCAATCGTTGAGCGTGCGACACTATACTAGGTATAGTAGTGTTTGCGCATTGCTACAGAGTACCGATTCCTATATATTGCCCACACAACTGTACTGCTTACAATTTTTAAGTCTACCCCCAGACATGTCATTATTAAATCGCATATAGAAAGAAATTATGAAGCGTGCACAATCTATCGCTGAACTCTTAGTAGTTTATACCAAAGTAACTAGGTGCATTTTATATGCATCTGGAGAATAATTTAAAACCTTTATAAGCACAACGTATGGACATAATTACGGTATGCCTTAAAAGATTCATAATTTTTTTTTTTATTTGCCCACGTACGTTGTACCATTTTTCTTAGTGTCAGAGATTGTTGATTTGCCAACGTCATACGAGCGCGCTAATGATGTGCTGGTATTTCCCGCATCGAGTTTCGAAAGAGTTTCTAATTTTTTTCCACCGTAAGTACGTCGTGCTTTCGCTTGGAGGTCGAAGAACTGGACGTTGAAGCCATAGCGCACTAAACTACGAGACTAGTGGATTAACGAAAATGAATTTTCAATAAGTTTGTATCTATTATACTGCGCATACGACTGACGCGCATGCACGATAATGCTATGCACATCTACACGAGTTCGAGCTTCAATTGTCTGATTGTTTGTGGCGGGCAGCAATGTAAGGACACGAGAATTCCCCACAATAGATCGGATAGTAGAAACTTTATCCGAACCGGCGCCGGTTCGGATAACAGAGGGTTCGAATAACGGGTGTTAAAAAAAATCGAGGTTCTACTGTATAGCTTAAGTACATGAGGTACGTGAAGATTGTACTTGTGAAGAATTATCGATGAGGGAGAATGACAAATTGTACAGGGAGGGACTTAAAAAAAGCACATCGCGACGTCGAAATGACGGAAGTCGGTAGGCTGGCAGAGGATAAAGTTACCGCGGATGTGACGGATTAAGAACGTAACGGGGTTAAACCTAACTGGATGGATCGTGGCTATTGTTCTCCCCACTTGACCCAATCATACGAGCAATCAGGCTTGCGTAACATGCAAAATATCCACTCACCCAACGGTCATTATTACTGTAAATCACGACTGCGGCTGTCGACTCATCGTCGCAGACGGTTCGAAACAGTTGAAAATCCCGTACAAGTTCAAGGACTAAAATGGCTCGCGACGGGCTGGCATTATCGCCTTCAGCCAACTATAAAACTCGGAAACTTGAAGCTATTGCAATCGCGTCATACGGCCGAAGGGAACGGAAGATTTTTAAAAATCACCAACTGCAAATATGACGATTTGATGGAGCGGTTCAATTTTTCAAAAACAGACGATGCCAAAAATAGAATAGTGAAAGGAAAAAAAAAAAATTAAACGTGTACAATTTGTCATAATAAAAGTAGCGGACTTAATTTTCCCGATCAGAATACCATTAGGAATCATCAATCACGTGGAGTTACTCATACGAGTTTCTGTTACCGATAAATAGGTAAATACCTGTTATATGGCTTGCAATGCTTCGCTCCGAAACACAAAAAAAATCTGTAAGGACTGACATAATAATACGCTCCGACCGGTCCCTTATCTAACGTGCATTATCATATTTTTTTGAAGAAAAAAAAGATGACGACTAAAATTACGATCGCGAGATTATTGCGATATTATGGCTACTCACGGAGGTTTCTTGCAATGATCGTCGGTACAATTCTTACGCACCGCAAAGCGATCGTGATAATCGACAGACACCGGCGGAATCGTTTGTATTCGCGAGCGTTGAACAAAAAGTAGGTCGTCGATAGACGCTGTGAATGAGAAGCGAGTTTCGAACAACCATCGACTTTCGAGAGGGATTCCATTGTCAAGATCCAACGAGGAATTTGTCGAAGCTGCCGATCATCCGCAGACTCAGTCCTCTCTCCGTTCGATCACCGCGTATCACCGCGATAAAGGAATGTAGACCTATGGTATAATCACAATTACACAACCTGCTCGTTACGTGACAACCGCTTTAATCTTGCTTCGATATCAGATTAATTTACGATATGTTCATGCCGTTGCGTCAATAACAAAATATACGTCAACGAATAAATAATTGCCTTCCCCGCCATACAATTTGTGACAACGATGCGTGAAGGGGAAAAAAATGGCAAGGCGGTGAATGGCCGTGCGTCAACGCCTCTACCTTGTCGTTTTGCCAATGCTTAACGTGGATGTGGAGGGCAGATTATCCCGGAATACAGGTATTTCCCCTCTCCGAACTGACGTCGCAAATACGGTGACTAACGACACTGTGCCGTATTCTATTCGCCTCTCGCCAGCTGGCAATTCATAAACATGTACATGTTATCCAAGAATCAAGAGGAGTTCATTCGCCGAGGGGTTATTTTTTTTCGTATTATTTTCTTTTTAGCTATCTATTATTAGAGTTTATTCGCAACGGTGGGAGAGTTGCAAAACCCGTCACGGTATTTATTTTAGTTCCAAGCGCAAAGAGGGTCTCTTTAGAAGACTGCGACTGCGGGCCGTGGCGCAATTTGCTTCTGGCGCAAGACTTTAACGTAAGCGCGCTCTCGGAGTCAGGTGAAACGCCGAATGAACGTTAGCTGGGAGGGAGCGAACAATCTCTGCCGACAATGTTACTAAAAGTTAGCGACGCGAGAGGCGCGCCCAGCCTAACACTGCTGCCGCTTCCACGAGCATCAACCGATTCGCCTAGCTACACCCAGAATAGTACATTTCGATACGAGTTCAGAAAACGTTTTTCGCATAAGGTGTGAAAACGGGGGTTTTCGCACGCGAAGCGTGCGTAAAAACCGCCATTTCCCGACCGAGTGAAATAAATAATATATTTTACGGCCACCGTTTATTTGGTTTAAGTAAAATATTTCGTTGATTTAAATAAATATTTATTTTATTTAAGTAACTATTTACTGAATAAAAATAAATATTTATTTGAATCAAATAAATATTTACTTCGACCATGCGTCAGAAAAATGAAAAAAATTTTAGGGGATCTAATTCCGTAATTCAAATTGTCGTAAGAATTCGAGGCGAAGGAATTACTCCGGTGATTCCCGGGGTATTCGCTCGCGATTCGACGAATTAACGAAGCAACAGTCACATCTGTGACTTCCTATTTAACAAACATAAATTCGCGTTAAGGAAAATCTCGAAACATCGAAAAGTGTTGTGTCGTCGCTTTAGTAGCGAGCCGATTCGTTGCGGCACAAGGCCGAAGCTATCGACGTGAAACTTCAGCCGCGGAAAAAAAATGGTACAAAGTAATTTGCAACATGACTTCCTCATGTTTTACTCATGTTTTACGTAAACTTCGTTTATGAGAAATTTCGTTGCTCGTTTTTGGCTTTCTCATAGTGGAAGCTATAATTATAATACAAACTTTGCAATAAAAAAGGCAAAATGTTATACTTTAAAAATGACAAATTTATCATATACACACATCCTGATACGAATTTAAAAAAATTGTCGACAAACTTTCTCATAGAAGAAGTTACACGCAAAATAGCGAAACATGACGGAAACAGCAAAACATGATGCAGAGGCGTGTGTAGGGCGTAAAATACACATTTTCCCAAAAAAAAATTCAATAATTACAACATTTTATAAAATTTAAACGCTTAGATTCATTTTCACCAAATTTAACACCAGACATTGTTCAGTGTTAGTTCCTTAATATTAATAAAAAATATTAAGAATTACCAATGTACACCCAGAAAAATAATTTATTTGACGGCCACCGTTTATTTGATTTAAGTAAAATATTTATTTGATTTAAATAAATATTTTACTTAAACCAAATAAAAGGTGGCCGTCAAATAATTTTTTTTCTGGGTGTAAGGCTGAAGCTTAGGACAAACGGATGTTGGATTCGCACTCAGCACGAGAAGATACATCCTAAGTTTTTCCGGTACTTCACCGGAAGCAGCCTTAAATCTTCCTGAAAGTACTGAAAATAATTACTTTTCGGAAAATGTTCAACCAAACAATTCGCCATAATAATTTTATTCTTCGTTTGACGCACTGACTGCACTTACATCGAATATGATATTTATTTTACTTTTAACTCAGTATTCGATAAGAAAACTCGGATAGGAAGCAACAAAAATCAAAACTCATTTTTGGCCATCAATTATTTTTGAGGGTCTGAACAACCTTGGTCGATGACCCGTCGTCATTACATCGTTTGTAAACGTCTCGTCATCAATATTGTAAACACCAATGTCATTAAATACTTACTTTTGAGCGCACGAAGCGCGCCAGCGATGCCGATATAGTATAATCCGACTTCCGTTTGAGTCTCCAATTGGAAAATAGATGTGTTAATGTATGATCGCTCTGCTCCGTATTAGCCCGACGCTACATTGAAGCCACGAAAGGTTCGATCACCGTTCCTACTCTCTAAGAAGCAACAACTTGGATCGTTCAGATACAAGTCCCGATTGAGCATGGTCTCCGTTGCAATTGAGGATATCAAAGATGCGAACGAGCTTCTTCGTCGTGGATACTAGCCCAACTGTATTTTACACCGCATTTTCCTGTTTTTGGGGTACAAGCGTGCGTCACAGAAGCACCACTTGTAACAACAGCGGCCTGTTGAGTTTAGCACGGGCCACTATGGAAGCCAATGATGGACGGCGGGTAGCAGAGAAGGGCAAACGACGAACAATCCAGGGTCCTCGAAGGCAGTTTCATATAAAAGCTCGGCACACGTCAACGGGAGGAGGCACTCTCTCGCGGCAATTGCTTCGCCGTTCAACTCGCCATTAGAGCCACCGTCGAAACTCCCCGTCGCGTGTATTAAAGTGGATTTTAAAAAAAAATCAACGTTAACGTTAAACGCATCGAGAACAATAAAACAAAATTTGTTCGTGTATTTTCTTTAATCTGCCGTTACCGATCGATACAATCGAAACATGTCCCACGTGACAAGAGTGCGACAGTGACAGATCAGAAAGGTAGATTTTCATATTTAAATAAAGTGCCAACGGAACACCGTTGCATTGTCCAATGCCAATCATCGGGAATCATAAAATCGGTCAGTAGTGAATATCCAAGTGTCTGTGAGAATTCTAATGAAGAATCGCCTGAACTTTACCTAACGCGAATGCGTGTGCGCGGTCGCAGTGATTCATCGTCAAAGAAGAGTCGTTTGTCGTTATAATCAGAGAGTATTGAAACACACTGGAAAGACCAAGGATAATCTTCGCAACGAAACACAGTTAACCAAAGGTGAGAGAGATTCAAATGGAATTTCTTATCGATTGGGTCATCGAGATTGTCGAACGATAATAAGCGATACGAAGAGCCGATATTATTGTGAATGTCTTACGGACCAGGCAATGTGATGATAGAGTTCACCGGAGCATGACCGACACTCTCACTGGCACGATTAACGGGCCGACTTTCAGTTTGCTTTTACTACGCCCATTTCGCCATCTCCAACGAGAAAACTGTCCGTGGTTTCTCGCTTTACCGCATCGTATTATGCGAATTATATAATTCTCGAATCTCCACCAAGGTGAATTCACCTGCAATATTGTTACAATCTCTGTTTACGACGCGATTAATCATTTGACGACTTACAGACGGGATTTTCATCCAAGAGTAACGTTGTCGGTTGTACCGGACGTTTAATTCAACCGGTTCTTACGGGACAGTTTCCCGACTCATAATATTCGCACGTGTCGGAACAACTAATTGACAACCTGCAGACATGCAGGTATCGCACCTCTATAACGATTCTATCTTTCGCGTTGGTGTTGCGTAACACATTTATGATTAATTACGGCATATCACCGTTCCAACGTTGAGAAAATTGTCGGCAATTGTCCTCAAAGTTCGTTGCCCCCTCCCATTGTAACGTTACCATCGCGATTACGAATCTTGGGAAAAAAAAAAAAAAAATCTCGCGATTCCGCTCGCACGTATGTATATCCTTCTGCGTCTTTTCTCTTATCAATCGAGCATGCGCGCATTACAAATATTTGAAATTTGTCGAAATGTCTTCCAGAGATCAAACACAAAGTTGTCGCCTTGATTACGCTCGTTTTTTAGTTTCACCGAAACGCGTGACCCTGGTGCGATGCCCGCGGTGGGACACGAAAAAAAAAAAAAATACCGGTTTCTCCCTACTCTCTATTTGCCTATTTCGGTCCCTCCCACCTGATCAGGTGGAGCGAGGATGTGACGCAGTTAAAATCCCCCAGGATACTTCGATCGAGCGGACCAGTCGTTTGTTCGAACCTACCCGAGACGCAAGTCGTTGAATTTAGTGGTCCTCTTACTCGATCGTCACGCCCTTCAAACTGCTCTGGCGATCCGGTCTTTGAATCATCAGACGAGCGGACGTATATTTTATTGTAGAATTTTTTTTTCCTACTTTCTCATTTCTCGAGAGATTTATTCTTGACGCTAAAACGCTCCGTATTTCGCCAGATGGGTTCTCTTCAGCAACAATCGGTCCTCAAGGGAAAAAAGACCGGCGGCAACAACAACGCGGCTCTGGTGCACGAATTGTTTCGCGATGTGGCGACTTCGCATCCCGACAAGGCGGCGATAATCTACGAGGACGAGGGTGGCGAGGAGCACGACATATCGTACGGCGAACTCGATTCCATAACGAACAAGATCGCCAAGATTCTGAGAAGTATCGTCAAGCCCCGAGAAGACGCGGATCCGATAGTGGCCGTGTCGATGAAGCCCTCGGTTCGCCTGCCGGTCGCTCTTCTGTCCATACTGAAATCTGGAATGGCCTATCTTCCGCTCGACGCGGAATTTCCGTCCTCGAGGGTGAAACACATATTGCAAGAGGCCGAACCTCTGTTGGTTATCGTCGAGGAGAACGGTATTTACACGGTCGAGCAGAACCGCCATTTTTCTTCCAGTAATACATAAATATTGCTAGTACCGTGTACCGCGATTAAAGTTGCCTTGTACAATCTTAATTGCGGCTAAGAAAAAGTCTCTGGATATCGCGTATAGCATAAGCTACTAAAAAAAAAAAAAAAAAAAAAATTTGCTCAAGTGTACCATTTGTCCATATCCGGAAGGCCAATTAAAGCCAACCGGGTAAAAAATGTTCAGGCACTTCTCAGGATGAAAGTACAAATTCATTTTTGCGAACGAAAAGAGTTCAGCGAAGTATGAGAATAAGCTTTGTTTCCCTCTTGTATACGCAGCTGTCGTTTACCTTTTTTTCGTTCTCCTCTTTTGTTAATCTTGCGAGATAGCGACACCTGATTGTATGGGATTGATGTAGAAGCTTCTCGTGAGAAAATTTAGAGGATGAATATCTGATTACAGTAGACGACCGAATAAGTTGGATGCTCGGGAACCAAGGCAATTCGGCACGACCGGATAAGTTCACTGATAAAAAGAAATTTTCGAATTAAGCAAATACGCGGTGACATACGTTCAAAGGCGTATTTTGTTGGTACAACAAAGATGTTTGTTTCAGTCGACAAATTTTGAATAAATTGAAGCATAAAGTCGTTTAACAAAACAATGCTTTGTTTGTTCCAAACAAATAACAGCTTTGAACGTATGTCACCGCGACTTTTGGTTGATCCAACCAATTTTTTGTTGCGTTGGATTCCCACGACCTGTCTTAATACGTGGCCACTCTCCCTTTCCATACAAAAACTTGGAGCAGGTATGATTGGATAGGCAGATAACAAAATGAAGGTGTAATTCGTCTCCCCGCTGTAGAAGGTGATCGGATTCCCAGAAAAGACCAATCGAGTTACCCGGTCCGTGCTTTGTCTAACTTATCCGGTCGGTAAAACTTATGTGGATACAACTTAGGCAGTTGTCTACTGTACTCATATACTTAAATTTTAAATAACTTGGACTGTAGTCGATGCATGAGATGTAGAACGTGAGGTCAGTCCGAGGAAAACCGTAGCCGTCGACGTACGCGTAAAAGTCAGTCTATAAAGGCTATTTCCTCGAGACACTCCCAATGGCCAGTGAACAGAGTAGAAGTTGGCTGTAGGCTGACTAGCCGTTCCATTTCCCTCGCGATATATTGCTCCGGAGTCTACTTCACGGCTGAATGAATAATATAACGTCTTCCTCATATGGACATTTGGAATCAATGAGGAGTTTCTCGAAGCGACATACATTGCTCCACTTGAATTAAACATTGGTTATCTCGTTTGACAGATGACACGATGCTGTACGAGGACACGCCCATCATTACTTTTGAACAGCTGTGGGAAAAATCGGAAGACAAACAGGACGACCCGTTGATTCTAGACGAACATCCGGAACAAATAGCTATCGTACTCTACACCTCCGGTAGCACCGGAATACCGAAAGGTGAAGGATCACCTTTTAATGTCCACATTTGCCATTTGCCATTTGCCTATTCATTAATGTACAATTTCTAACTCGCCGAAACTTTGAAAACAAACAAAACAAGGTGTCAGATTGCCGCACGCTACCATGATAAATCGTCTCGAGTGGCAATGGCGGGAGCTCCCTTACGGCAACGACGAGGATCGTTGCATCTTCAAAACTGCATTGACTTTCGTCGACAGCGCCCCCGAAATTTGGGGACCGCTCCTCAAGGCTCGAACGATCGTCGTCGTTCCCCGAGAAGTTACCAAAGATCCGACGCGATTCGTCAAAGTATTGGAGAAACATCAGGTAACAATGCTCTCGCATTCGCCAATTGTTTTCGATGATCGCGTGATAACCTTTTTTAAATATCTATCCGCCTGCGAATCTTCTTTCAGATTCGTCGCTTGGTTCTCGTACCGTCACTCCTCCGATCGATGCTCATGTACCTGAGCCTTCAGGTAAGCGCGCAATACAATAGTCCATACGTCCAATTAAATCCAATTATTATTATTATTTTTTGAAAATTATTATTATCGAACCTACGTGCACAGAACAAGGACGATGCACTCGAGTCTCTGAAGCTCTGGATCTGTTCCGGCGAATCTCTCCCGCACTCTCTGGCTAAACAATTTTTCGCTCGTTTCTCAACCGGTCAGCACATACTGGCCAATTTCTACGGGAGTACCGAAGTGATGGGTGACGTGACTTATCACTTGTTGAGAAACGCCAACGATCTCGAGGAGTTCGAGAAAGTGCCGATCGGACGTCCTCTCGATAATTGCATTGTTTATCTGGTCAACAAGGAAATGCGTCTCGTAGCTCAGGGTGAAGTTGGGGAACTCGTCGTTGCGGGACGAAATTTAGCGGCCGGTTACATTCGCGGTAGGGACCCGTACAAGTTCATGAGCAATCCTCACGCCATCGATCCAGGTACGAGAAAATATCGTCAACGCGATCCGTGAAATTTAATTGTTACCGGGCTCCGTCGTTAACACTCGGTTAACGACGAAGGAAAAATATCGAGTAGAATTTATTAAAAATGAAGGCTGCACTATAAAAACTGCCGCTGGCGAAGAGACGGCTGCAGCCTCTCCCTTCGCAATTTAATGACCAGCCAAGGTCTCGTTGCGAGAAAAAGCCTATTATTCGCTCGTTAATAGGAATAATCGTTCACCGACGAAGTAGGGACCCCTCGTAATGATTCATGCCATTGATTTTTCCAACGACCTCGAGACATTGTTCCATAACGGCCGAATGTTATCATTTCTCATAAAACGATTATCTTCGCGGTAATAATTATCATAAACACTAACGAGAATGCGGAAATCCTCGGCAATCGAATCGTTTATTTTTACTGTACTCATAAAAAAAAAAACTTTTACTATCTATACCGATGAGATTGAATTAACAACTAAATCGCGTGATTGGCGATCCACTCGATTATACCGGTGGGGATTGGATTCTCTTTTAAATGAATTGACTGATTATACGATTAGTGTCCGAGTTTATCTCTGTCCCGTTGCGACAGTTAAATAAAAAAAAAGAACACCGCTATAATTCTACTATTAGGAATTCCTTTCTAAGTGGCGTGGCGCGCTAAATGTGGAAAAGAAAAAATTCTTCAGCAACAGAAGATTGCTTCACCGGCCGCGCGTCACATCGCCTATAGAAGTTTTTACAAAGTTTTACCGTCGACACGTATTTCTTGTATTCTCGTGCTGATACGGTCGACATCTTGAACATTCGAGTTGTTGGTTTTTTTTTTTTTTTTTTTTTTCTCGACTGAAAATCTCATAAATGAAACATCGTCTCTCGACGATGAATTAATCATTACTTCACACTATTTTATAGAATACCGGACGATCTATCGCACCGGTGATTACGCGCGAATAGTCAAGGGCATAGTTGTTTACGAAGGACGCACCGATGCTCAGATAAAAATACGAGGACACAGAGTCGACCTCGCCGAAGTCGAGAGATCAGTGACTGCTGCGCCAGGTGTCGACAAGGCTGTGGTTCTTTGTTACAAGCCCGGCGAACTTTCGCAGGTACGCGAGGCAGCGATGTTTTTCGTTAAAAACATTGGCCAAACGACGAATTTCACAACTGCGAATTTCACAACTACGAAGACCGTACCTTACGTAGAATTAAATTCGACAGGCCCTGATCGCTTTTGTCACCGCCAAAAAGGCAACTTCCGTTTCCGGTCTGCAGACCGAAGACTATCTGCAGAGCAGACTTCCGCCTTACATGGTCCCGCAGGTAATCGTCATCGACTCGATACCTCTTCTCGTCAACGGAAAGACCGACAGGCAGACTTTGCTCAGACAGTACGAATCTTCGAATCTCAATGGTAAGGAGTTTTTATTTCAAGGTAGTTCTGGTCGCTTGGTATTCATTTCGCATAACTTCGGGGAAAATGAGATAAAATTGCAAATAATTCTCAATGGTATAAAAACCTGAAAAAATGCATGCATATTAAAGGTACTGAAACGATTAATTGTGCATAATAATAATTCCAAAATGTTATCAACAAATTGATGAAAAAAAAATTGGTCAACAAATTTCGCGGAAACCCATTTTTTTTACATGAAAATGATTCGCTCGTTTTTCTGTATATGTATGCATTTTTTTAGATTTTTTTATTTGCTTTGAATTTTTCTTTTTTACATGAAAAAAAAACACAAATTCAAAGCAATTAAAAAAATCTGAAAAAATTCATACGTATTCAGAAAAATGAACGAATCACTTTCGTGATAAAAAAAATTAGGTTGCCGGGTATTTTGTTAAACAATTAATTTTTTGTTTAATTTGTTAATAACATTTTGGAATTATTATTATGCGAAATCAATTTTTTCAGTACCTTCAATATGCACGCATTTTTTCAGATTTTTATACCACCGAGAAGTATTTGTAATTTTATCTCATTTTTCTCGAACTTATGCGAAATGAACCCCAACCGACAGAACTACCTTAATCCCGCTCCACTCGATAATGCTAATTCTCCCGTATTTTTTGCAGAAGAGGAACTGAGGGTCGACTGCGAGTACAACGGCGTGCCGGAGCATCATCTCGAAAAAGCGAAGATACTCTTTCCGACTGTCGCCGCGATTATTGGAAAGAGTGGGCGTTCAACGGTCACCGTCAACTCAAACTTTTACGAACTCGGTGGCAACTCGCTCAATTCCATCTACACGGTCACAAAGTTGCGCGACCAAGGCTACCAGATCAGTATCACGGATTTTATCGCCGCAAAGAGCATGGCCGCCATACTCGAGAGAATGGAACTGAACAATGACACGAACGAGTCCGACGAATCGATGGACGAATCCCAATACGTTATTGAGCAACTCAATAATTCACACAAAACGGAAGTTATAGAGTAAGTAACGTCAATTCCAATCGACAATCAGTTTACTATTTATACACAAATTTATATTAGTTAAACGATTTATTTGCTGCAACGCAGCCATGAAAAGTTGCTACTTTTCGTACCTGTCGAGAGTGACGAAAGTGGCGGTTTACAGCCAAGTGTACTATAAATATCCGACACATGTGCACATCGGTGCGATCTTACTTTACGCACGCTCCAGCGTGCGTAAAGTACGGCGCATGCGCTGCAGCCAATCAGCTGGCACGGAGTGGCACTTCTTCTGCATTCTTTGCAAAATAGTACATTTCGATAAGAGTGCGAAGAAATGTTTTCTGACGAGTATTGCAATCACACGAGTTCAGAAACCGTTTTTCGCACGAGTATCGAACAAAATTTTATTTCACAAAGTGCGAAAAAGGGGTTTTTCGCACGCGAAGCGTACGCAAAAACCACCATTTCCCACCGAGTGAAATAAAATATTATGCGATACTAGTGCGGTGTAGCGAATATTATACGCGGGCTGCCAAGCGAGTCGCACTCGCTGCGTTCGTACCACAGGGAGCACTCGTGCGAATCGTGCGACTCACTTCACGCAGTACGTATAAAGTTTGGTTTATCGCACTTGTATGGCAATATTAGACAATAGTACATTACGATCCCAGTGCGAAAAAGACGTTTTATTTCACTCGTTGATTGGTCGTTGGTTGATGGGAAAATTGCGAAAATCCCCCTTTTCACATCTTGTGAAATAAATTTTTGTTCGATACTCGTGAAAAAAACGTTTTCTGAACTCGTGTGATTGCGACACTCGCCTTCGGCTCGGACTGCAAACTCACACTCGTCAGAAAAAGTTTTTTCGCACTCGTATCGAAATGTACTATTCTGACGAGTGTGAGTTTGCAGCACGAAATGGAGGCAAGTGTTGTAATCATACGATTCAAGAAATTGGTTTCCGCACGAGTATCGTCTCAAATGTGTTAAGCCACGAAAATGGGGATTTTAGGCAGTTTTACGCCCAGCGTGCGTAAACCTGCCACTTTCGCACCGAGTGAAGTAAGTTACTATTTTCTCTTGTACCTTTCAGAATAATCACCGACAGCTTCTACGGGAAAGCCGATCTCGAAAGATGGCTCCTTCCCGATCTTAGTAGGAACGATTATACGGAACTTATGGAGAAACTTTGGGACGCTCTGGTCGAGAAGGGTTTCTGCTTCGTGGTGAAAGCCGCCAAGGACGACGAAAGAGTGCTCGCAGCGTCGTTGAATTTCGACGCGAGAGACGAGCCGGAAGTGACGGTGAATTCAAAGCTCACGATAATATTCGAGTTTCTCGAGTGCCTCGAGGGACCCATCAGAGACGGGAAACTCCCTCAGGGTCGCGGACAGATATTTCATACCTTCATGATGGGTACCCACAATCAATTGGACGCCGCTCAAAACGTCATAATGATGAAGCTTATGGAGGACGAGTGTATAAGACTCTCGAAGAGAAAAGGCTTCACTGGAATATTCACAACAAACACCAGTCCGCTCACCCAGCAGCTTGGCTCGGATATTTACAACTACGAAGTTTTACTCGACTACCAAGTGAACAAATACGTGGCGCCAGATGGAACGAAACCGTTCGGCAAAGCGCCGGACGATCAGCGAGCGCTCTGCTCGTGGAAGCTCATTCGAGATCATTGAATTTCGATTGCAGAGTAGCGAACGATCGAAATGTTTCGTACCAACTTTTCGCTCTTGGCTGTACATATGTTTTTTTTCTTTTTTTTTTTTTTGTTGTAAATAGTCGAAAGGTACAATCAACCGTTAGGCGCACCAAGGATTCATGGCAGTAAGATTAGTCGACTCGATAGAGAACAGTGATATCTCCAGTGATATTGTAGCGACACACGTGATAATAGCTTACTATGTTTATTTCGTTCTGCGGTTTCGCTCAATTTGGTAGTCGAGTTATCTACAGGTAAAGCCGTACATTGATCGTTGTAATTATTTTATCGTACATTTATTTATCTGCGAAATAAACCGAGCACCCGCAGTGGCAATCCGGCATTTCATCTTCATTATTATTTACAGCTGTCTCTGCGGCATGCTTGTCACGTTTTTTATACGAGCCGTTGTTGCAGTTACGAGTAATCCTCGACAGATCCCAGAAACAAAAGCGTCCCGCGACAGCCGGCACATCGTTCCTGCACAATGCAGATATGTTTGTCCGCAGGTGACGATATTGTGACTACACGGCGTGTTGGTGATAAGCTGCTTGCACAGTTCCAGCTCGCTGTGGAGCTTCACGTACGGTGCTGACACTGTAAAAAAAAAATTGTAAATTTAATGTACCGGACTGGAAGTTTTTATACGAAAACTGGTACACTAAATTCAATCCAATTGCGATGAAAAAAGAACATACTTTTTCATTGAAATTAAAGTAAATCATTAAAATTAAAGTATTTCCAATGTTTTTAAGACACTGAACAGTAATTTTTCATCACAATTGTAGAGTAATTTTTATATACCAGTTTTTGCATGAAAATTTCCAGTCCGTATATTAAATTTCATACGATTTTTTTTTTTTTTGCAGCAGAGGCAACTTTCAGGTTTAACACTTTGTGCTGTCACTACCTTGTCACCTGCGGATACATATCGACACGGCGTGTGTTTCTATGCCAGTTACTAGTTTTCTATATCAGATCCCTCTCGATATTTCATCAGCCGATTTAATTCCTACAATCGCACACGTTTAATATAAACGCGCGTACGGCTACTCATCGTATCCAATCCATATACTAAGAAACGATCTGTCGTCACGATCCTTTCTTGACGAATATCACATCGTTCGCCAGATTGTCCCGATGCTCGACGAAGCTGTATACGTAGTAGCCCTTCTTCGCCATAAAGTCGATCATATACCCTCGATCCCTCTTGTTGTGAATATACTCGACGGACAATGTCTGAAAGTTGATTATTATTTTTAAAACATGCGAGGGGACAAAAAAAAATTCCGCAACCGGTTCTCGGCACCTTTATGTCGACGCGATCGAACGGTATCGTTTGCAGCACTTCCATCTCGCTGCCCTCCACGTCGAGACTGAAGTAATCGACGGTTTTAGCGTCGAGCGCAGCGATATAAGACGCGAGGGGAAAACACTGAACCGTTACGTGCTTCCCACTGTGAGCGACGTCACGACCGTACTTCTGAGACTCCTCGGTTACCGTATCATCGCTGTTATCGGGCGAATGAATACGTCCGACATTCTGCGCCATTAGGAATGACACCTACAGCAAAGAATAAAATCAGCATTATTATCGCAGTGTGAACAACAAAAAAAACAGTAATAGACTACTTCGTGTCAGAAATGCTTACGTTCATCGGATAAGGCTTAATGCTGAGACACGTCGGCGACATATGAGCCTTTCTATTCTTGCCCAACATCTTCGTAAAGTTTATAGGATCCGCCTCGATAAGAAGCCCCGTCCATCCGAGAAATCGCTCGAGAACTAGTGTGTTGCTTCTCGTTTCGCCATCGTACGCGCCGCACTCTATAAAAAATCCGTTTGTCTGCGAAAGGATTAAAAAATATTAATCTACGATTGCTCGTGAAACGTCGAGGCTTTAGATGCACGGAGAAAAAAAAATTCAATTGAGTCAACAAAATATGCGCTTACGGGTGGCGAAACGAATGTTTGGTTGGTCGAACGGAATACCTCGTTGATCGAACTAACAGGCCGTCGAGTCAAATGTTTCTTTACTTACTGCGACAATTAATTGCGCCACCCGTAAGCGCACATTTTGTTGACTCAATTAATTTTTTTTTCTCAGTGTGAGAACTGGGCGAATGCACTGAGTTCTTGAAGTACGTATTGAAGTATCAAGTACCGAGTCAGTGCCCGGTAATCAGAACGTCCGCAATTTAGTTCTGCCGGTACTCGATACGTCAATACTTCAAGCACTTGATACTTCAATACGTACTCGAAGTACTTACACTGATAAAAAAGTACAGTTGAATCAACTAAGATTCGGGCAGTGACGGTGAAGTAAATACTTAGTTGGTCGAACAAAATATTTTAATGACTCAAAAACATTTTTGTGAAATCACCCAACAAATTGTTGAACCAACCAATTTTTTAGCTGTACCAACAAAATATTTAGATGAACGTCCCTGCCCGAATCTTGATTGATCCAACCGTATTTTTTTATCAGTGTAGGGTATTTGTTTAGCTCTGCTGTAGATCAATGAAATTACTTTGTTCTCGAAAATATCCATTATCGCTCGAGCTTGGCCCATCGAAGGGTCCCTCACTTCCGGTTCCTTCAGGGTGTACGAAACGCTTAGCGGAGACTTCTTCATCATCCAGTTTTCACGAATTTCCGTTAACAAGTCGTCATAGAACATCGACAAGTGTTTGTCGTTGTACCACTTTTCTTCGCCGGAGAAGTTGTACCATCGTCGATAAACTGTAACGTAATAGAGCGGATAGATAAATATATGGATTTCTACATAAACAGGTAAAGAGCTTATTAATAAAAAAAAAAAAACGCCTACTGTCGTTGAGTTAACATTTTGTAACGCGACGTATTTTTTGTTATTTTCGTTATACAGGCATTTTATAAGACTTCTTTCAATGTTATCTTTTCACTTTGGTCAACTAATATGTTTCCTTATTTTTGCGACCTACTCTCTCAATCAGGCACTGTCTTACTTGGCTGATACGTCTACGTATCGTGGCCCAGCCCGGAATTATAACAAGAAAAAAAAATAAGTTTAAAAAAAATTAACCCATCAAAAATATTGGATATTAAAAAAAAATCATTAGCCGATCTTCGGTTCCATGTGCACCAGGTGTAAAGATTTTCGGGAACGACTTACCTTCATCGTACACTTCCGTCGCGACGTCCTCGCTGTAACTGTCCCGTGTCGGCGGTGGAGCCGGCACGGCTGCAGGTTCATTGAAATATTGGCTGGCGACGAGTATCGTACCGGCAAAAATCAATATGACAAAGAGCAACCATCTCTGCCGCCACAAGAACATTGGTGAGTGAAGATACGAGTTCTAAAAACAACGACAACGTACCTTCGATCAATCGGTTAACACATAACTCGTCGTTTCGCAACCGAACAACTATACAGACAGTGATGCAAAATCTTACGGTCATCTTAACTCAATTCACTTGGGCATTATAATTTACTTATTTTTTCACTGACAAATAACTTTGGGCCAATTAGCCGTACTCCTTGTTTTCACCGCTGCAATGGTAAGTGCGCGGTCGAGGGTGCATCTGGACCGCGGTTTCTTATCGTTCTATCGTTATTATAATATCCCAACGTTAAAACGGTCAAGTTGCGAGACGAAACGTTTCGTATCGCGTCGGAATAGGCAGTGGGACCTTCAATCGAGGTTGGTTAAGATAGCGATGCGAGGAGAGCACGAGGAAGAAGAAGAACGTGGTGGACCGAGGAATGTAGGCGAAGCCCCCCCCCCACGCGAGCGCGCGAGCCAAATTGCCAACGATGCGGAGGCCCGAGAGTTCAACAACGAAATTCTCCCAAGTTCCTCTCCCAACTGTATCGACCTAATTTTACTATTGCCCGATGATTAATTCACTACAAATCGAGTAACTCTGGTGTGCACGCGGTGTTGGAACGTCACACGATTGGACACACGTGAGTTGTTGACTCGACGATGGAAAACCGTTCGAGCAGCCGAATTCAAATGATCTCTTGCCATGCGTATGGACGTCAAACCTGCTCGCTCGTCGAGTGTATAAATAGCCACGAGGTGTAATAAGTCTGCGATACCTTGAGTCTGGTGTTACTCAGGCCCATTCCGAGTTTCTTGAGATCAGACGAATTAAAATCGGCCGTTCGACTCTCCTTCACATTCACCACGATTCCCTTGAATTTTATGGAAAATGATAAACCAACGAAATATCAACGACGGACTGTGATATTTTAGAGCGGGAATTTGTCGTGCGTTGTAAACTTGTTGTCGTATCGCTGTGTAACCGGCAAGTAAGGGGCCACAGCACGTGGATCACGGGTTTAACGCACCAAACATATCCTCATGTATAATGGATAATCCACAGAATCCTCTTGTTGCGTTCGCTGACTTACCATCCGACGTTAAGGATGACACCGATAGTGTGAATGGAAGAGAAAGTACTATAGCGTTGATAAACAGGATTATAATGAAATTTGGAGAGAAAAAAAAGAACACATTTGCCGTTTTAAACTCCAAGGCCTTGGGAATGTATTCAGACCTTGATTATCGGCTTACTTTCAATTCGAAAATCAGTATTCTAGCTCGACTACTGCAGTATGTGTGCCAGAACGCGTTTGCAAGTAGAGCGTGTCGGTGTGTGATTTAGTTGTCTATTAATAACCGAGTTTCCTTATCTCTGTGACCGATCCATTATTATGCCAATGTGCTGTTCGCCTCAATAAATTTACGCACAATAAAATCGATAAAGAGCGTTAATTTATTCGGCCTCGTTCGTACAATCGAGCCGGTAAGTATATCAGAAAGATTCCAAAGACCAAGAAAATTCATTATACCGAATCATTAATATTCATTATAAACTTTTTTTTTCTTTCGTGGAAATAATGATTACTGTTATTTACATAGTAACTGCAAACTGTATGTCTCCGCGACAAATGTCAATCGTCATCCGGCCAGACTATGGACTCGATCCACTCGACGTAATGCGAGACTCTAGTGTATACGCTCGGCGAATCGGGAGTAGCGCACAATTGTCCGAAGCTCGTTATTCCTACGACATCGTACAAGCAGCTGTTCGGATGAATCGTTTGGAGCGGCCCACCGGAATCACCCTGGCAGGTGTCCCTCGTCCAGCCTCCGTCGGGATCGCCGGCGCACAGCATGCTCGGTACTACGCCGGTGGGAACGGAAGTCGTGAAATTGTGCAGCATCGAGCAACGAACGTTGTCGACAATTCTGAGCTTTGCCTTGAGTAAAACATCGCTCGGCTCGTCACCTGAAGTGTCAAAAGGATGTTTCGTTATTCGTCGACGAGAACGGCACATAAAAAAGTAGGTACATTTACATCTCTACCATTCAGAGCTCTACCAAAAAAAACAACTCTATCGTATTAGAACTCTACCAAATCTCTATCAAAAAATTTTTAAAAACTTTACCGGAATTGAAATAAAACTACCGGAATTGAAATAAAACTACCGGAATTGAAATAAAACTCTACCGAAATTACAATAAAATGCTACAGGAATACAAGGCTACCGTCTAGCCTCGTATTCCGGTAGAGTTTTTTTTTTTTTTTACTTTCTGGTAGAGATTTTGGTAGAGTTCTAACACGGTAGAGTTGTAATATGGTAGAGATGTTTTCTCTCAGAGTTGTTAGAGCTGTCTTCTATGATAGAGTTATTATCCATTTTGTTTTCTGGTAGATATTTTCTTTGCTGTGCTGTACTGTTTTGTAATTTAACTCCGTGTCACGGAGTTAAATTACAAAACATAAGACAATCATAACAAGAGACATATGTAACAAAGAATAAAAAACATAAGGAGATGCAACAATGCGAAAGGATTACTTATAAAATAATAATAAACAAAATTCTGAAGAGGGCCCTGACCAGGGTCGAAACGTCAAAGGATTCTCTTCAATAAAAACCCGGAAGAAGAGAAACACACAAAATCGACCGTTTCACAGCCGCAGCACACCAAAGAAAATATCTCCTCATCGGTCAGAGCCTCAAGAACCATGTTTTCTGGTAGAGATGTTTTCTGGTAGAGTTGTTTGGGGAGAGATGTTTTCTGGTAGAGTTGTGAGTGGTAGAGATGTAAATGTGCCAAAAGGTAATCGACACCCAATTAATACCACTTTGTGTCGAACCCCATCCAGTGACCCACGCATGGTTCGGTGCTCCGTCGAATTGGGAATGGAGACAGGCCGGTTTGATGTCGGATCCGAAAGTTACCGACGTCGATAATCTCAGTAACGCCAGATCAGCGTACATGCTGGGAGGCCGGTAAGCCGGATATCTGATTACATTATCGATTCGCACCAATTTACCCGATTTCCTGTCGCTCAGCCGATCGGCGCCAAGGAGAACCGCGAAAGGCGTGCCTCTGCGAGCAAAACGATTTAGCATAGAATATTTGTTTTACCCTGTGACACGTAATTGATTTAGTCTCTCACAATGGTCCGTGAGTACAGTGGGCGGCCGTTAAGACCCATCGATCCGATATGAGACTGCCACCGCAGTAATAACCGATCGTTCCGTCCTTCAACAACCATCCGACGGCGGCCATGTGTGGAAATTCACCCGGCTCGGCGATCACGCCACCGGATATCAATGGCTTGACCAGTACTCTGCAATCCGTGGAAATCGGCACTCGCTGCGATGTCGTGAGCGGCAAGACCCACATTATTTCCCCAACCGACTGGACATACTCGTCGCATTCTATGATAATTCCAACGAGTGATTAAGTTTATGATAATCGTGTTGACGAGTGAACAACCCAACTCTTACACTGTTAAAAAAAATGTAAATTGAATGCACCAGATTGAAAGTTTTTATGCAATCTGGTTTATTAAACTTAATGTACAATTGTGATGAAAAATTAATGAATTTTTACGGTGCAATGGAAGTACATTATTGAATTTAAAGTACTTTTATAATACAATTAATGTAAATCAGTAAAAGTAAAGTGTTTCTAAACAATCTTCATTACAATTGTACAAGAAATTTAATGTACCAGTTTATGCGTAAAAACTTCCAGTACCGGTATATTAAATTTCATAAGATTTTTTACAGTGCACTGAGAAAAATAAATGGTTGTATTCAGCAAATGCACGGTGACATACGTTCAAAGGTGTATATTGTTGGTACAACAAAAATGTTTGTTTCAATCGACAAATTTTCAATAAATCGAAGCAAATAATCGTTTAAAAAAACAAAAACGGTAAAACGGACCGTACGTTTGGATTGGTCCTTTTTCGGTTGCGCAAACCGAAAACGGACCAAAGCAAATTTTTCGAAAAAAAGATTCGGTCCGTTTTCGGTTTCCGCAACAGAAAAACGACCAAATGCCAACAAAAAATGTCCAGTACGTTTTGTCGTTTTGTACGGTCCGTTTTGTTCCCCAACGGACGTGTCCGTTTTTCGGTCCGTTTGCGGTCCATCAACTTGCTAGGGCGTATGTTACTGCGACTTTTGGTTAATCCAACTAATTTTTTTTTTCTCAGTGTATACACTATACGTACTCTGTGAGGATTTTCCCTGATATTTGTTGTGTTTGTGAAAGGCGATAACGTCACTCTCGTCAATGATGTTCCTTTTCGTCCAAGCGGCATTGTTCACGGGTACGGCGAGAACCGCTGCGGTCAACTTTAATAACATCAACAGAACGAAACGGGACATTCTATACTCAATTACACCGGGCGGTGATTAGCTCGTGGGATGTCACGGGGAGATCAACACTGACGGAATGTTACTTTACGACTGGCGTAAGACGAGTCTGGTCAAACAATATATCAGCCAGAAGTTTCTAAGTTTGTCAAAAATTATACAATATGGAATTCAAATAAAAATAAAAATACGGTCCTCAGCCGAAGCTATGGATCTATGCAGAGATCTGCAAGAGCGCTCGATGATAAAACAGAGGATCGTTCGATCGATCGAAGTTGAAGTGGCAGCCTTGCCGCAGATGGAACTATCGATCCATCGACCCGCTTAGCATTTATCATGGCATGGAATATTGGTACTCGATAAATTCACTGTAAACAAAATTTGTTTGAAAATTAACCAACGCCATTGGAAGCTCTTTTACATAAACTGTTTCTGAAATTTCAAACACATGTGCGTTACAATTTTACAGTAAAATTTAAATTTCTAATGCAAATTTTTGTAAAATTTCAGGTAAACGATTTTTAACTTTATTACCAGGAATTATAATTTTACAAAAAAAAAGGACATTAATATTGAATTAATGTAAGTAATGAAAGCAAATTTCAAGTTCCAGTATATTAAATTTACAATTTATTTACACAGGCTTGTATTTTTCCGCGACGAAGATCAACACCGAAAAGCCGCGCATTGTTGACGACGGAGCAACCGTCTGTAGCGAGAAAAGTTACGAAAGAAGCGGCGCTACACTCGACATTGGGTACCTCTTCGAGCTCAGCTGTTTGCTGACAGTCGGCTGGCTCCCCGTCACATGATCGGCTAGATCCACAGTTTGGAACGCCAGTGGCCCGATTCGTTTTAAACATGGCTGCGTTAGATTGGGAGCCGACTGACGGCTCGTCCAAGAACCTGTCCACATCACCGGCATTCACGAACGAGACGACCGAGAGTATTCAGGAGAGTATTCAGGAAGAGGACACGTCGGGAATCCCTCTGCAATCCTCCTGGACATTCTGGCTCGACAAGTGAGTTCCTCTCCCACAAACAAGACCCAACGTCGAACAGTGCGGTCGCTCTCAGTGAACTTGTCGCACGGACACTTGGAAGTTCGATGCTACACAGTAAAAAATAATTTCGTAAAATCGGAATGCGAAATTTTGTTAAATAAGTGACAAACGCGTCCTTTTATTTCCCGTATTTTGTAATATCTATAGTGATATATGGACCGGACCGGATAATATTAATTTTGTAATATCGGCAGAGCAGTTCCTGGGACGACTGCGGTCGAGTACAAGGCAAACTTGAAGAAAATCTATACCGTTAACACCGTGCAAGGTTTCTGGGCGGTGTACAACAATATACCAAAGGCAAACGAACTTCAGGTAACCGACTGTTAACAATTGGGTGTGATGCGTGGAGCTTCAATAGGAAGAAGTTGATCAGCTCTTTAAAACTGTTACAGATCAAGTACAGTTATCATCTCATGAGAGATGGGAGACTGCCAATTTGGGAAGAAGCTGTTAATCAAAAAGGTGGAACCTGGAGACTGAAGTGTCACAAGAGGGACTCGGTAGGTTCGAGGACTACGTCGGTCGCTTTTCCTCTGATTAAGCGATCCTTTTAAGGGGCTGCTGGAGTTGTTTTTTTTTCCTTTTTTAACTTGCTTTACCTGTTTTACCGACGGACATAGACAATTTTTCAGTTCCGACTTAGCGTTGTTAATATGCTACACATATGCGTCAAATCGTGCAGGATTATGATAATGACATAAACGCTTCGGTGTGTAGTCGAATTTTGATTGAAAACTTACAAGGAATTAAGAAAAACCGAATATTATAGTTTGCGAAAGCGCGTGAATGTAGTGTCACGATTGACGTACAGGTGGCTCCGCATCGTACCCTCGACTACATTCGTGCCGTGTTCATCGGCTCTGATCACCCGTCGCAAGTCGATAGACTAAATGATCGCAGTTTACACTATGCGTGATTATCTTTTCAGTGAGCAACTTTCCGACGGTTTTGGAATATTCGGAGAACTTCACAGAATCGGCCTGCACGCCCTTTTGACGTATGCAAGATCTAGCATTTTTTATATTCAACAGAACGGAAGCTGCAAACACTTCAGCGGCCACGTTGGTTTCCGCGACTGTTTATAATATTCGATTATCTTTATTTTTCGGAAGATTTCGACCTAAATTCGAGTGCACGCCGAATCGTTTATGTTATTAATACGTCATGCAACATTTGAAGCATACACGTCGCATAGTAACGATGAATAGTGAAAACTAAGAAACCGCCTCTTTTCGTCGATAAAACCGGAAGGTCCAGCAGCCCCTTAATACTCCGAATTACAGACAACTGTGTTGAATGTCCGATAAACTACAGCTTTAATACTCCGAATTGCAGGAAACTGTCTGGAAGGAGGTGGTTTTAGCAGCGATTGGCGAACAATTCACCGACTCTATTGCCGAGGGTGACCAAGTTTGCGGGATTACCGTGTCCATCAGAGATCGGGACGATCTCATACAGGTGAGGGACTTTCGATTTTCAATGAACTGTCCATACACTACACTGTAAAAAAAAAATCTGAATTTAGTGTACAAGACTCGAAGTTTTAACGCAAAAACTGGTACATTAAATGTAATGTACAATTATGATGGAAAATTAATATACTTTTTTCATTGAAATTCAAGTAAATTATTAAAAATAAAGTATTTCCAATGTTTTTAATACACTAAACACTAATTTTTCATCACAATTGTACACGAAATTTAATATACCAATTTTTGCATAAAAACTTCCAATCCGGTACATTAAATTTCATACGAATTTTTTTTTTTTTACTGTGTCATGGTGGCCGTTTTTCTCCCGGAAAAAAATCCTGACTTTACCCTGACTCTTAAAAATTGACACTGACCAAAAAAAATTAACGATGCAAATGAAAATGCCTAATTATTGTATTAAGGTTTAATTCTATTTTTGTTTTTTTTTTAAGGCTCCCTGTTATGTACTTTTTATTTATTTATAGAAGGTTCGGGAATTGGTCAGGGAACTTGCTTTTTCCCTGACCAATTTTGAAATTCCCTGACTTTTCCCTGATTCCCTGACCAAGATTTTTCTTCCCGGACCTTTCCCGGTTTTCCCAGACCGCGGCCTCCATGAGTGTATATCACGGGTTGCTTTTGATGTTTTAGATTTGGAACGTCGACATGGCTCTAGCGACCGGCGCCACGGTTCTCCAAAAAGTCCATCAACTTTTGCCCGAAATAAATTTTCAGGCTCAGTTCTACAAACGTAAGTATAAAATTATAGAGTTTAAATCTACGCAATTTTTGTGTACGTGTAATTACAATCTATCGACATTCTTTGCAGCTCATCAAGCCCATCACGCGTATATGCGACACTGATGGACAATGCGGCTTTCGTATGGGCACCAATACTTGACCGTGTCTATTCACTCGAAATTACCTACGTAATAAGAACGATTCTCTTTTTCTCGTCCTGGGATGATTAATTTCTCTAGGTGTTTCACTTAATATTTCTCTTTACGACGTTTGTTTGTATCTTGTTGACAATTTACAATGATTGGTGGCTCTCGGGTATCCTCATCCTGACCCTGACATGCCAACTGACGTGCCTCTTTTTGTATACATCATTTTCGATAAACGTTAAATATATATTTTTAAACCGATCGACGCGAACGAGCACTCGTATTGAGTTGAGTAGATGGATATGCGCATATATATGGACCGGAATAATCGCTCGCTTGAATCTCGACTGAATACTTGCTCTTCATCTTTCTTCTTTTTTTTCTACCCATGTCAATTTTTTTTCGTCGTCGCGACCGGCTAAACGCGGATAAACGTGTTCCCTACATAGTAGGGGAAACCGGGCAAGATGGGCTAGTGAAAAATCGGGCCGACCCGGGGCGTAATGGGCCACCCCAAAATGATTTAAAAACATATGAAAACCTGGAAGGAAAAAATTAAAAAACCTTTCGTGGACAATGACAAGCAGAGAAAACGCAAAATAGGGAAGCGGGGCACAATGGGGTACCAAAAAAAAAAAAAAAAATTGAAAAATTTACGTGTAGCCCGTTTCGCCCCAGTATAATTGTTGGATGACAATGCGTAGTGCAATACATAGTGTTTCACATGCTCTTAAGAGCATGTGAAACACTATGGAGTGCGAGAGAGATAGCATCAGTGGCGCTCTCGGCGGAGCGAGAGAGACACGCTGAGAACGTGTTTCACATGCTCTTAAGGATGTTTGGGCCAAAATCGCGGAAGGGAAACGGGAGCGGGGCTGCGCTGACCGCGATAGTCAGTGTGCGAGTGAGAAACGCAGACAAAGCAAGCAGCTAGACAGATAGATAGGGTCTTTCGTTTATTGAATTTATCTCAGAAACAAAACGGTGAATCTTCTTTAAATTTGGAGAACGATCTGACAGTATGCCCTTCGCTGCGGTAGGTTTTTTATTCGAATCCAACAGAAATCGGCGGAGAAAATCGCTAGGTTCCGTCGTTACCGACCGATTTCCGAAAGGTTTACACGGTACCTTATGTAGCTTCACACACGTATTACTAAAAAAACTACACGGCCAAAAAATCTTAAAAAATAGCAAACGATTCAGTGGGTCTTTCCCAACAATGTGGTAAAGTTTTATAGCGATCGAACGGAAAGGCGTTTTGGCCCTAACATCCTTAATAACGCGCACGTTCTCGCATCAGCTATGCCGATTTCTCAGTAGCAGGACATTGGACGTGTTAAATTTATCATCGCCGGGAATGAGCTGAGCGCCAACAAAAGTTTTTTTTTCCCGGAAAACGTGCATCACGAGACTCGTTAGACGAGATAAATGTGCACTTTTATGACGATTTGTTGCCAAGACACTATGTTAATGAAGGTTCTACGCAACGAACGCTATTTAAAAAAATGTATATATCTTGTATCTGACTTGAAGAGCAGACGCTTAGAATTCAAACCGTTTCATCGAGGCTCTAATATACGAGTGGTCCAACTGGTAGAGAAAGCACTCGGTTGGACAAATTCCGCGTTTGATTTGTGGTCAAAATCGTATTTTGCAATTTGGGTGGGAGGCGTCGAACACATCGGAGTATCGGGTCATCCATAGATCTCGCACATCCTCGTCGCGGTTGGCGCCAGCGCTAGACGTTCTCGATTAATTACCATGTATTCATTCGGGATTCCTCGTCTCAGTGACGACAATCCCGTCCGGAATGATTCTCATACTCGCCAGTCACAAATTGGATTCTGCTATATAACGAGCTGTTTTACGTTCGAAATCGCGTGTCCTTTTCGAATGACCACATCTCTTCTCGCACATACGTCATTGGCGAGGTGCCTCCGAGCACATTCCAGTTCCAGATCTGCGTAGAACGATCGAATCGTTTTTTTTTTTTTTCAATACCCGGACCCGATTAACGGTAAGTCCCGTGGATGATGAATGTGGATTCGAGGGTTTGCTACTGTTTTAATTCTCTTGGGTATCCGATGGAACAACGGAGTCGTTCTATTTCGTTTTCTCATACGTCGGGGAGAAACCTACACACACCGGCTTCGACGAAAAACAAAAATCATTAAGAGACCGCGAGGATATAATTTAGTGTCTATTGAGAGAATTATCGGTGACCGGTCTGCATCGATCGACCACGATACGCTAATTGTATGAATAATTTAAAGACCCTCTCGATTGAATGCCGGAGTATTCAAAGAGGAAGAAAAATAGAAATGGGTACGCGTTCCTCCGATCGATTCTCCATCATTCACGCGGAGTGGAATTATTGATGGCGGAGCGATGCGACAGATGTATAGCTCCGATGAACCGGATGGCGCCGGATTAAAGCTTTTTTTTACGACATTCTAGATTCGAAGCCGGGCGCCGACACGGTCCTCGGCTTTGACGTCAGTCCGGGAGAGGGGCGCAGACATTCCGAAATGCCTTCGTCTCGAAAATGAAAACAAATTTTTATTCAGGAATCTGGTATTTCATCGAATTGATCATAGGTTACAGTAGGGACTCGCGTAGCTCGCGCGGTCGTACAGCTTTCTCGATCGAAATCGGCTGCTGCGGGATACACGACTGAGTCGTGTCTCGACCGTCATCGTCCTTGTCGCCCTGTCGTTACGCTCTTGAATAAGGCAAAGGCGTTACATCGGATTTTGTTTACGGGACAGAGCATCGTTTCTCCTACGTTATGCAGATATCGTGTTTACATTAATGCACGTTCGATTGGTATTTACAACCGCAGTAAGAGACTTTGCCGGGCGTTGCGAGTATTACGATATCGCATCCTCGCATGTTCTCGCTGTATCTCTCTTCCCAAAAAAATGTCTCTAGACGACTTAAAAGCCCGACATAAATGTCGGGCTGACGCCGTAAGCGTACGACATATATCGGTAATAAAATATGCATACACGGTCAACTACCAATATAAAGTTAACACTTTCCGTTGCGTTGTGTATCGGCGACGTGTCACGCATGGGCTTCTATTCTGGTGCGATGGCAGAATCGGGAACTGCCCTCGGACAATAAAACTCAAAGTGACTTCACGCAGGTACAAACGGAGCCCACTCGCTGCGCATAGTCAAATGCGCCTCCTTCGTAACTTACTTTTAGCATGATAATACCCTCTTTCGGATACCGGTTTATTATCTATCTCATTCACTTTTTTTTTCTTGATATTGGGAGAGCCGCGTAAGTTTTCTCGTTTTCACGATATAATGACAATGACTTACTCACTTTTATGGTTAGCCGTTCAAGACTGCGAAGCAACTTTTCCGGTGTTTCGACGGTAAAGGACTGATACGTGCAAGGCTTTTTTTATGATCCTTCGTTTATTGACATGATACCATTTTTTGCGATACACGCAATGGGAGCAATGAAGGAAACAGAAACCCAGGTCGATTGTTTGTCGTGGCTCAAACCGCCATGACTATATGCAGGTGCTGGAGGTTTAACAATTTTTTATTGATGACTCAATCGATTACTGAATCGTGTGAAAAAATGACTCTTATATTACTTTCAATTTTTAACCGACTTACGCTTTTAATGAAGATCAGAAATCTCAAAATAATCAAAAAAATGACTCACTCTTTTGAGTTTGTTCTCTACAGAGGCCTTTGAATG
The DNA here is from genome assembly GCA_958510785.1 of Exephanes ischioxanthus. Taxonomy (NCBI): domain Eukaryota; kingdom Metazoa; phylum Arthropoda; class Insecta; order Hymenoptera; family Ichneumonidae; genus Exephanes; species Exephanes ischioxanthus. The sequence goes on along the minus strand of OY294020.1, from coordinate 23,542,862 downwards.
CTAACGATTTTGCTATTTACACTATGTACACTTTCAAGGCTCATCCACCTAGACGGTCATTGATCGTGAAGCTGCGGATGAGTCATCGAAACCAGTGATCGATTACGGTCAGGGATATTCGCGCGTCTTGATTACTGTTCAAGGGTGGACACACCTGCCTCGCTGATCAATGTGCAATTTACTGAAGTATCTCGAGATCCGAGCACAAAGATCGACGACACAAGAGATTGATGAGGTTTGAGCCAGTGAGAGTCGCTTCGGTTACATGGAAGGATTCCATTGAGAATACGTCGCGTCACGAATTATTTAAAGATATTAGCAACAGCAAAGTTACTAGTTCCGGAAGAGTTTTGAGAATCGCCAAAAATAATGTTTGCATTTATTCATTGATTCTGCCGAACACTCGTCGCGTACAAGATATCGTGTTAGGAGTAACACGAGTCGGACAACAATCCTGTTCGATTAGTCTGGATCGCGCCAATGAGAACGGCGAGCTCCAGGTGGAATATTGATAAGCTCCGGACGCAACCTCTCGAAAACTCGTAGCAGAGGAGTACTCGCGAGTCGTAAAATTCATCTCACGTTTTCCGTCGTGCCTCGGGCGAAAGTTCTATTTCTTAATCACCCCGCATCGAGCGCGTACGCGGCTCACAATAGACTATCGTCATTTGACTGCCGTTATCGTAGCGGCCGCAACCGATTGGGAAACCGGCGGAGGGCTTTGAAGATAGAATCTACAAAATTGGAGTTTTGATGATCGCGATAGGAATTTTAAAAAATTGGATTCGCAGGAATTCCAAAAAAGCAGATTTTCGAATCTTCTTACGTAATCATGCAACGGACACATTGAATAGCAAAAAAATCATCGAGACATGCGAAGCTCGATAGGTGTCAATGAACCGGGTTGAGATCGGGGCCATTGACGTGGTACACGTTAAACGTGACCTTGTCAGGGCCTCGCATTTTTCTCGTTTTTTTTTAAATTTATTCATCACTTCCTTCTCGCGCGCTCGCATCTTCATCGCGCATCCTCTTCTTTTCCCCCCGCTCATGACATAACAGCACATAGCCATACTACGACCCAGACTGGTGTCGTCGAGTCGCGCCGTCGGCGTTCGAAAGCCCCGTAGACAACGACTACGGGAACGAGACTTTTCGTTGGAATGTACCGGAGGCGTGAGATCTTCTATGGGATGGCGCCAACTCGCGTGGGTTTCGAAGAACTACGACGTCCTATAAATTTACGTTCCTCATCGGCAAATCGCAGACGCCTGTTACAGAGACGCTGCGCAGCCCTCCCAGGTGTAATACGAAAAATATGCACATGGATTCATCTCTGGTTTCTCTTCGGCACCTCGTACATTCGTTTCTCCACCGTCGAATCGGTGCACACAAGCAGGAAATTAAAAAAAAGAAAGGTTCGCGATCGATCATAGGTTCGCTACCGGGATTGCAGGAAAGAGGATTAGTCCGATGAAGAACATTCATTCCAATCGCTCGCCGTTCGGCATCGGCCTTTTTTTTAATGCTTCCATAAATCTTGGGAATACCAGCGGACGAGCCATAAAACATAAGAATGTCAGAGCGTAATGGCGGCGGTAACAACCGACGCACGAGAGATTTACCCCGAGGGGTTGGATAGAAGATAAATTAAAAAAAAAAAAATACACCGACAGAGACGACTATTCAATGATATTGTTGACCTGAAAAGAGGAATTGGTTGAATGATGATGGTTGGCTATGCGCGACAATATGCAGGAGAGCAAACGATCGACGATCTCGAAATAGAAATTGCGTGGGTCGTGGTACAATGGATCAAGGAGTTATGAGCGTCGTTTCGAAACTCCGCTACAGTCGGTGTAGATCCGATAGGAGCGTCTGGACTCTAATGTGGTCTCCTTCAATCATAAAGTATCCGTTATTGTGCCCGTCAGTGACGAGCGCGACAGGCTCGTTGATGAATAAATTTGCACCAAAAGCTGACAAGAACGATTATATTTTTTTACTTCGCGCGTCTCCCCGTGGTCTAGACGCGAATGTTGGGACTTTGTATACGAACTCCTGTACGACGATGTGGCATCTTATCGAGTCTAACGAATAAAATTTCCATCTATATATGCGATACGCATAAGATCGAGGTAATTTTATTTTGGTGGTGCTCGATGATAACGATCATCCTCGTTCCTCGGGTGACGAAAGAAACGCGCGAAGGAAAGTCAGTGGAGACGGGAAAGATTAACGATTTGTCTTGAGATTGCAGACCTGATCACGAACATTTGTGATGAATCTTGCTCGTTTCCCATCGTGTCGTTATTATACTCTTTGAAAATCTATTAATCCATGAAGAACAAAGAATCTCGAAAATGTCGTAGGGTATCGTTGCCGCTTTATTGGTGCTGCGATTGGCAATTGGCGGCGGGGGGGGGACTTAGGGTCGAATTTTAAGACGTTAGTCCGCTCTTTTAAACTTAAGATCGCTCTTGAAATCGAACTCAATATCGAAGGTTGGCCTGAACTTCGTTTGAACTTAAGATCTAACCTGAGTTCGAACTCGAACTACAATCAAATTTGAGTTTAGACTTATGTTCAAACTTAAGATCAAACTTGAGAGTGAAATCAAGTTCACAATGAGGTTCGGTATTAACTCGGAACTTAAGATAGATCTTGAGCACAGAATGAAGTTCGGGTCAAACTTCGATCTTAGGTTCGACCTCAAAAGTGATCTTAAGTTCAAACGAATGTCTTAAAGTTTGACCCTTAGGCACTGAGTTAAAGATTTGGTCCAAAAATCTGGTAAATTTTCAACATTTTTTTAACGCGGCTATCACAAGGACAAGGGCGGTTTTTTACACACAGCAAGTACCTAGTGTTATGAAGATTGAGTTTTTTAAAATTGAAAAATATCAATTAACAACAGACTTATTAACAATTACCAATGAAAGATAACAATTTACCTCGGACATCGGATTCAGTTAAAATTGGGACACATCGTTCATTATAACATTTTCTATGTATTTTTTTATTTTTATTTTTATATCTGTTCCACCTGTACGGGGTCCTTCCCCTTTTACACACCCCACCTCCCCCCCGGATTGCGCCCGCAGCCGACTTACCCCCTTACTGTGTCGCATTCGCACAAGGACACAGGAAACTGCAGAAAATCTGGCCATACAGAGACGGCTCTTTCCCCAGAGATTGGTGTTCCTACAGGGTAATCACCAATCTCCGAGAAAATTACCTCCCGCTCCACGATTCGATGCGCCAGCCAGCGCGCGGCTAGGCGGTCACCCATCTAAGTACTGACCGCGAGCGGTATTGCTTGACTTTGGAAACCGCCAGAGCCACACACCAACCGCGAACCTATCGCTGTCGGTTACATTTTCTATCTATTGATTAGCTGATTTAGAAAAAGTGCATCTATTTGTTAATAACAAACGACTAATCAAGGATCTGTCGCAATTTCAACTCAATCGAACGAATAGATCTTGAGACGCGACGTTCGATGGTAATTGTTATTTGTTAATAACTCAGTTCTTAAACGACATTTTTTAATAAAAAAAAAACTCGCACCTTATAACACCTTGTACTAACTGTGTGTAAACAAACCGACCTTGTTCTTATTATATCCCCGTTGAAAAAACGTTGAAAATCGACCTTTATTTTGACCCAATCTTTATGCCGTGCCTTAAAGGGGAGAATTGGCAAAAAAATTCATAAATCATATTTCGAGCTGTCTCGGACCATTCCGACGTCTGGAAAAGTCCTTTTCCCACAACTGATACCAAGCTGAGAAGAAGAAAAAGTCTGCATGTGTCATGCTGAGAGGTTCGATCGTGAATAAATTTATTCCCTCCTCGGGAGACCGACCGGTCTATCCGAGCTGCCTGATTAATATCAGGCATGGAATTTCGAAACGACCTTTCGAGGACGGACGAGTCCAGACGTGGCGGACTTTGATCGGCTCGTTCGCTAGCACTTACGTTTTAAACGTAAGATATTCTAACGGACCACTCAGATATCGCGATGGAATCGTCAGCTTAATTATTGTAATAGAGAATTCGGGAAGACCTGACCCAACCACAAGCTTATACAACTTTCCCGAGGCGCGCGATTATGACAATGCATTTTTTAAAGATCAATGTTCAAGCATAAATCGAAGGGTTTTTTTTTATTCACGCGTCAATCGAAGATTCGCGCCTTTTTCCATACGACCCGTAGACTTTTCCCGGGAATACGCATCAATTAAGCGTAATGAGACAGTCGGTTAATTTGATTATCTCGGATCTGCAACACGGAATCCAAGAGAATTCCTCTCCCACTCGTAGCGTCTAGTTGGGGGGATTGTGGGAATTACGTAGCCGCGGAGGTGTTGTGCACAGTCATGCCTTATTTTAGTCTCTGAACAAATGGCCAATTACGTTTAAAATCTCAACCGGGAAATCTCAACAAGGTATATACCTGGATCCGGATCCGGCAATTGTACACTTTTCGTCTCGGGCAAACAACTGCGATTGTCCCGACTTTTTTATTCTGCAGCAACTTCTTATCTTCTTTTACCCGTTGCTCTACCCGAGTTCACGTATAATCGTGTTGCTACATCGATAAAGTAGTGGCAACGTGTAAAACGCTGCGGAAGGTCGTTCCCTAATGGAATAAAATAGTCACCGAGGTCATTGAATGGACTTGATCAGACCATTATTGTTTTACCTTAAAAAAAAAAAAAAAAAAAAAAAAAAAAAAAAAACCAAGTACCGGAAAGCGACAAGTAAAAACTACTCGATAGTCGATCCGATTTTCCGTGACCCGTCGATACCCCTCACGTCAAGTCCACTTAATTAACCCTGTGTGTGTACACTGGGTCATTAAAGGAACGGTCGAAATTTGAAACTCTCAATGTTTTCCGCTCTTTCGACTGTTCTTCAATTTTTATTAACAACGGTTTTGAACTTTTGACTTTGGCAACTTCTGGGCCATGTGGTAGACACTTCAAGCAGTGACATATAATTTTTTCAGATTTTTTGAAAGCCTAGAAAACTTTGAAAATCCGACTGTCCCGATCCCTAAAAGATCCAGTGAACACTCTGTGTGGCTCTGTCTGTGTGTTTCTGAAAATATAGTGTACACACGCAGGGTTAAGGTATTCCTTTTTAATAAGAGAGAATTATAAACACTTCCCGATCGGATAGAAAACTGAAAAAAAAACAAGCGTACGGAAGGTGCTGAAAAAATTGTGTGTGCATAATAATAATTCCAAAATGTTATCAACAAATTACTGAAATAAAAAATCATGCAACAAATTATCCCGCAACCTAATTTGTTTGTCTCATAAAAACGATGTCTTACTTTTTTCGAATACGTATGAATTTTTTCAGAATTTTGTGTAACGTTTGAAAATCACATTTTCTTTATGTTAAAATTTGTTTAAAATCGCAATTTTCAAACATTACACGAAATTGTGAAAAAATTCATACCTATTCATAAAAATTGAAAAATCATTTTCGTAAACAAAAAAAAGCTTAGGTTGCCGAGTAATTTGTTGAACAATTTTATTTTTCATCAATTTGTTGATAACACTTTGGAATTATTATTATGCCAAATTAATCTTTTCAGCACCTCTAATATGCTTGATTTTTTTCAGATTTTTATACCAACGACAAGTGTCTGCAATTCCCTCTCATTTCTTCGAAACTTATGCGAAGTGATCTTATGCATTATTCGCAAGGACCATCGTAAGAAATGGATAAAAAAAGGGAAATATAATCGCATTTCGAGTATTGAATCCTGCCGACGCATCGACGAGGACTTATGACTTATCCCGACAATTTGAAACGGACCGGCGCGACCGGGCGATCTCTCTGACGTAAATGGTCGAGCGTGTTTTCTAAAAGATACACTTATCCGGATGACATTTCGCCGAAGGAACGCCGAAGGAAGGCTGGGCGCATGCGTGAAGGATTTGCTTGAAAAATACCAGTGCCTCTTTTTTTCTTCTCCCATCTATAATAAACCAAGAAAGAGAAACACACCTATGTTCCCTCTCTATCACGCCGCAGACTTTTTTTCCACTTCACGCTGGCCATCGGGATGAGCTGAGTAAAAAAAAAGGACCGCCTCGAGGAGCGGGCCGTGGGGAGAAAAAAGTGTCAGCTCGATTGAGCGTAACATCAACGAGGATCCTTTGACTCCGCCATAAAATACAAAAACGACTTCATCAACGTGAAATTTGAGACTACACGATAACGAACGAGAATGCCGATTAATAAAATAATAGCGCGATCGAAAACCCTCTTTCGAGATCGATATCGTCCCGGTCCTTGTCAATAACATGATGAACCATTGTCTTAACGTTCATTCTTTGTACGAAAATGGTACTTTTTCTGTTTTTGGCAATTATATTCTCCCGGTCATGAGAGAACAATTCTGGGCCAGGGTATCGCAGCCGAGGATCTCTCACCGGGTGCGAGGGAAGAGGTATCCGAAATTCTCTGAAATCACAGAGCGGCCCGGACGAGCGGACGCTTCGCGTGCGTAAGTAACTGGAATGTCCAGCGAATTCGACGCCGTCGAAATTCCAACGCTCCCGGCGCGTGTGTAATCTAGGAATGAGGAATGCTGCGACTACATGACGTGTATCGTGATCTTTAAAACTTTGAACGGGCCGCTTTATTACACGTCCCAGGCTAGCGTTCCGGAAAGGAGAGATTTCACAAGCGGAAGCTCTCGATACCTTTTCGAAACGCGAGACCAAGTCGTTTTGTTTTTATTACATAATTCCATTATTGTCTCTATCACCGGGCACGAGGGCGCTGTCGATAAAATTAAATAAAAAAAAATACCTCACCCGAGACCGAGCAACACAGTCGCGTATGACAATCGCGTGGAACACGCAAAGCTTTTTGTATCTAACGCACGTCCGGGAATCCCCAGTGTGGGCGACTCGGTGGTATTCCTCGCTGCGATCGGCAGCGATGCGAGAAGGAGGCGCGGCGAGGATTAATATCCCGCTCTTTGGTAAAGAAACAAACAAAAAATTGAACTCGGTATAAACCCAAAAAAAAGAAGACGAAAGAAAAAAAAAGTAATCTGTTGCGCGCCGACACGCTGCTGGGACTCGAACCGGATCGAAGAATCTATTCTCGGTCCAACCCGAAAAGCGGCTTCGATTAATGAGACAGCCACGACTCGGTCAACTTGTATAATACATCATCGAGGGCTCGTCAGTCCGTGCGCCTTGGACTCATTGTTTTGAAATTTTTCAGTCAAGCTTCTTCTCGGATTCAAGACTATTCTACTGTACAGGAATCTATATAGCTGGATAAGGTTTCAAAAAAAAAAAAAAAAAAAAAAAAAAAATGAAGAAAAATATGTCGCTAAAAACACGATCGAGCTAGAGAACTCTTGGACTCGCCGCCTTATCAGTGATCTATTGTATCTGCAATGTGTAATTTTATCTCATTTTTCTCGAAATTGTGCGAAATGAATACCAAACGACAGAACTACGTAAAGCAAAGATTGATCGGTACGATTACCAGCACATCAGCGACGGTGCGAAGAATTTATGAGACAGTGGATCGGTGGGTACTTCCGGATCAAAGCGGTGGGATCACCTTCGTGAGACAGACGTCTCTAGGGACTTGCCGTGTCCTTGATATTTTACAATGTTTTCGAATGTCCCTTCGTCAAGTTTCGTTCCAGTGACGCTCTTTCGATCGTAACATCGAAGGATTCGTAGGAAATCATTCATCCCTATAGTTTCGGAGAAAAGCAAGGAATCTCAGACCAGTCATGACTTTTTGCATGCCTACGTGAAACATTGTGAAGTCTAGTTAATGCGTCACGGGATCGAATATTTATAGTAAAACCAGAGGAAAGTGCTGTATCACTGCCGATTTGACGTCAAACCTCGCTGACTCACAAAAAACCTAAAAAATAAAGCGGCCGCGTTTACGCATCCCTCGGAGCCGAATAGCGTTGTTCCGAACGCACCGGTCAGCTCGTTAGCATCAGGCTAATTGGGCAACTAACACACGTCATCGGCCGAGGAGATTGAATTTCATACGAGATTAAGAATTCAATAAATCGCAACGCGTTTAGAGGCCAGTTCCACGGCTCTGGTGGCGCGGCCCTGGTGGCGCGGCCCTGGTGGCACAAAGTGTCCCTACTCTGGGGTGCTACCTGATGTGCTCACGTGTGTCGAACGCGAAACGTCGGGTATTTGCATAATAAATGTACGATGGACATTTGTTCGGCTTAATGAATAAAATACAAATGCGAATACTAATGCAAATGTCCTTAAACTTCATTACAACATCGCGGCGCGAATTGACCGAACGGTAAGCCCTACGATATTTTTTTGGGGATTTTTTTTTCTTGACACAAGCTCGCCCACCCCATGGATGTTCGGCGATGCAACATCGGGTCAAGCGATGCGCGAAAGCAAGTGTTTTTCGTAAACCTCACGGCCAGCCGAGTCGTTCAGCTAGCAAATAAATTATCGAGAATCGATTTCCGAAACTGACTAACTCGGCTCGTCTCGATATCGTTGTCCCCCAAATCAGATGCTTACGAAAAACAAACGTAAAATCACAATCTGGGAGACCTCGAAGTGCTTGAGACGTCGTAACGCTGCGTCGTAACTCATCAAGTAACCGCCGGGCCTGCCAGCCTTTGCGCGCTCGAAACGATCCGGAAACTGTCGGTCAAAATTGTTTAGGAACGGCCTCTGCGCTGTACGCAGCAGCAGCAAAATATTTTCTGGATAATTCTACGCGGTGATAAATCAGCCAGCGGTGAAAGGGCAACGAGTTCGTATAATTATGATGAAACGTTCTGGGCAACTTTTTTAACCGGTCGAAAAGAAAAAAAAGAACAGCCAAAATGAAAGAAAAATAAAATGGTAACCCAGTACAACGCGCAAGGGCAACAGGCTCGAAGGTATGCAGTTCAAGGTCAACGAACCTAACGGTCAAGGACGTACCCTGAGCGACAGAATGTTACGCGCCAAGTGCATAGGTGCATCATATCGGCTCGACAAGGTGTCCTCGACACACAGCCAACTGGAGCGATGAACTGCCGTGCTCCAATGACCTTAATACCGTGGTCATCGGCCAGAGACTATCGTCGCAATTACCGGCGACTGACGCTTACGCGCTTATTCATGCCCGATTACACACTGTAAACCATACCTGCGAATGAAAATTGAGTTCTAGGACGCGATTCTGAGATACGAGAAAATACACTATTAAATACGCTAATGACGATACTTCTTTGCGTCCCCGACCGGATTACAGCCAAGTCGTAACTGCATTTTACGATCAATGGCGTTATACAAAAAAAAAAAAGAAAAACATTTTTAAAAATGCCGAGAATCTACGTCTCGAAGAACCTTGAAGACATATATAAAATTTATTCCATTCCGTGGGCTAAATTTTGTAATGATTGTTTAATTGATGGAATGGAATTTTTTCGATTCTATGACGGTGGAGAAAGAAAACATCTTGGTGAACCTTCGATGTCCTCCAGGTTGTAAAACCGACTGTACAAACAAACAAGTCGGCGTTACACGCGTGAAGGAGAGGCGAGACAAGCGCGGATTCTACTTTAATGACCAAACGGCATATGGAAGACTCCCGGGTCACGAGATCCCGAGGTTACCGATGGTACTGATCGGTCAATACGCGGGAGGGAGAGGGCGACTGATCGGTCAATAAACGAGAGAGAGAGAGGGCGACCGATCGAGGCCGATCGTACAGCTGTCGGCAAACTATCGTCCGTCTTTCTTCGTGACCTCCCTCGGCGAGGTCGAACACAGGGGACCAGAATAATTTGTCCCTACGGAGAGATAGCTGCGGGGACCAAACCCTTCTGCCAGATTGCTCGGTCGATTGCAATCTGGCTCGGGCCAGATTGCAAAATTAATGAGCCTCATACAAAGATATCAGTTACACCCAGAAAAATAATTTATTTGACGCGCAACTGCAAGTAAATATTTCAATTGATATAAATAAATATTTTAATTGATATAGATAAATATTCCAATTGATATAGATAAATATTTCAATTGATGTAAATAAATATTTCAACTGATGTAAATAAATATTTATTTGAACCAAATAAATATTTATTTAAACCAAATAAATATTTACTTGCGGAGCGCCCGTAAAATAAGTTATTTTTCTGGATGTAGAGATGGATCACTCCCGGATCATCCTGGGAACGAATCTTATGTGCTCGGAACGAGTAAACAAACTTAGTTATGACAATATCGTATTGAGAAAACAGGATCGAGACAACGACTCTGCGGCCCTTGCGGCCGAATTGCCCGACAAGAGAGGTGTAATAAAAAAAAATCGAAGCGGCCTAGTCGTCCGTGGGCATCGACCGACTTGGCTGAGATCAGACTGTCGGATGGGTCGTAGGCAGGTGTACGTATGCGTATGTGATCAGGACGGGACTGTCTCTTCCGACCGTAAATACTACGTCATGCCGCGCAGGTAGGTCGCGTCGTACCCTGCCCGCGTGCGTATGTGCGCCACCAGAGTGGGAGATCGGAACGGGCCCTGGAAACGTGGGCTAGCGGCGCTCTATCCGGCGAAGATAAAACCGAACCGTCCACCACGCCGACTTCAGTCAGCGTCGAACGCTCGTCCAAAAAAAAGCTCACCGCAAGAGCAGCGATACACATTGAAATACGAATCCAACGAGTGCAACAGAGTATTTCCTTAACGCGAAGACTATCTTTATCAATCGCAATACAAAGAAAGCAGAATCCGGACGACCGGATTCCGGCAGAATAACTGTACGACCGTGTGAGACCTACGAGATTCCATCGAACAAGTGAGACAGATAAGGGAAAAGAGAAGAAAAAAAACAGTGCAAGAACGGGATAATTTCGTGAATTGACCTACATTCGGGAGTAAAAAGCAATATGATGCGCGGATCTGGATCTACGAGGGCATGGACGGCTATCGTGGTCGCCTTGGTGTGCTGCCTCGCTACCAGAATCACCGGTTCCGCCATACCAATGTGGGAATTCCTCACCAGAGATGAGAAAGTAAGTTGCCTGTGAGTTGGGTCGTACAAACATTGAGTCGGTGTAGAATTTGAGTTTCGTCACGAGGACACCAAAGATTTTTTTGTCGTACATCCTGGACTACCGCGTACCTACACAGAGAGCAATGGGCATCGTACAAGGGTGCCGGGTCTCGCGATTCGATCTCACGGCTCAGCTCTCCGATGAGCCGCAGTCCACTTTCACCGAACATTCGACTCCGTTCGGGGATCTCTCCTCTCCGCTGTGTAAATTGCATTCATATTTGCTAATAGTTGATTATCATTGCGGCAAAGCTCTTGACAATAATTGTCGTCGCTTTAATGGAACCGAGAAAGCAGAAAGTCGGCGAACTAATCTGCTCGGCAGGCCGCGGTTGGTACCGGGAGAGATGCACGTTGTATTTTCTTTCTTTTTTTTTTTGTGGGTAAAAGGCGTACAGTCGCGGCAGAGGTAAAAGCCAGTCTTGCCGAAGCTGGCCGCGGCTCGTTAGGCTTCCCAGTAGCTGAAGTTCAAGAACACTCTCTTCGTTCATAGCCGTTGCGAATCAGACCGAATCGGCGAAGGAAACCGAGCACGTTCACCTCTCTGATTTGTATGAAGATCGCTCGAGCGTGGAACCTCAAGCACGGCGTTCAGCAACTGCCAAATACCGATGTTCTTACGTGCGAACAATGCCAGCGACCTCGCAGAATTTCTTCGATCTCCATTCGTAAATCACACCGTCTTGCAAAAAATAAAAAAATAAAAACAAGAAATTACTAAAATTAAATAATTCATTTTCACCGATAAATTTCGGTATCACATCTGTTCGGTACATCAATAAACTTGTTGAAACTAAAATTGAAAACGTGTTAAGGAGACTATTGAAAAAAAAGCATTACATTTATTTTAGTACATTTTTTTTTTCTCAGCGTGAGATCGGCGAAATTTTCGAATGTAGGCCGAAGCGAGTGCGAAGCACTAACATGGTGGCCGTTTTTTCCCGGTAAAAAATTCCCTGACTTTTTACTGACCAATTAAAACTGTTCCCTGAACAAACTTCTAACGAATTCTATTTTTAAAAATTAATGATGCAAATGAAAATGCCTAATTATTATATTAATGTTTAATTCTTTTTTTTTTTTAAATGTTCCCAATTTTTTTTAAGGCTCCCTTTTATGTACTTCTTATTTATGTATAGAAGGTTCGGCGACAATTTACTTTTTTCCTGACCAATTTTGAAATTCCCTGACTTTTCCCGATTTTCCCTGACCGCGGCCACAATGGCTAAATAACGCGTTCAAAATCGTTTCAAAATTCGTACGCCGATCTATCTGCAGTGCGATATGTGTACGAATGTCGTCCTCTTCGCTTTCGTAAGCGAGACACACGCGTCACGCGTAACTTTCACCGAATTTCCGGAAAGTATCCGCGCCGTGCAGTATGCGAAGAGGAATAGAAAGACGATCCCAGCCCGGGCTACGCAATACACAGTACACACGTGTCCCATATATATCTCCCGATAAATCTTTCCTCCAACAGAGCAAGCATAATGAGCTCTCGAAAATACAGTCCGGATGCTCGAGTCTCGGCGGGACAGACACGAGGATTGATGGATTACTTTTAGCGCCGTGTGCGAACGAGGTGTTGATAGAATTTCAACGATTCAATCGATGGCTCGCTCGATAAGCGATTGACGAAACTTTTGCCCGTCAATATTGCGCAGAACGATCGTCGTTCGAGAGAAAAAAAAAAAAAAGAAGAAGACGAAAGAATATTGGTACCGAGAGAGGCACGTCCCGAGAGCACGGAGGCGCGTTTTATTGTGAAAAAGAAGCAAACGTTGCAACGCGATACGTGATAGGCGTGATAGTCCGCGGGGCTCCGAATGTAGCACTCGCCTGACCATCGCTCTTGTGACACGAATGTGTAACTGTTCGCTCGGGCGTGTTACACATTGTCGAGTTTCACCGGACGCGTCTGGAATGCTCGATGTTGACGTTCCAACGGGAGCCTCCGATTCAGCAGTTTGGCCGATGGGGCATACAAAGAAGCTCGACGATCCGCGTGTCGCAATTCCCTGTTCGGAAGCTCAAAATCTTACCCTCCCGATTCGTCGGTCACCTTTGCGCAACTGACTCCTAACGGTCGTTATTCTTGTTTGTTGTTGCAGATGAGTCATCTCTACAAGATATTCAGCAAGGAGGTGGCGAGCTATTGCTTGGAGTCGTCGCTTCCGGATTGCAACAAAAATATGTTGGTTTCCGGTATCAGAAGTCTCGCCAACATGGACGACAACCAGCTGGACCGGATGGACCCGTATCAGCGCGGTGCCGATGATATAAGTGAGTTTACGAGCCGAGCATTGTCCGACTGGAGAAATAAAATTCGAAACTTCCGAGACCCTTTGCTAACTCGAGATTCCACGTTTTAATTTGCAGTTTGGCGTAACGTCGTTGGAGAGAACAGGCTCGCATCGAGACTCAGCCACGAAGACTCGTACTACGCCGCTGCGGCTGATCAACTCGGTAATTATCTCTCTGAATATGGCTATCTCATAAAAAACCGCTACGGTTACTCCCTGACGGTAAATGGTCCGAGCGTTTGAGAGATCGAAAGCGATACTCACCGCGATTCCGATTTTCGATTCCGCACTGCTCTTCCCGTCGGGCCGGCAAGGAGGTCACTTTTCTCATGGCCTCTTTGAAGAATCGAACTGCTTTCACATTTTCTCCGGTATCCCGTGTAATTCACATTCACCGCCGCGGGACGATCGACGGTTCCGCGCATTGTGTCTGAAATAATAAATAACGGCTGTACATTCGAAAGATTCCAATGGAACGTCGTTGTTCGGTAGGAAGATAACGAGTAAAGAGTTGAAAGAAAAAAAAAAATAATAATAATAATTCGTCGCCTTGGCCCCAAAACGCCTCAACCGTGAATACAAAAATAAAAGTCTCGTGAATTGGCGATTGAGTATCTCGTTGCTATGTGACTTCCGAGGTGAAGATGAGGTCGCCTCATCTCCCATGAATTATACACCGTTCCGAACTGCTTCCGTCCTTGAGCAAACGACGTTGCTCGACGACGGCAACGACTCATTCGTAATTTCGTTAAACGGGCTATCTCTGTCAAGAGTGACTTTGAACGGCGGCCCGAAAATTAATGCATCCCAAGGCTCGTATCGTTGCATCAGTGAAGAGAAAAAATATCTGAGACACGATCAACATACGAAGCCAAGGTGAAAGCTACAAGCCACATTATATTGGCGCGAATAAATTAGACTAATAATCACATCGCCATCGCGTTCCGGCCAAGCCGTGATCAACCTGGAAACGAACCGGTCGATCGATCCGCCAAACCAACTCTGATTCCAACCTTTTGGAGGTTGATTTTTGATCGATATTTCAAAACTACCAGCAATATCAATCGTTGTGTGTGATGTATGGAAGGTTTTTTCACGGGTAGATTTTCCGAAAACAACCCGATTTCGGAATCTGGTTGTTTTGGGAAAATCCAACCGCAAATCATCCTTCTATCCGACACATATAACGGTTGGTTTTGAAATACCAATTGAAAATCAACCTCTAAGAAGGGTGGGCAGTATATCAGGTGGGCACAGAAAATGTCGACACGAAGACTGTACACCGTGAATGTTGGCACGCAAACATATGACCACGATACGGTGTACAATAGGCTGTACACCAAGTCAAATCAAGATCGAGAGAGTGTACACGCTCGAGTGTTCCAACTGAACACTCGACAACTCAACACGCGTGCAGACCACTTCAGGCCACTGAGTCCAATGCCCATGTCTAATTGTGACAATATAAGAGGCGCTATTTCGCAAGACAATGCCAAGATCACGTAATTGCAGCATGAACATTATTATGACACTTTAGGTATAGATTCTCCTCACGGGTAGTATCGTCTCTATGTAGTGTTGTCGTAATCTATCACGGGGATATCACTCGAGAATGGCCCCCGCCCCCTAAAGTATGCGGTTATTTGTGTGCTGTTGTTGAGTGTTCAGTTGGTAGTGTGTTCACTATTTTTGGTGTATCGTTGACTTGGTGTACAACCTGTTCGTGGTCATATATCGCGCGCCCACATTCACGGTGTACTGTCTTCGTGGCTACTTTGTCTGTGCCCATCTGATATACTGCCGAAGGATGGAAACAACATTGGTTTGGCGCACAAGTTCACCGGTTGAGTTGTGGTAGATGGTTAGAAAACTACTCAAATCCAACCCAAAGTTTTGCCATTAGTTCTGTTCGTTATCGGAGTAAACCTATACTCCGGGTACTTCCAGAGCCCTCGGAACCGGAAGCGCCTCGCGTTTTTGCTCAACACTAGCTGAGTTGAGTTCCACATACTACGTCCGGGAGCGCGAATTTATAAACGAGCACGCGCTCCGGCTTATCTCGACTCTTACTTAGATAAACGAACACGCGTTCGGGCTCATTTCGACTGCAGCTTAGATAAACGAGCACGTGCTTCGGCTCATCTCGACTATTTCTTAGATAAACGAACAAGCGTTCAGGCTCATATCGACTGCAGCTTAGATAAACGAACACGCGTTCAGGCTCCTCTCGACGCCAGCTTTAGGCACTTTCATTACAGGTCATCAACCTTAGCAGAATATAATAAGCATAGCATAGAAGCACACAAAAAAGTAGTAATAGTAAAGTTAGTAGCATACAAAACAATTGCGGAAATGTCGGTGAATTCCAATCCTCTATCGGAACTCAAAGCACTAGGCGGCGCATTGTTACTTCCGGCTAGTCGAACGGGAGCTTGCGCTCCACTCTCATCAACTCTCATAACGAACAGATCTATTGGTTCGTCAGCGTGACCCAAAGACGAAATGTCTAACGTGTGGGTTTTAATTTTTGTTGCAGCTACCAGTGGAAGCGATCACAATGGCCTCGGTGAGGAATCCGCACCGGTCAACGACTACCTTCGACCGTCGGAGCACTCCGGTCCCTATTTGGTGGGGCCGATGGTTATTCGCGTATTTCCGGATGGACGTCCCGTTCCCGAAGACGCCGAACGACCTCTGCCCCGGGACGAGGACGTCGACGAGCTGAAGTATTCGAGGATACCCTCGGTCGCCGAGATCGAGGCTAGCAGCGAAAGATTTTTCTACAAAAAACCGACCTACGCAGTGATCGGCAACAAACGCAGTATTTACATTCACAACAAGACCATACAGCGACCGGCTCTCATCGCGACGACCAAGAGTTCTTACTACCGCGGCGCAAATCCTCTCTTTCGGGACCACCAGGTATCCGAATTACCGAGCGAGGCTCGGTCCGTTCGCTTCTACTAGAAGCGGAGACGGGAGGCGAGAAAAATGAAAGGCGAGAGAATGAAGAAAAATGAAAAAAATATTTAAAGCGATTTCTCCCGAGGTTTCAAATGCGACGGGAAAAAACGCAAAAGATTGACGATTGGTCGGTGAAGAAGAGAATTACAGAGGGTTCAGGAGTGGACCGGGAAATTGCGAACGGCCACATTGACCGACCAAGAAGAATATTGCTTCATACTTAGATTTAATATCGATCACCCTTATTTATTTTTTATCATTAACGTTGAATAATTTTACGTTAATAGGGGGGAGGTGGGGCGTTTAATAGATTCATAAATTCACAGTGTTGTCCACGGAGACAACGCTAGGGAGTTTCGCATCGCCACGATTCATGCATCAACCCGCACACGCCATGTAAATAATTCCTGTTAATCGTTCAACGATCGTCATCCCATCGAAACTTGAACCGCTACTGTGTATGTGTGATAATAGCGCGTCGAGGCGACCCGTTACGTATGCGGCTTGATTAATATTTGCCGTTCGAAAACGCGGAGCTATCGAGCGAATAATTGAGAGAACGAGATAAGAAAATTATTGATTTTTTTCCTTTGAGTAATGTCTTAATAGGTTGTCGACGTACGCCCGAAAGCGCGTCGATCTTTTTTTGTGATAAATTCTTGAGACTATTGCGGAATGCTAATTAATTATGTGAGTTGAAAATTCACAGTTTCGTATGTCATATTGATAATACTTGATTGGTAGTTCATTGTGAACGATAAGTATTTAATGGTTATGTTATAATTGTACGTCTCCTATATTGTGTGGGGAGCCACCTTGTGATTCGGCAGTCTTGTATTATTAGCATTTAGTGCCTGCAATTCATTGTAAATATTGTAAGTCTATCTATCGACGTGCTGAATCGCAGATGGAGAAATGTAGATCATTGGAGAGCGTAATGTTTTATACCACGACTAAACGATCTTGGAAGAGATCGTTACGATAATAAAAGATTCGTTTACAAAAACATAAGTTCGATGTTGCTATTTTCTAAACGACGAGTCCTAGTGGCGTATGCATGCTATGTACTCACGGCGAACGAGCCAAAACATCGGAGACGCCACGAGCGAGCGTCCCTCGCGATTACTCGCCAAACGGCACTGACGAACGAGACAAAACATTAGATATGGGCACAATCGCTCCTCGCGTTTTCTCGTCTAACCGCACTGACGAAATAGACTTTGATATAAGAGGGTTATTCGTACCGCCGTTTCTACTTCAATTGTCCCTTTTCATTCGTTCGGTTGCTCAAACAGCGCAAGGAATAAACTTATTTGTTTCTGCTAAAAAAAATAAACACAACGACGCTCTGTACCCGCACGACTTGGCAGTACTGCCGCGCGATCCCGCACGTTCCCCCTCCAACGTCATCCGCCCCTGGCAGGCCATGCAACTAGTTTTTGGAGAGGAAACACGCGGCCGGACGCATTTCACTATTCGCGTTTGCTCGTGAATATTTTACTCGATTTCCGGCATCGATTACTAGCTGAGCAAACAAATTTTAACCCTGATAGACAAAGCAGCACGAAACGCAGCACATGACACAATAAGTACGGCACGTGCTGCACATGCCGTAATTATTGTGTCATGTGCTGCGTTTCGTGCTGCTTTGTCTATCAGGGAATATACCAGTGACTTCTATCAGTGCAGATTGTAGATATTTTCATTTCAATTGTCTCGGTCTATTGCTCGTTGGGTCACTCGAAAGGTGTAAATATCAACTTTCTTTGTACAAAAAATTGACCCAACGGCGCTAAACGCAAGGACGCTCGACAGTACTGCCGCCCGTTCCCCTCACGCCACGACGTGCAATCAGTTTCCGAAAAGGAAGCACGCGTATCGGATGTGTTTCGCTCTTTCTGCGTGTTTGCTCGCGAATATCCTACTCGATCGGGTTTCCGGCATCGATTGCTGAGGGAACGAACAAGCTTGAATATACAGTAACTTCTTTAGTGCGGATTGTAAATATTTTCATTTCCATTGTCTCGTTTCATTCGTTTAGTCACTCGAACGGTGCAAAGAATAAACGTCTTCGTCCTGTGTAAAAAAATAAACGTAACGACGCTCCGCGCATGGACGTCCGAAAGTGCTCCCCGTCTCCCAGGTAGCAAAAAAGACATCTGGTATGAAAATAGTAGATTATGCCACAAGAGAGGAAAGTGCGTCTTTTCACCGAGTGCGAAGTTTGATGCCCGAGCGAAGCGAGGGCAGAAATTCGCACGAGGTGAAAAGGCACTTCCTCCCGAATGGCATACGCTATTTTTTGCCCGACTATGCTAAAAAGTGGCCACATTTCTATGCCTGCAATGGGGATGGAAAGTTGTCCGCCGCAGTAGCTACTTTTCGGTCCGCTGTAGCTACTTTTCCGCCCGCTGCGTTACTTTTCGGCCCGCTGGCCAAGAATCGACAAGTTTCCGACCCCGTTGCAGGCATGGAATGTGAACTTTTTAGCGTAGTCGGGCAAAAACAATATTTTTAACTTTTCCCCCTTTTATGAATAGGTGGAACGATCCAATGCACGTAGCCTCAGATCTTGGCTACGCTGATTGAAATATGCACGGAGAATGAGGATCGTGACTTTATTTCAGAGCCGTTATTCCTTTACCCGCATATCCTGTGTTACAGATGAAGTTCCAGGCGACATCACGAGGTCGAAGGAAATTATCTTAATCCGATCGGGCTTGCTAAATGAAACTGCGATAGCTACCGTAGATGTCGATGCGAAAACATTCTTCACCAATCCGCCATCACCATTTGTAAAGGCAGCGTTGCCGAATTTTTCGAAGAATCTACGGGCAAGCTGAAGATAGCTCCCGAATATGATTACTCAATTCAATGCTGTGCTCCGTATTCTATAAAGTATAACGGACTTTTCAACTATTAAACTGTATATCTTTCACCTCGGCCATAAGGTGCTCAACAAATCGTGATCGTTATGAACATGTATAACGTTAGATAGCAGGGGTGGGATCCCCGTCATAACTTTTGGTAACGTTATGAGTTATAACGTTAAAGGGTTAATCATCGCTTATCAGCCGGATTAGTGATCAACATACACCAGACAGCCTACGCCTTTGCAAATGTTTGCAAAGGCGTGGGCTGTTCCCTTTGCAAATGTTTTTTTCTTTTCGAAAGAAAGTCTCGGGTTACGCGCATTGGCCATTCGGCTTGTACCACGTGGTCCATGCGGCTCACGTAATAAACACAGCATGTGAATAGTCTGGAAATTTCGCGAGTCTCGTCAGCCGAAACATCAGAGGGAGAACCGCCGGGAGAACCGATGTGCGTTAAAAAATTTCAAGTCAGTGCTCAGAGAGCAGTAGAAAAACGTAGATCGTATCAAGATATTCCGTCGATATCCGTGCTTCTCACTTGACAGCACAAAGAACACAAACTTCCCTGGACGAGAAGATCGACCAGTCGATAATTCCGTGTCGAAAGTCGTGATAAAAAATGAGACCCGTACAGAGAAGGCAACAGGGTATGCAGTATGGCTTGTACTTGCTGGGTATGCAAGCTATGAATTATGGCATCGATAAAATTCCACCGGCAACTCTCCTCGGAGTGATAGGACAGGTATCGTACTTGGTTAACCTGAATAACAAGAAAAACTTTACAAACACCCCACAGAATTAAAAAAAAAAATTTCTTAATTTTTAATAAATTTTATTTAATTTTATTGACGGCGTAACACAGAACTCAAAGTTGTGAACCGAAAACACGAGGCACATAAAATTTGAATACCCCATAGTACATAATACATAAAACTGACAAACATTTTTTGTTGAAAAATAATATCAAAAATATATAAATATAAGAAAAGAAGACCTTAAGAACGCGTAATGAAAAACCCCATGATATTGCCGACGTTATTTCCTTATTTCTATTTGTATCTTAGAATCAATCAGTTCGCTTGCGTCTTAAACGCTTCGAACGATACCCCAAAAGAATTATTTAAAGTCCCAGCATTTTCCGACAAAGTATATACAAAAATATTTAACAGGCATTGCTGTTCACCGGCATCGTACAAGTTCCATGGAACGCCGAGGATGTTTGCATATCAGCTCTGAAGATAATAAAGTACAAAGACTGGAGGTCCTTCGTAGTGTCGAACTTTGAGCACGGTTCCGACATGCATCTGTACTACAACATGATATCGTTCATACTGAAGGGATCTTATCTGGAGCCCATGTACGGAACAGCAAACTTTGCCGCACTGTTGGGACTTATTTCGGCTGGATGCAGCGCCATGTACGTCGTCATTTCGTACGCGCTCACGCAGATCACAGGAGACTGGGCTTATTATACGACATGCGCCATTGGATTTTCCGCGGTGCTCTTCGCACTGAAAGTCATAGTCATCTGCGAGGAGAGCGACCGATTGCACAACGTAGGAGGTTTCAGGGTACCCAGCAAGTTGGCCGTATGGGCAGAATTGGTTTTGATTCACTTGCTCGTGCCGAACGCTTCGTTCGTCGGGCATCTCGGAGGTATTCTCGTCGGCTGTGTCTACTGCTATACCTTTGTCGGTGCGATAATCGACAATGCAATAAATACTGTAACTGGCAAGCCCATCATACACGAGGAGGCCTTCTATCGAAGGAGAAGACTCTTCGTTTAGATCTTCTCTGTATAAATGATCAAACTGTCGCTAGATCTCTTTTGTAAAATATTATATTACACATTTATTGATAAATCGTACCGACGCGGCAGTCAAAAGTTACGTGCAGGGTTGCCCGTGCAAATGCAGGGCGAAGATCGATACTGGAAACTTTACTTTCAGTATTTACGATTATATTCTTCATTACATATTTTTTTAACAAAAAATTACTGACATTCGATCGAACGCTTTTGTCGATGCGATAATCGATAATGGGATAAATACTGTAACTGACAAGCCATCATACACAAAGAGGGCTTCGATCGAAGGAGAAGACTCTTCGTTTAGAGCTTCACTCTGCAGATCATCAAACAAAGTAGCGAGATCTTTTTTGAAAAATATTATATTACACATTTATCGATACATCGTACTGGAGAGGCAGTCGAAACTTATGTACAGGGAGTCCACGCGAATGCGAGACGAAGATCGAGTACTGGAAACAGCACTTTCAGTATTCAAGATTATATTCTTTGTTATTTATTTTGTTAATAAAAATTGTTGACCATCGATTGGAAGCCTTTGTTGGGGCGATAATCAAGAATGGAATAAATACCGTAACTGGCAATTCCATCATACGCGCGGAGGCCTATCACCGAAGACTCCATTTCGAGCTTCCCTGGATAAATCCTTGAACAAAGTAGCGAGACATTTTTGTAAAAAAATATTGTATTACACATTTATCGATACATCGTACTGGAGCGGCGAGCAAAAGTTATGTACAGGGAGTCCGTGCGAATGCGAGACGAAGATCGAGTACTAGAAACAGCACTTTCGGTATTCACGATAATATTCTTTGTTATATTTTGTTAATAAAAATTGCTGACATTCGATCAAAAGCCTTTGTTGGTGCAATAATCGTGAATGGAATAAATCCCATAAACGGCAAGCCCACCATACACGAGCAGGCCTTCTATCGAAGGAGAAGACTCGTCGTTTAGATCTTCTCTGAGCAGATCATCGAATAAACTCGCCAGACGTTTTTGAAAAATATTATATTACACATTTAGTGATACATCGTACTGGAGTGGCAGGCAAAACTTGTTATGTACAGAGAGTCCACGCGAATGCGAGGCGGAGATCGATACTGGAAACAGCGCTTCCGGTATTCACGACTATATACTTTGTGTAATATATTTTTTTAAATAAAAATTGGTCTCATTCGATCGGAGTAACACGACTGTGTTTTCTAGCGCCGGTAACAGTTTCCCCTCTTATTCTCCACAGATCATTCGTCCTATCTTCGTGGTTCATGCCTCTTACAGGCAATTCATTATCTTGTGTAATTTGTGTAGCGTCGCGTCCGGTACGTCTTGGTATGCTTGATTTTTTACGAATGGATTAACTGCAACGAAACGAGAATACGAGTTTTTGTCTTATTCCATTGGAAATTCGTCTCTGCACTTACCTCCCGTCTCGTTGTAACGTTGATAACACGGAATATCGTGGAATATGCAGTAAGCACTGAATTTTGCAAGGGTATCGGGATCGGCCCTGACAACGCCATTCCTCAAGTAATTCCTTATCAGAGGCTTCAGTTCTGTAGGACAAAGAGTGACAAATATTAATAGTAAAACAGTTGCCATTTATTACAGAGAGACAAAGAAGAAAGGTTTGCACATCTTATAAACATTTCTCGCTGACGTAGATCCACAATTTTGTTATTTTTTAACGAAAAAAAGTCGATAGTTTATGAACAAAAATGTCGGAACTTTTCTACGAGAAGTGTTTACTAAAACGTACAAATCTTGTTTGTACCGCGTAGCTCGACGAGAGCCACGCGTTTCTCACCTTCCTCCCACGTGGTCATTGTGAAAGCGGCTCTTTGCTTGATCGCCAGAACGCTCTCGACGCTGAGCAAAGCGTTGCCTTCCTCCAGATTATTTCTCTGCAGCACTCGCGACGATACGAGCTTAATCTGCCACACGACGTACCCGGTCGGTCGCCTCTCGATAGTCTCGACGCTCTTGTACATGTTCACCCACAACGGCAGCAAACTTATTTTGTCCTTTATCACACACTCGTATACAATTATAGCGAGTGTTTGCAAAAATTGTTTTTCTGAATCCGACACTTCTCTAACGTCCCACTGGACGTTGGTCAGACTCGGACCGATCTTCGCCGGCGAGCTGTTCTCGCCGATATCCATTTTTTCGCCGTCGTAAGACCTCGAGGCCTTCTCCGTCGAGTCGTTGAAGCTCTTCGACATGTAGGCCGAACTCGCTTTACTGTGGCTACTGGAAAAAAGTCCGTCCCTCGTAGTTTCGTACTTGAACTTTTCGCACGTGGATCGGTTCAAGAAATACTTCACGATGTTCAGGACAGTTTTGTCGTTCGTAAACGACGTTACGTGCTCCGGTCTTGCAGCCCAAGTGAGCACGTTGCCGGTAGTCAGAGTTTGAGCGAGGAGGCTCCTGAATCCCTGCAAAAAGTGAAGCTTAAATTAATTTACACTCGGTGAACAGAACTTTGCCAATGATACGCGAGCTGCACGATAATTACGTGTGGATCTTCGAGGTAGGAGAGACAGCCGGCTCTTTGTTTTACGCTCAGCGAGCCGCATTTTTCGAGCATGCCCACGAGCTGCTGCCAATTGTGTCCTCTCTCGAAGACAATTTCCCAGTATCTGTCGTCTTTCAATTCGACTTTGTCGAGGCTGTCGAGTTGGGGAAGCAAACAGGGAGCTTTGAGAACAGCTTCCTGACCGTTAGCCAGTCTCTTCGACTTGAACGTGAGATGAACAGTCGCGTAACAATTGTGTTTGGTGTCTATGTCTCTCGGTAGAATTAGCCGGGGTTCCGCAGCGAGAACGTACAAGTGTCGCAGCGCTTGAAGATGATATCTGGAAAAATAAATGAAAAATACTTTATTATACTCGGTGCGAAAATTGCGGTTTTGCGCACTCCCGTATCTCTCCGCAACCAGACACAACAGCGGTCGCTCTTTTCCCGCAGTGGAGTGCCAATAACCGCGTACGTATAAAGTGCATCGAGATAGCCAAGAAAATGTTGAAGTAATTTACTGGAACGCTCGAGCCATAATACCGATTTTACTTTACGCACGCTTCTCGTACTTTATGCATTTGTCTCGTACTTTACGCATTTGTCTTATACTTTACGCACTTGTTTCGTACTTTACGCACGCTTGCTGTTCAGCAACACAATCAGCAGGCACAAAGTAGCACTTCTCCTGCATTCGTTACAGAAAATATTATGCGATAGTAGTGCAACGTAGCGATAATCATACGTGGACTGTGAAGTGAGTATAAAGTTCGCTTTACCGCACTTGTATCGCAAATTACTAATATAGGTTCTCCGTGATTTTTCGTCGTCTCCTACCGGACCTACGTCGTCTCTTACCTGTTGTCGTTGCTGTGCGTAGGAAATTTGGGAAAAAGCGCGATGATCAGAGCCGCGACCGCACTCGGACTGTTTGATAGAGTGTATCTGCCGCCTCCGAGAAACAGCAGTCCCAGTGCCATGTGCGTCGCGAGATGAGAACCGTATGTGACGACGTTGCTGGCCGGGCCGACGCGCGTCCTCACTTGTCGACATATTCTCATGATCTGCGATAAATTAAAAGTCGTATGAGCATGGCTCACGGCCATCAACGGCGCTCGACCTTACCTCCAGATCGCCCGTTCCGGCCATGACGATCGCGGTCGAGAGTAGAATAACGTTAAGGCACGTTTCGATCGTTGACTTTCCTGCCAATTCGCCGATGGACTTGTGCGACAGAGCGGTAAACATCTGGGCGTAATTGTAAAGGGTTTTGGAAGCATTCTCGTTGGCGGTTCCCGCGTATCTGAGTCCCAGTGCCATGCACGCCCCCGCAATGATGTTGCAGTACGCTTGGCTGAACGGAAAAAAAATGAAATAAATTGTTACTCGTTCTAACGGCCGCGAGAAAATTCACTCGGTTTACTCGGTCGAACTCACTTCATAGTTTCAAGATCCACACTCTGGGTGATTTCGGGTGTGGGTTTTTGGAGTCGATACTTGTAGACTATATCGGGAACATGACTCGACACCCAGAGGGTCGTCGGCTCGATCTCGTCCCACAGAATAAGAGATCTCGCGAGTATTCGCAGCAGGAGCAAATCCGGCCTGACGAAGTCGAGGAGAAATTGTGTCCCCGGCGCGCGCATCCAGTCGGCTACCGCACGATTGCCGGTGTTGAAGTACATTAGTCCCAGAGCGATCGTCGCACCGGGACTGGTGACGTCTATGTTTATCGAATCACCCTCGCGAATTTGATAACTGTGGTAGAAAAATACATACATTGGTTGTTAATTTCGAGCTTGTTGCGGCAAGTGCGATAATAATCACCTCGGTGATTTATATTTTTCTTTCTGAGCTCCGGTAAAGGGCCTGACGTGCCCACCGACCATGTAGTAATGCAGAGTGTCCGGTATGCTCGCCAAATCGGCTCCGCCACCCCGTCCCAGTACCACCAGTCCTAGAGCCATTCCCGCAGCGAGAGAGTACGACTCTCGATCGACGCAGTTCTTCATTTCCGGTCCCGGAGGCCTACCTGATGAAAAAAAAAAAAAACTCACTGTCAGTCAATCTCACACGAGTGGGTAGATAGATTTGTTAACCGCGTGTTCTGCGGCACCGTGACACGATATACGAAATCAGAACACAAGCACAGCCGATAGCGCAAAAGTGGATGCAGTCAAAAATAAGAGTAAATAAAAATGTAATAAGGATATGCGAAGAAACGTAACAATTAGTAGAATAATTTGAAACCCGAATGAGAACACAAGCACGGCTGATAGCGCAAAATTGTATACAAAAAAAAAAGGAAATAAAAGTGTGAAAAGAATATGAGAAAAAAAGTAACAATTTTCCTTTCTTTGCATCGTATGTTACTAATAACATACTATGCAAAGAAAGGATACCAACAAGAAAAAAATAGAATTGAATACGTAGTTACCAAAATATAAAATCAGTCGCAGGAGCAATAAAAGGCTAGAAGTCTCGAAACAGGTACAGAAGTGAAACCGCCGATGTCAAGTTGATATCGCGCCGAATCCCCTCGAACAAAATGCCCAAATAGGCCCGCTTAAGGATGCTTCACGCATACATCCCCAACCAAAAGTTTAATTTAATCAGAATTTCAGTACACCGCGATGTGCCAGAAATTTGAAAAAGAAGATTTGTTCATGATGTTAAGACCTTTGATTTTGCGTAATAACAATTCCAAAACGTGATTAACGAATGATTTAAAAAATTAATTTTTTTAAAAAAGCAGAAAACCTTTTATTTTTTCGTTTTAAATGAATTCCTTGATGTTTTTTTATAATTCATATGAATTTTTTCGGAATTTTCTTAGATTTCAATTTTTTTTTGTTTCTGCGGAAATTTGCAAATATCCGCACATCCCCAGCAGATACATCACGCATCCCGATTTTTAGACTTACCAATTTCGGAAAGAAGGGCGTGCGATATGTGTCTGTGAGCCGTTCCCTGATAAACCAGACCGACTCCCATGAGAGCGGCGACTTGAACGTTCTGCTGAACATTCAATTCTATGCTGGTAGGGGGTAGAAGAGTCTCGACGTGCAACGAGAGCAGCTTCGTCATCGAAACATCCATCGTGGCTCGGTGGGTTGCCGATAATCCGAGAAGGAGACCAACGTTCGTTGCCTCGTGACACTCAACGAGATACTCGTACATGCTGAAGGGCGCGAGATTTTTTAGATGACCGTTCAGACCGAGAGCCATCAGGAAACCCGAATGCTCGATACCGAATTCTCCCTGTTGCTGCTTGTTGTAGACTATCCAGGTCGAATCGATGTTCGAGGCGTCGGGGTGAATTCGAAGACCCGCCGCCACGCCGTTGTGAAACAGAGGCCAAAGATTCATGTTCGGTGGAACGTCGATGTGCGCCAATTCCACGGTGGTGCCGCGCGGCGGCGCTTTTCCCGTTAGGCAGAGTCGCGGAATCGGCAATTGTTCGGTTATGATCGGCGTCGATGTTCGCAGGGTGAACATTCCTCGGGCCACCGGAAGTGCCATCGTTCTCGTACACAACGCGTGCAAATGACGCTCCTGTTCCTCGATGAACTCGTGATCGCTAACGTCCGGACGTTGAACAATAGCTATTCGCACTGGCTTCGAGGAATTGAGAAGCCTCCGCAATTCGGCTACTCTGTGATCCTTGTTGAACCTCAGTTTCAGTATAGAATCGTCAAACTCCATTCCGTCGTCCTGTTCGGGATCTCTCGCCGGATAATTCTGTCCGCTTGTTTCCGAACTGTGCTCCGATTTCAGAGTTCTCGAGTGTTTCTCGAGAGCCGCCAAATCCTGACGATCAATCAGCTCGTAGGTCTCCGTAGGCCAATCGGAGGGTGGACGTTCTCGACAATTGTGCATCACGTCCTTGAGTATCAGAGCCACACCCGGCGGCAGAGTTTCGAGGTGCTTCTTCGTCAAGCCCATTTCGTGATAGAGCAACACAATTCTATCGGCTACCGGGCGTTCAACTTTGCTCGGAATGTCCTTGTCGTGTCTGAATCCCGTTTCCTGATAGTCCACTCGACTTCCGGCTGGTACGATCAATCTCGTGAATCTGTCTATCTCGACCGTGTCAGCTTTGCCCACGTGGGCGATCAACGCCACGAGCTGGACTATGCTCTTCGTTCTTGGATTTACTCTGCTCAAGTGCGGATACGGCACGACGTCCAGGCCGTTCAAGAGACCGTACAGAGTCTCGAAGATACTCGGAGGCTTCGACGGCATGTAATTCGGTGGCGTTATTTTCTGGAGATCCGCGATCGTGAACTGCGAGGTGAAACCATCGTTGCGGCATAGTTTCGGGAAATCGAAAAAATAGTGATGCGAGTAGGAGTCGAATTTCAGATCGGTGCTCAATTGATGAAGGAGCTGACCGAGCAGCGGGAGACTCTCGGACATTACGCAATTGAGCTTCAATTCCTCGTAGAGAAGATGCAGCGAGAACAGAACGAGCGGCAGATAGGGAAAGAGAATCGCTTGTGTGCTAATTTTTCCGACGTTTGTTGAACCCGCGACCTTCGAGCTCGCTATGCCCTCGCCCCTTCGGGCGTTCGAGCATTTGTTCATGTGCAGTATATCGGCGATATAAGCTCTAGAGTTTTTGTGCTCCGATGATTCCAGGAGATAGAGCCAGTCCTCGTGAGTTCCAGAGTCGTTGGTCTTCTGCTTCTTCGGCACGACTATAGGACTGTTTCGTTCGGTCTGATGATCGGTCTCGTTTTTCTGGATAAGATGAAGCTTGTCAACGTCGTAGCCCAGCAGAGTTAAGAGAACTATGAGAAACAGGTGCCACTCTTGGGTCGGCGAGAAATCCTGAGGTCCCGGTGCGTTTCTAGCGCCGTACCACTTTACTAGCAGTTGCATCGCGAGGTCCCGCTGCAGCACGCTCCGAAGAGCCTTCAGGCACTTCGTCACTGTGGTAAACAAATTATTGGAATGAGGCAGAATAACATAGTATATTATACCACAAGGGAGGAAAGTGCGGTTTTCCATCGAGTGTGAAGTTTGATGCCCGAGCGAAGCGAGGGCAGAAATTCACACGAGGTGAAAATGCACTTCCTCCCTTGTGGCATACGATTTTTATTTTCTGATTTCGTTAAAATAACCATATTTCTTGCGTCGCAAAATCGTCATCTTCGCCAATGACCATTACTCCCCCGGGAGTAATAGAACTTCCAGCGGGAGTAATGAGCCCTTTTACTCCCTAGGGATCAATGAAATTGTACCGCGCATGCGCACATGTTAATAATGATCATCGGTCAATAATAAGCTATTTTCCGCCCGTATTGCACGCAAGGAATGTGGTTATTTTCGCGCAGTTGGGAATTTTTTTTTTTTTCTAACGAATCGTCATCTCGAATGAAAATTCGATACGAACCTAGAGGCGATGTACTCGAGGCCGGTAGGGCGACTCTGTAGTAAGCTTTGTTGCCGTACTCAAGCGTGATCTTATTTCCCACCGCGTCCTTCAGCGCTAGGAGAGCCGCGTCGAGCAGAGAGTTCTCCAACAGCATCGGCGGCCTGCCGCAAGTTCCTCCAACCGGACTCAGCAGATGCAAAGCCTCCTCGAACTTCGCCTCGTGTGAGGCAACGTTTTGCGAGATCAGCGAGCTTCTACGTGGAAACGGCGAGCTCAGTTTCTGACCGAGATTGTTGACGAAGTAATTGCATCCTCCGATGTTCGGCAAGATACTCGTTATGTGGACTTTACCGACGCAAGTCACGCCCGAGTACAGCGTCACTCCGTTCGACAAATCCAAAGTAGCTATCATGTTCAATGTCTGTAAACGATACATTTTTTCTATTTTATCGACATTCGGATTGATAATGAATGGCTAGAGTAGAAAACCTCTTTTACTAACCGGGAGACTGACGGCGTCCTTCGCCACGATGCTCGTTACCATTCCAAATATAATTTGCTGCTGCTTGTTGGTCTTCTCGAGTCTCACGAGAAAGAGTTGCGACCTGCTCGGCACGAGGTATCCCAGGTAGCCTTGACCCACGAGATCCGAGGTCAGCAAAACCTTCGACGCCCTACCGGAAACGACCTCCCTGCGAGAAAATAATCGAGAGCGTTATCGTGAGTTTCTCGAAGACTTCGTGGAAGCTTACGTTCCGTTAACGGTCCACAGGAGATCGAGACACAGGACATTGTCGGTACGGATATACGACCTGAAAGGGAATTCGGATTGGGAACCGATGAGAGCCGTAGGGTTCGTAACAATAATAATTTACGATACTATTGCGATAAAACTTTCATCAAGTTATAATCGCATGAGTTAAGATTGTCCTTGTGAATACTGTTCACTTCCCATAGGTTTCAGAGAAATTACGGGAATTGCAAACACTTCTCGATGGTATAAAAATCTGCAAAAAATTAAGCATATTGAAGATGCCGAAAAGATTAATTTTACATAACAATAATTTCAAAATGTTATTAACAAATTGACGAAAAATAAAATTGATCAACAAATCTCCCGGAAATCTGACTTTTTTTAAATGAAAATGATTCGTTCATTTTTCTGAATACGTATGAATTTATGCGGATTTTAAAATTCACTTTGAATTTTGTGGCTTTCTACACATTTTTCCCATATAAAAAAAAATTCAAAGTAAATTTAAAAATCTGAAAAAATTCATACGTATTGAGAAAAGAGGACGAATCATTTTTATTAAAAAAAAGTTAGGTTTCCGGGAGATTTGTTGAACAATTTTATTTTTTATCAATTTATCAATGAATTTGGAATTATTATTATTATGCAAAATCTTCTCAGGACTTTTAATGTGTTTGATTTTTTTGAGGTTTTTTTATCCCATCCAGAAGTGTTTGCAATTTCATCTCATTTCTCTGAAACTTACGCAAAGTGAACATTATTTGCAAGGACTACCTTAAAACGAAGTATTCGCGCGAGTATCGTACAAAATTTATTTTGATAAGGTGTGAAAATGAGAAATTGAGGAAGAAAATGAAATGAAATCTCTGTCGAAACTCGCTACTTGCTTTGGCACACCGGTGTTCTCCGTCCACACGTGATCGAGGCATATCTCCGGATACAACGGCTTGCTCGAGTTGGCCGGCAGATCTTGAAACTGAAAGCTGTTGCAGCTGCTCGGACTGTTCAGCGACTGTCCCAGTATTCCGGTCATCACCGTGTGGTGAAGTCTGGTCTGATGTATGCTCGTACCAATCGAGGCAGCGATGAGAGGCGAGAAGGCCGAGTGTGTCGGTGACTGGCAACGCGAGATCGTTGCCATCGGGCTCTGAGAACGCGAATGCTGATTGTGCTGTTGCTGCTGGGACGGGGATGGCCCGCCACCCGAGCAAGAAGTCGTGTAGGACGTTCCTCGAGATCCGAACGGACTATTCGGCATTCCTATTCCCAGTCCCATGCTCATTCCGCTCAGTTGAGGATTCGGCACGCCTGAAAATAAATAACATGGATCGATAGTACGAAAAATAAATCAATCGTACCGAAGGAGAGTCGGTAGACTCACCGAAAAGACTCAATGGTTTATTGCTGCAACTCTTGTTCGCCGAAGCGTTGCCGCCGATGTGGAGGGGCGATGCGCTCGTCGAATTGTTGAATACACTGGAAGTCGTGTCGCTACTGCCGCAAACAATCTGACGCTCTTCGACAGAGGCTTTTCGTATCTTGTACACGGAATGCAAACCCGTTTTCGTGTCGTAAACTACAGCCAGCGATGGTTCCGAGCTCGTGAACACAATTTGCTGATTAGAGTCGCACATATACGCGACGCTGCCTGCGTAAAATACGGGACGTTGTTAAATTGGAACGTGATTCGGTGATGCTCGTTCAGTTCAAATTTTACCGTGTTTTATTAGCAAAGGGCATATCTCATCCAGCGGATGCATCAGGGAGAAAGCCACCGGTAGACTACTCTCGTTCTGGGCGGCCCATCGGCTCGCCTCCAGAGAAGCGTACCTTGACACAGGTGTAGGTACTTGAGATTTTTCCAGTAGGATTCCATACTTTGTCGCCCACACAGCCGAGATCTGTGAACAAAGTATCTCATTGACGTCCCGTCTCTACGAAAATTGGCTGAAGTGCTCTTTATACCAAATTTTTGGATGACTGAAGATATCTTCATGACATAAAATGTCATCTTTGGTAAGTCTCTGTGAATGCACAGCTTTAGGAACTTTAATTTCTAAATGACTTTCTTTGAGTAAAGTTTATGCGATGCAAAACATAATTGTTATAACTTGATGAAATTTGGTCACATACGGATATCTTCAGGGTGATAATGTAAATATCACCTGTTAGGGTGATAATTTTATGACCATGAAGATATCTGCATGATATCAAATTTCATTTTTGGCAAGTCTCAGTGAATGCACTGCTTTAGGAAGAAAAAAAATGGTTCACTTGTAGAATTTTATTCTCTAAGTGAAGTTTATACGATGAAAAACACAGCCTTGATAACTTGATGGAATGTAGTCTCATGTAAATATCTTCGCGATGATAATTTTTTACCTGAAACTGCAAACTGGACACATAATCCTCTCCACTTTCTGTGAATACTCTCAGAGTGTAAGAGTCTAGAAGACATATACACTCTATTGAATTTTCAACTTTCTCGTTATCCTCTGTCTCCTTGTCTTTTGTCATCTGATCGGGGGTCATAGTGCAGAAGGTACACCAGAGAGCGTGCTTGATGTCCGTCTCGCAGGTGTACGCCGTTTGAAGCACCCTCGTGAACTGCGTGCCTCTGGAATGTACGGCGACCTTCCCCGAGCAGTAGAGCTCCTCCTCTCCGCATGTTTCGTTGTCTCGTACCAACCAAAACTCTTTCTTTGAACAATTGTATAAGAGAGCATATTACAGACAGCAAACAGCTTGCTATATTGAGAGTCTATGATGTCCAATAAAAAGACCGCACAAAATTCAAGGACAATCTCCAGGACATTTCCAAGTTGTGTTGGAACATTTTTAAAAACTAAAAAAACACGTGCGTACGAAATAACATTTAGTTTGATAACCGGTTTTGCTTACGTTGGATTCAGCTCAGGAAAAAAAACCACTCGGTATGCCCGAATGTAAACACATTTTTTTAGGATCGTAATGTACAGTTTAAAGCAAGCTGAAATTTGTGGGGAAAAAATAAAATTCAAGGACATTCCAGGACGTTTCCAAGGCCAGGCAAAATACAAGGACTGTTCCAGGACTTCCGCTGGATACCATGTATGAACGTGACTTACAGGAGATTTCTCGGATATGTTGACCTGACTGAACTTCTGCAGTAGTACGCTGTCCCCGGTTACAGTTTGGTACCCAGCCGTCTGGTGATGTATTACCGATCCGGGATGCCTCGTGTATGTCTCACGACCACCCGGGCTATACTCCTGAAATACGAAGAATAATTTTGACAAACTGACAATTCGGTATCATAAAGAATCTATCGAATCGGACGCGTTCATAACGCTACCAGCGGATCTGAGGCGGCGATCATTATCTTCCTGTTATCATCCAGATTTGCTGAACTTGTTTATTTATTTTTTTTATTTTTGTTTTATTTGGTTTTTCGCTATGAGATCGAACGTTTATAGTTGGTGTATTGTTGTTCAACGATGTTTTGTTGTGTAGACAGTCCCGCGATCACTGCGCTAGTCCATGGGAGCTGCCATGATGAAATGACGCCGGTATTATTTTAACGGGTCGATAAGTTAGGGATCTCGAAAAAATTTTGTGACGAGTGAGATTCAGCATCGATAGTTACGATGGAGGGACATTTTTTTTGGCAAAACGGCAATTTCTTCATCGGCATTGGTGATGATTTATTGTTACGAAAGCATACATATTTACAAATGCTGTGCAAAATCACTATATACTGCATGTTAACTGCCTTTACAACGTAATAGATTATAAATAAAATCGCCATGTTCTCACGAACTTACGGGGCTTACTTACCGTTCCCTTATAAATGAATTCGATGCGTTACACATTAGAGAGTACAAAAAAAATAAGTACAGCTTTTTTTTCATTGAATTAATCATGTATTTAGCTGTAAAATAATCCTAGATTGAGTGAGGCGCATTACGCGGGAGTTCCTAAGGGATTGCAGATTCGCGGAGCTCATAACGGACTTTCAAACCTTTTGTTTGTTTGAACGATATTGATGTATATGCATGTATTCCCAATGATGAGTGCTGGTTTAAAGAAAGTATTGCAAAGTATTCGTTGACTTATCGCTCTACGAACTTGTTTTTTTTTTAAATCTGGTTTTTCGCTGTGAGATCGACGTTTATACTTTATGTATTATCATTCAACGGACGATTCTTCGGTGTGTAGCAGTCTCGCGATCACTGCATTAGTCCATAATGAAACGACGCCGGTATTCTTTTAATAGGTCAATAAGTTCGGAATCTCAAAAAATCAGTGAAATTCACTATCAATAATTACGACAGGGGACGTTTTTTTTAAAGGTAAAACGTCAATTTCATCATCGGAATTGGTGATGATTTATTGTTACGAAAGCATACATATTTACAAATACTTTGCAAAATCACTATATACTGCATTTTAAACTGTCTCTATATTGCTCCGAGATGAACGTAAAGTACATTGTAAAGAAAAATCGTAATGTTCTCACGTCCCTACGGGGCTTCCATGATAGACAAAGCAGCACGAAACGCAGCACATGACACAATAATTACAGCACGTGCTGCACATGCCGTAATTATTGTGTCATGTGCTGCGTTTCGTGCCGTTTGTCTATCAGGGTTACCATTCCCTTATAAATTAATATGACGCGTTACACATTAGAGAGTACAAAAAAGATAAGTAGACGATACAGCTTTTTTTCATTAAATTAATCATCGTGCTATTAGCTGTTTAATAATCCTAGATTGAGTGAGGCGCATTACGCAAGAGTTCCTAAGGGATCGGAGATTCACGGAGCTCATATCGGACGCTCGATTGTTTTTTTTTTTTTTTTGTACGATAATTTTGTATGCATGTATTCCCAGTGAAGAATGCTGGTGTAAAGAAAGTATTGCAAAGTATTCGTTGACTTATCGCTCTACGGAGCGTTTATATCCACGATCCCTTGGAATCCTAATCGCTTGGGCAACGAATTGTAAAAATTTTGGAGCGACAAAAGCGTTGTTTGTGTATGTTTTTTTTTGTGTGTGTTTGTTTATGTGTATTTGCATAATTAAACGCTGTTACGTGGTAGTGTTTGTGCCGAGCTTTATTCGCTTCCCAATAGAATCAATGCGATATATCTCAATTGTTCGCGAAACCGCGC
Source organism: Exephanes ischioxanthus (assembly GCA_958510785.1). Taxonomy (NCBI): domain Eukaryota; kingdom Metazoa; phylum Arthropoda; class Insecta; order Hymenoptera; family Ichneumonidae; genus Exephanes; species Exephanes ischioxanthus. The sequence continues at coordinate 23,508,015 of OY294020.1, read as the reverse complement.
AGCTCAGAAAGTTTTGCGATGTATCGCCCTTGTGCCATCCTCGTCGTACTCGCGTTTGTTGACCCACATTTTCTTAAACGTGTCTAACGATGCCAGAATCGAGCCCCCGATCCACGTGCTGTACAGCCGTTCTTGAGGTGCCGATATCTGTTTTAAAAACATACAGAGAATAAAAAAAACACTCCCAAAACTTTCGATCTGTAGATCGAACACTGTCGATCGGTAATTATACCGGAACCTACCCTGATTTTAATATCCTTTGGTAACAATTTACGAATCTCCGCGAGTAACCTGTCACCGAAGCCCTGAAAATATTGGAAACCTTAAGCATCGCCGTTCCGAATATTCTTAGCACGATCGATTTAAAAAAAAATACTCACGCGGAATAGCGTAGATCCACCGGACAATACGATATTCTGGAATAGAACTTTCCTCAAATCCAAATCCGACTTTTGGATCGAGTACATTAACACCTCGTGGAGACCCTCGCACTCCTCGCCGATGAGATCCGGTCTGAAGAGAACTTCGGGTGCTCTGAATCTCGCCGGGCCGATCTGAAAAAGTTTATCAATTAATCCGTCTGCAGCCTTCCAGATACATCGCTTTCCCTGTAAACTGCTGTTTTTATACCTCGAGACAGCTGCCGTCCGGTAACGTGTATTGGAATTTATCCGTGTCGATCGTTTCCTCCTTCTGAGGATTGCTCGCGAGATAACAAGAGCGTTCTTTGATCGTTCTCACGATCTCGAATTCGGCGGTAGTTTTGAAATTTATGCCCTCCTTGCGCAACAACAACCTCAGATATCTCGTCACGTCTCGTCCGGCAATGTCGACCCTCATAATACTGTGGGGCATCGCGAAACCCTCGTAAATCGGGACAGCGTGCGTGACTCCGTCTCCGGAGTCGAGAACCACACCGGTTGTTCTGCCAGTGGCGTATCTGCAAATAGATAGATTCGCATCGTGCAGCTACGCGACATTGCGCCGGATAACTCGAAAAATGAATTCCGGCAAACCAGACTCACAGACTAAGAACGGCCTGCATGGAAACGAATAGCGCAGGAGCGTTGAACGATTCAAAGAAAATCTCAGCCGCCTTTTCTCGATTCTTTCTGGGATTCAGAGGCGCCTCGGTGAGGAGTACAGGATGTTCTTCGCAAAACGTTGCGAGCTGATCTTTGCTGTAGACGTATGACCAGATTCTCTCCATGTCGTTCCAGTCTGTGACTATGCCATGCTCCATCGGATATCGGAGGGACAGCAGACCGCGATGCTCCTCGGCAATCGGACCGACGAACAGATCGCCCTCAAGAGCACCCGCCATAACGCGCACATGTTTCGGCCTGCCGATACTGGAAAAAAAAAAAATTTAATAACAATAATTCTCTAAAATAGTGTTAAATTATCGTCGGAAATTGAACAGTGTCGCCCTCTGTCGATAACCTCCAAACACGGAAGAGGACCCCGGACGAATTTTAATAAGTCTGTTGCACAATGACGGTACTTACTAATTTGGGAATCTACATTTCGGTATCTGATCACCCGCGAATCCTGCCTTGATTACGCCCGAACCCTGAAACACATGACAAATATCATTGGAACGGTTATTGATTTTATTATTGACGTGGTTCGACGCTCCTCGACGGCTTTGCCGTCGCGTCGCTAGGCATGCGAAAGTTTCGGGCAAATCGTCCGAAGATCTTCGCCTCGAATCTCCATCGGCAAAATAATTGACCGACAGCATATTTTTTTATTTTTTTTATTATAGTTTCATCAGTCGTATCCTCGACACTGCCTCGGCGGCCGACAATATGGCCCGTGTCGATTTGACACATCGAGAGACCCAACAAAAAAAAAAAAAAAAACTTGTCAGACTCGTCGGAGTAAAAAGTGTACGATAATGTAACTCACGTTATCGATAACCACGGGCTGATTAACGATGACATCGTACGGTTCCATGTTTATTATTGCTTTAGCGTGATAAGAACCGTTCGCAAAAGTCTCAACTAAATTCACAACCGCAGCCCGAGTGTCATAGAGTCGCCCAACAGTCCCACACCTAGTTCCGAGGGGTGACTCTCCTCGGCTCGCGGCATTCGAGAGAGCCCGTGGAAGACGCGAACGAACCGACAGAGATCTCTTCGACGGTGGAACTGTACTCGAGCGTTCTCCGCGCGACGGTAATGCAGGAAGAGATACTGTTGTAACGGTGGAAGATAACGGCGCTGCTGATAGTCACGAAACATTACGGATTTATCGCAAGAACATCCCGTCTGATCGTGGGCCATCGTCGATTATCCGCAAGTTTCGGCGTTTAGGTACGCAGATACACAGTGGAGGAAGCTCGTACAGTAAATCGTGCCTATCGTGATTGTCGGGCGCAAAGACGCACCGCTCTATTTTTATTCCAGTACAAAATGACGTACACAAAAATAAGAAAGCGACAATACGTAAACGATAAACGGAACGGAACGACCGGGTCGGCAGTCGATCGTCAATCCGGTCTGGCTCGACAGCAACGTATGATTTTAACTCTAAAATCATCGAAGGTCTGCGTAACGTCGTCCTTGAGTTCCCTCGCTTTGACCCGAACGTCTTCGCGCATTAGATTGTAGCACATAGCAACGAGACCCAGCCCGAGCAGGAGATAGACGAACGTAATGACCAGTTTCGTCTGGCTACCGCTCTCGTACTCGATAATGACGTTGACGCCCGGAAAAAAGTCGCCCATTCCGATCTTGCACAGTGAGGTTACGCAGAAGTAAACGCTGTCGAGATAGTTCCATTCTTCCCACTGTGCGAACATAATCGTGCCGGCGAGAATGTAACCGGAAATCACCCACAGACACGCCGTCGAGGGAACGATGATTCTCGTGCCCGATGGACGTCTTCGGCCGCTGCACTCGTGCATCCATCTGTACAACCATCGAAAAGTGTGCGCCAGTACCTTTCCCATGTTGAGAAAATAAAGAACGTAGAGCGGTATTCCGATTATCGCGTACACGACGGTCGCACCTTTGCCGAACGATGTTTTCGGCACCATGTTTCCGTAACCGATCATCGTGAATATCGACAGACAGAATATAAGCGCCGACGGTATCGTCCAAACTTCCTTGGCAGTCTGTCCATTGTATCCTTTCTTGACAGCCGCGACGACGATCTTCTGAAACTCGCGCAGAAGCTGCGTCGTCGTAGCGTTGAAAGCCGCCTTGTCGAGAACGTTGATCGTCTCGTTGCTCGCCGTTCGCAGCCAAAGCTCGCGCGCCGAATTGTTTCTGTCCAATTCCAAGTCTATGACATCGGCGTTCTTCTCGATTTCCGTGAACGCCAGAGCGCCGACTATCGCGTAACCGACCACCAGCCCACCGACGCCCACTTGAGTGCACATGAACGCGACGAGCTTCCGACAGCAGTCCTTGACCCTCTCGCGCGGATCGAGTCCGGTCGACGTACTCGAGGAGTCTCGACTCCTCAGCGAGGATCTTAGACGCGCCATTGCGTCCCGCTGTTTCTCTTCCTTCTCTGGTTCTTCAGTGTTTCTCTACTCTGTACGGAATCACTGGCCCTGAATCATCGCGCGCCTAGATGCGTTACATTCCAAAACTGGCCACCAGCACACGCAATCTTCGGTTAATCGTCATCTCTACAACGATTCAAACTTTTCGTTTATTTACTTTATTACTTGTTTATCCTGTCAAGAGCGATACTGCGGCTTTGTGAGCACTCGTGATCCTCCCGATCACCCGATACAAGAACTGGCTAACCGTGTAAGATCGCGCAACGAGAGACGGATGGATTCCGAAACTGTAACCAGAAGGAAAACTAGAGCTCGGTAAGCTCGAATCTCTCCGTGCGATCCGACCACAAGCTTCGCGTGGTCTTTCTATTTTTGTCGTGCGCGCTAGGGCTTGGCTTCGAACGGCGGTCGGCCTGTATCCCCATTGCGACTCTTTGGTGAAATAGCATTGCCCCGCTCGTGTAACACGGTGGTCCCCTAACGGAACTGAGGTGATCGACGGTAGACTTCGATAGATTAATGCACAATGTTCAAAATTTTCACTTGCTCTAGACTCGCGAATAACCTTTATGATTTAATGTAGTTTTTCCTGTAACCCTTGCAACTATCGTTTTATAGTCTTGTTTATTTGACCTGTAGTTGCATGGGGGTCTGTCAGAGCGGAGTTGCGTAAAGGTTAAAAGTTTTGCACAAAGCGAGATATGCATCTGCGCAACGCGCAGATGCATATCTCGAATTAACAAAAAAAAATTAATAAAGGGGAAAAACCCAAAAAAGGAGGTATCTAACCCCCTTTCCCTCCCTCCAAAAACGAAAAAAGTCAGCTTGAGACTTACCCAGCCAGCCATCATAAAAATTAATCGTGGTTGTACCAGCTCCGCTGGGGTCATTCGTAAGCAATACAAACGGGAGCGGCGCGTCTTTCATCCCATTATCTTCGCTCGCTTATTAAATATAATTACACGGGATTGTAAGAGGTAGGAAAAAATGAAAGGGATTCGTCGTTGATCGGTACCGGTATGGGAAGTACCTTCAAGGAAAGCTTGACGAGGGAGTTGAAGACAATTGTCGTCCGGTTAGTCGTCCGGGTCAACGGCTGTGCGGCACAGATGCAATAACGTCGCGTTTTATCGCTCTATTCGCATCGCGAGTACGAGAAAATAAAAGGAATCGTCGTTGATCGGTACCGGTATGGGAAGTACCTTCGGGGAAAGCTTGACGAGGGAGTCGGAGACAATTGTCGTCCGGTTAGTCGTCCGGACGACACGGCTGTGCGGCATGGGCGGCAATAACGTACCGTTTTATATCTCCATTCGCATCGTGGGATCGCAGACGATCCCGATTAAGTGTAACGAATTGCGTGGGTTGGGGGAGCTCCGTCGTTCACCCCCTTTCCATCTGTCCTCTAGTTCGTGCGACCGCCTTGTTTATCCATACTGACGTCGATACTCGATGCCGCTTCGCTATTTATATAAACTCTATATAACTGTACGATGGAGTATTTTCGCAAATCCGCGGAAATCAAATTTTATTCGAAATATACAACATATCGTTGGAAATATATTTGATATATAACATATCAACTTTTTTCCACGTTGATACGTTGCACGATGAGAGACTTCAGAGCTTCTGAATATGCACCCTTTGATCGTTGAAATTTGTTGTCCCGTGAAGTGCTAGATTTTACGTCAACGAAAATAAAAGTTGCCGCCGAAGGTTGCTCGCGTGACGACTATTCAATATTCATCGTTCGCGGATAGGCGCAGAGAGGGGATTAACGGCGTGCGTTAACGTTAGATAAGAGCTAGGAAGTAGTTCGATCCGAGAGTCTGCAGACTTGTGACATACTCTGTATCTTACAAAAATAAAACCACATATATATATGTATGTATTGCACACTGTTCCTTAAATTATCTTCTTCTAAAAATAAAAAAGTCTTCGCTTTTTTTTATTTTTTATTCCGCATAATATTTCTATCGTTAGACGTCAGAAGGTATATGTAGTAAACAACCGAGTCCGTCTACCCGCATGGTGGGGAGACGAAATACCCCGTCCATTTTATTACCTGTCTATCAAATCGTTCCTGCTCAAACTTTTTGGACAATATGGGAGAGTCGACGGTACTAAGACAGGTAGTGGGGAATCCAACTTATCCAGTCGTAACTAATTGGCCTTGTTCTCAGGCATGCAACTTACGCGGTCGTCTACTGTAGGTATATAGTTATCCATATCTATATAATAATGAACTTTATGTCGATTGGACACTCACATCGGTACTCACAGATTCTCGTAGGGATGCTCACAGATACTCACAGATCCTCACACGGTTACTCACAGGGGCTCACACGGATACTCACAGGCGCTTACAGATGCTCACACGGATATTCACAGATGCTCACACGGATACTCACAGATGCTCACACGGATATTCACAGACACTCGCACAGATACTGCGAGCGCGAGACGCGCTTGAGCCAACATAACCGTTCGTATACTTATATACCTATACCTTATATACCTATATACACCTATATACACGTTGGAAGGTATATTGGTATTTAGGTGAGAATAGTCGTGTATAGATGAAATATCGACGACACCGGAGTGGTACCAACGGAGATGCAGACTCACTCGCTCGAGACTAGACCACAAGGGTTGGCTCGGAAACGCTGGCCTAGTGAGCGGACTCGAGATTCGCCGAGTGATTCAGTGGATCACGCGACATCACCGTCGTCGGATCGAGCGTGCAAAATTCTTACAGCCACCGAAGCTTCTTATCTTTCTCGCACAGCCCGAGCTTGCCTCACGCGCCTCGTCCTCCGATCAGTTCTATCAAAAGCCTCAAAAAATAGAAAAAAAAATGTTTCTCAGTAACCCAATAAAAGTGTATCCGTACACTCGGCCGAACGGAGCGAATGCCGTCGCATCACCGCACCTGCAGCAAGCCGATCGAACAGGGGTCTGCGTGGGAATAAAATGAATCGGGTACAGAGGTTCGTCAACTGGACGTCGAATGCCTTCGTTAGCGAACGACTCCCAGCGCCTTCCTTGTATAACGTACGGGTCCACGTGTCTACACGATAATAATAATAATAACAGCACGTTTATCGGCCGACTGTAGAGCGTACATGCGAGTGTACACGTGGGCGAACACATAGCGATGGAATTGTGCGTTCTCGGTGGTCGCGGGGTTGTCCGTGAATCCTCCTCTCTCAATATCGAGCAACACCACCTCACCAATTGTCCAATCCATCGTCCACCTATATGCACGGAAGCGCAGCGTAAATTGTACAGCGCGAGTTAAGAATGGTTGGCGCGCGCAAGTCTCAAATCTCTATCTCTCTCTCTCTCTCTCCATGCCTCATCCTGTGTGTGTGCGATACTCGCCGACATACGACAACGATGACGATGACGATGATGATCTTTCGTAATCCCTCGGGGGTTGCACGACCGACCCACCAACCTGCCGACGAATAATCTTCGCAGTCGTGCGATCGTCGCTGAGCCGCTCGGTTGTACACCGATAGAGATTCATCATCTTGGAATTCATCTCGGTGATTCGCCGTCTCAATTCTGTCGACAGTGCGATTCTCTCCGACGCGGATCGATCATCGATTTTCTTTTGTGGGTTTTTTATTTTATTTTTTGTTTTGTTTTTTATTTATTTTTTTTTGGGGTATTTTTTTTTTTACATAACTATTACGATCGGCGTCCTTCGAGTCCCCCGGTGGGAAGGAACTTTGCAACTGTCGAGATGACATACCTCGTGTCGATTGTCCTCTTCGTTCTCGCTTCAGGTAATACATTGATCGGTTTTGTAATTGAACGATCGAGGGTTATTTTTGTACAATTTTTACCGATAGTGCGTAACTGTGCGACACTGACCAGCCTCACACACAGATGCGCCGTTCGAGAAGGTCGTTTAATTTCGTCAACGTTGTAGGCGCGAACGATCGTGAATTATTGCAAGTGAGACACTCTCCTGGCACGAGAACGACATTAAAATTGCTCTCTCAACCCCTCCGCGACGTTGCTAGATAGACACGGAGAGTTTTCAAAATTTGCCAGACGGAGGAGTGCCAGGATGTATAGATAAAATTAAATGCCATTTCGGAGCCAATGTAACAACAGTTTAAGGCCCCTTATTATGTACAGTGCGTACGAGTATTGTAATGTGCGATGGTCGTTTCATTCATTCGAAGGTCCGACCCGGTGCGTTAGCGAATGAATGCAAGTAGGATATCGCCCGAATTTCCATTCTCAATGAGGTTTAACGAGAGGCTCTTCGCCACTTTGAAAATATCTCACTTTGGCCCCTTCGCGTCGAATTGTTTATTTATATTAATTTTATTTTTTATTAATTTCATCGAAAAACGATAGAGTCGATTTTGCCTTTGTAGTTTGAATTTTTTTCTTTTTTTTATATCAACAGCACCCGAATGAAGTAATTCGAGAGTTAACGTTGAGCTGTAATTAGTGGGACAAGTAGATGACGATTTGCAGCTAATTGCGCGATTGATTGCGCGGCAGAATAAGCCGGAGCACGCGACGAACAAATTCGCCTTTAACTTCCGTCGAAAAATTTGTATTACCGTCGTTCAAGTCTTTCGAGTCCGAACCCTCTTTAGCGTTGAAAAAAAATTCTCAACGGATGATGATGATTCGCCATCGACCGAGGCACGCGATACCGTTACACCTGTGATTTTGTCACTCTGCAATTACGTCGCCGACGGAATATAACGCGAATCTTTCAGCGACACTCGACGAGGCAAACGGTCGACAGTTGTATTTTGTCTTGTACGCTTTTTTTTCTTAATCACCGTAACTAATCACGCGAATGATGACGCGACAGAAGAAGCTGGAGCACGCGAGACCGACGAGTAAATGCACCTTTACCTTATACATGTATCGTACAATTTAGATTATCGTCGTTGAAGGATAGCCTAAGATTGGACGAGACACGCGATAGCATCGAACCTGTGATTTTTCCCACTCGGTCATTCAATTCAAACATTATTTATTTGTCTATTTATTTATTTTATAATGAACCGGCCAATACAAGTGAGTATCAGAGCATGAAGTACTTCAACGTGTTATAATAATATGTTGAAATTTAGTCGCTTTCGCGATGTGGCTATGAAAATGAAAAGAAGGCAATAATAATAATAATAATAATAATAATAATAATAATAATAATAATAATAATAATAATAATAATAATAATAATAATAATAATAATAATAATAATAATAATAATAATAATAATAATAATAATAATAATAATAATAATAATGAGAAATATAAAATTTAACAAAAGATAGAAATATTGAGATAATTGATTAAAAATCAAATAATCTTTTTTTCGTTATATTTTACATTACGATTGTCGCAGAAATGAAAATCAATGCTTTCATACACAGTAAAAAAAATGGTACATTTAATAACAAATTTTGTCCACAAAGGTCCACAATTATTTTCTTGTAAATTTTATAACAACTATTTGTAAGATCAACAGACTTTTTTGCAAAATTGACAAGAAAATAATTGTGGACGATTGCGAACAAGAAACGTTCGTACCTATTTTACTGTGTAGTGCAGACATTTATATATATATAAATATATATATATATATATATATATATATATATATAACTTAGCTTGGAATATTACAAACATCAACGGTGCTTTCAGAAGTCCGATATCCTAAATGGATAAATCGATTAGCTTCTTGAGAGACAAAGTAACATCGATATCTAAGAAACAGAAGGGCTTAACTCGACGCTGAAGTGTACAAACAACCGCCCTTCTGTTCCCAACCGCAGGTATCGATGTGTAGTGGAGTAAAGCGAAAAATACTGTGTGCCGTAGGAGATGCATGTCTTCGTAATGATTCCAGGTATCCACTTGAGTCTCGAGAGTTCGGCGGACTGGTCTTACTGGGGTCCAAATGGTAAGCAAGCAAATGGGATTCGGCAATAAAACCGATAAGCTCCCTCGGTCCGCTCCGAGGGCGAAGTATCGGGATCGCTCGTCTATCAGACTTCAAACAACTTTCGGCTCTCGGATGGTCGGAAAAATACCGGCGGAACAAAATGTCGATAGTACAATGCCGATAACACTTGAACCCTAGATTCGTCTTCGAGCTCCCTCGTGATTGACTCGTTGATTGCGGCTGTTTTGATCCGCGCCAACCCAAATTACGCGGAAGATTAATCGTAACGTTGTAAAACGTTGAAGACGTTGTCACCCGTATTTATAGACATGTATTGCGGTGCCACGATCTATCAACGAGAAGATGAAGAGGAGCGGGCCGGATTTACTAATTTAATAAGTCGTTTGCACAGCGACGAAGACTCGGCGCAATCCGTGTGTGTCGATGGTTGGCGTTATATCGGACAGTCGAGTCGACCGACTGACCGTCCGATATTGCGGACCTCCACAGGGTAGGGAGAGCCTTTGAATCGTATCGCTCGACCGCTCTCTGCTCTCTCTCTCTCTCTCTCTCTCTTCCCTGTGGCCGCACCAACTGATTGAGGAAATGATGCGCTACAGTGCGCGCACACAGATTGGATAATAGTCAATTTGCGAATACATACCCCCCTGGGTCTTTACGTGTTTGACGCCGTTTCGTTACCACGAAAATTCTCATTCTTAAGTGGGGTCATGCAAATTTTTGGGTTGGGTCGAAAACGACCGTTTTTACCAATTTTTGTTCGTGGGAGATAAAAACCATGTCATGCGGAATGAAGGTTCGTTTCGCCCTATCCACCCCTGTATGTCGCGAGGGGGTTCTTCTTGACCGCAGTAAACCGATCCGCGGCGCGTGGAGCGCCACTCGAGAAATCCCGCGACCTCGATGCTGAGGACCAACCAACCTCGGAGAGATAGAGCACGCTTGAAAACTTGACGGTCTTAACCCTTCGAAGCACGGTGTATGTCGCATGTGATAACCCTCTTTCAATTCAGAGAAAATGCATTAAGGTAGTACTTGCGGTACAGTCCCGCCAAACGTGAGTTTCACAGAAAATTTCGAACACTTGTCGATGAGATGAAAATCAGAAATAAAAATCAAGTGTATGGGAGGTTGCTGCAAAGATTGTTTTTGTGAAATAATAATTCCAATTTATCATTAACAAATTGACGATAAAAATTATTATTCAACAAATTACTTGGCAACTTAACATATTTTCCTTCATACAAATAATTATTTTATTTTTCTGAATACGTATGAATTTTTTCAGAATTTTTTGTAATCTTTGAAAATGGCGTTTCTTTTACAGCTTAAACATAGAAAAACGCGATTTTAAAAGATTATTAAAAAATCTGAAAAAATAAATAAGACATATATAAATGAAATAACAGTATATATTAAACTTAAAAACATAATGTTAACAATATTCCAATATCAAAGTCTCGTTTCAAGGGTTGTGTCAAATAAAGTCGTCCAGTTTTAATGACCAAACGCTAGCTACGCGCTTTTGAGCAGCGAAACCTCGAAGCCGCTTCAGGATGAAACTACGTATGTTAAGAGATCCAAACGATTTAGTATTAAAACTAAGTTCTGATGCGCGATGTCGGACTCTGCGGAGTGGGTGAAACTGCTCTGGAAAGCCAGCGAACGGATTGACGCCGGAAAAGGAAAACCGCGCTTCAATACGCTTGACCACGGGCGACGAGGAACAATGTAGGGGAAGCCGGGGCAAAACGGGGAAATGGGGCAAAATGGGAACATGTACCCCGTTTTGTCCCAGATGGTTTTTTCAAATATCCTTTCAAAACCAGTGCCAATACAATTTTGGTGTGAAAAATGGATCTATGATTTCGGTATCGTTTTAGCAGGTTTTATTGCTTAGCGTCCCCGTTTTGTTCCGGTCTACGGGGAAACCGAGGGAAAACGGGAACGTGGGGTTAAATGGGGACTTGTACCCCGTTTTGCTCCAGATGGTTTTTTTTTAAACCTTTCAAAACCGGGGGCAATACAATTTCGGTGCGAAAAACAATGGATCTATGCTTTCAGTATCATTGTACCAGGTTTTATTGCTTAACGTCCCCGTTTTGCCCCCGTTTCTCCTACAATATTTTGCGGTACCGTTCGGATAATCGGAGTCACCGTTCGGATAAACTTTGTTCAAATAATTGCGGTTCAGATAGTCGAGATTTTACTATAAGAAAAAGTATGCTTCAAGGTGTTAAGTGCGGCCGGACAATTGACGAAAATTTCATCTTTTCGCCAATAGTCCGGACATAATCGCGGTTAGTAACGAGAACAGATTCGATCCGGTGATCGAAACCGATCGACCGTTATCGACCGTTCGATAATCTAATCTGTATGTCGCGTGCAGCGATAGAAATTTGAAGACGAACGAGTGACCGAACTCGATATTGCAGGACCGGACCATTGGCCAGGTGTTTGCCAAACTGGGACAAAACAATCACCGATAAACATAATCAGCGACGAGACAGTGAAGACTGACCTTGGACCACTGAAATTCGTTCGGTACGATTTCGCTTACACAGGGACCCTGACGAACACCGGTCACTCAGGTGAGTCTATCAAAAAAAGTCTTCCTCATGTTTTACGTTTTAAAACAATTTATCATAGCGGAAGTTATGTGCAAAAGCACATAACTTCCGCTGTGATAAATTCCGTTGTTCCATTTTGGCTTCCTCACAGAGGAAGCCATAAATAAAGAAACAATTTTCACAAAAAAATAAAATAAAAGAACATTATGAGAAAGCGATATTAAAATTTCAATTTCTAACTTTTATCAGGAAGCGATATGAAAATTTCAACTTTCATTCAACTCTTTTTAAGGCAATTTTTAGTCTATTTTTCACCGCTCGATTTTTTTTCATGACAACATAACTTCTTCTTTGAGGAAGCAAAACAAGAAATGAACAACATAAATACCCACAAGTATAACATTTACCCGATAAGTTTCAAGTTTGCACGTTACATTAACGATCCTCTCCGGCAGTCCAAACCCTCGATGATATTCCTGCAAAGTCGTTAATGGTTTTCAATTAGCGCATCAGGGGAAACGAAGAAAAATATTGTTTTTATTTCAGTACAAATCGGTCTTACCGGTGTGCCGATATTCCTGAAGGGCGGGGGTTTGTCATCGACTTATGTTTTCGATCAGATGCACTTTCATTGGGGCTCTGAGCACACGATAGACGGCAATAGGGACGCTCTCGAGCTGCACATGGTACATTACGCAAAGCAGTATCCGAATTTCACGACAGCGGCGGGACAAGATTACGGACTAGTCGTTGTTGCGGTGCTCTTCAAGGTAAAACAAAACGAATATTCAATTTTTTTTGTGTACCCCGCCTTCTAAGAGACTCGAAGAATTCAATTGAGCGAATTCGAATCCTGGAAAATATACCCCAAAAACAATAACTACCCATACACACGCGTGCGGGGAGGGGTATTTTTACCAGGAGTATTTTTTACCAGGGGTGTTTTTACCAGGGGTATTTTTACCAGGGGTATTTTTACCAGGGGTATTTTTATCCGGGGTATTTTTACCAGGGGTATTTTTACCAGGGGTATTTTTACCGGGGGGTATCTTTACCAGGTTTTATTTTCCGCCTACCAACAAATTCTATCTCGGGGTTACAGATTGGGGAGGAGGACAATGAGGATCTCTGGTCGATCGTCGAAGCGACCGAGGCTGTTTCGGCGTGGGTGGGACCGAGCGACGTGCCGATGCAACGAAAAATCATCCCGTCTCTGCTTCTGCCGAAGGATCACACGACTTTTTATCGTTACGACGGTTCGCTGACGACGCCGAATTGTCTCGAGACCGTAACGTGGTTCGTTCTTACCGAGAAGCTCACGATATCACAGTCGCAGGTTCGTTGGCACGATGAAATCCTTAAGCCGTAAGCCCAGCCGATGTTCACTCGTACTCACGGATCACCGATGTTTGTCCCTTGCAGCTCAGAGTGTTCGAGAACGTGAGGACGAGCAATGGGACTCTAAAGTTCAACTACAGACCCGTCCAGAAGTTGGGATCGCGCGACATTTATCACCGTCTCGTCGGTTATTCCGGAGCCTCTGCACTCTCCCATAGCGCGCTTTTCCTCTCGACGCTCCTTATAATAATCCCGTCGCTCCTGTTCGGTCCGTGAAGATGCGAGAGATCGAAGCGATCGCAATCTCAAATGATTTCGGGCTGACTACCGACATCGTCCGTTCCTAATTTCTAGTCGATCGTTTGTTGCGATGTATACGAATTAAAGGAAATGGAGTATTGTCGTCGGGTGAGCGGAGAGGCCATTCAAGATCCTTGAAAAAAAGATTATTTGTTTTATTCAATTGCGAACGGGCTCTTCGACCCGTGAGATTTATATATATTTTTTTAAACATGAATCACAACGCTCGATACACGAACGATCTTCACGCGATAGTTTCCGAGACTTTCTTGATCCTCGCTTTTCGTCTCCGGCATCGCGACGACTCAAAACCGCGCTCCCTCTCGCCTCGTTTACCCTGACGATTCTGGCAATCGTTCGTCACAAACTCAATGCCGATCTTGCGCTCCTCCAGCGAGATTCGATCGCGTTCGCCAGTTCGTTCTCCGCTGTTACCGACGCTTTTAACGTTCACCGTGTAGGTGCAGTTCTTCCTCAATCCCTTTATGTCCTTGCGAGTTTTCTGTCGACGGCGAAGGGACTAATTAGTAAGGCGGATGTTTTGATATTCAACAATCAAGAAACGATATATGGTTAGTCGGGGTGATATGGCTATGATTTTTTAAACAATGACAATTGGAGGTTTAACGTTTGAATAAAAACTTTACATTTTAGTCGCAACCAAGTCTAGAAACATCGAACGGAAGTAATTCACGCGGAACTTTCGATATTTTTTTAAACAGCCGGTACCGACCTTTCAAAATGCATTAGTTTCGGGGACCTTTCGCACATTGCCTTTTCATTCTATACCTCACGATAATACCGGTTGTCCCCGAGAAAAATTCAAGTATTTTCAATTTAAGGACCACCCTAAACCACATATACTAAAATAATATAACTAACGTAACAAACCTCATTCGTCTGTTACGTTAAAAGATCACCCTCGCGGCCGTATCACCCGCGCAGCTATAACACCCACTTGGCCATATCACCCGCGTGTCCATATCACCCTGACTTACCCTGGCAGGAGAAATAAAAAAGAAAACAGTTTGGACGAAACGACTCACGTCGGTAACTCGCCATCCGGAGATCCGCTGGCTCGACTTCGGAGGCTCTTCGACGCTCGTCCACGTTTCACAAGAGTCCTCTCTCCACGTGACATTGTAGCTGGTTGCCCGAGGATCCGGGGACCAGACCAATCGCGCCTCGATCTCCTCGGCGCACTGGCAAATCAATCTTCGTACGCGGAGCCCACCGTGATGTTTCTCGCACCTTCGCGAACGTCCCTCTCCATCGTCTTTAAATAGATAACTGAAATAAATATCACGACTTGGTGTTTGCATGAAATCCCGGTCGATCGGCTAACCCCCTCCCGGTTCTTACTCGTACGTGCGAACCCTACCGTATTTCTGGTAATCCGTGCTGTTGAAGACCTTGGAAGCTTTCCGCGAGGCTAGCCGGCGTCCGCCGTAAACAGCGACGGCCTGAACTTGAAGAAAGTACTGGCAACCGATATCGAGATTCTTCACCTCGTAGCAGGCCTTGTCCTGGCGGGCAAACAACACAGGGTAAAAGCGGTGAATATGGCACGGTCTATTTACCATCGATGGATTACAGAGCTGGGCAGCGCACCAAAAAATACTTCAAGGAGAAACTATCACAGGTACTTTAAGTACCGAGTACTTTTTGTACTTGAAGTACCGAGCACTTTTTGTACTTGAAGTATTTCTCAAGTACTTTTTGCAATTAGGTTCGTAGCGTTAAACGTTATCTAGGCTTAAAAAAATATGCAAAGTAATTTGTACATGACTTTGTCATTGTAAAAAATGTCTCACTGAAATTTTCGTAATTCGTCGTTTTGAGGCTATTTTCAATCTATTCTTCACTTTTTTCAATAAACAAAATCCATTGAAAATGTCGTTAAAACAAGAAAAAGGTCCCTTCTCGTCCTTTCTCGTTTTTTAAAAAGATTTATATTTCTTTTTTTTAATAAAAGATAAACGAAAAGGGGGGACACTTCTCGTTGTTTTTTTTAATGGAATTCTTTTCTAAAAAATGTTTTTAAAATAAATCATATATTGATAGAAACAGGATGTTATGCTACTCATCGAGTATCCGTAATACGAGCGTGTATCCAAAAAGTACTTGTACTTGGTACTTGAAATCGTAAAAAAGTACCTGAAGTACACGGAGAAAAAAAAAGATTGTTCGGACAGCAAGAATTTTGTTACCATAACTCATCTACCTGCTTAACATAGGGACAGTAAAATATTTTGCTGCGGCAGTCAATATTTTGCTTTCACAACAATAAATTATTATCGATCTACATTTTGTTAGAGAAACAGAATTATTTTTCTCCGTGTACTAAAAAGAACTTTTGTACTTCAAGTACCAAACAAGTACCCACACTCAGAAAAAGGATAGTATTTCTCACTGTATCGAATAGTTCCCAAGGGGAACGTCTACTTAGATAGTTTCTGATAGTGTATATTCAATTGGTCAAATCATAATTGCGGTTGCAACGATGATTTTTTGTCATAGTCGTAACTACAAAATATAGACGTTCCCCATGGGAACTATTTTTTATGGTAAAAAGTCAGTATTGTTGCTTTTACTATGTAATTGTTACTCAGTGCGGCACTTCAAGTACCGCCCAGCTCAGATGGTTTTACTGGCCGATAGTTGGTGATCCATATTCGCTACTTTAGCCTTACTCATAGAAGGCGAAAGTCTCGCTGCCGCATTAAATTCAAATCTATCGGGGACTGAAAAATAATTGTACAAACTTTGGGAACCGTTCTGTGATTGACGAGTATCGAATCGTTCGCCGGACCGTGGATCAATCTGCTCCAGAAAAGCTTGTAAAACATTATCGGAACGTCCGACGGTGGTGGACGCCAGCGAAGAAGAATCCGAAGCTTTCCGTCGCTCTGAACTCTCGCTCCGCTGAGGGAAAGATTTCTCGGTTCGCGTGGATTCCTGGGCTCTAAAAAAAAATAAAAAATTAGCATATCTACAGAGCGATCGGCGGTCGGTGCCGATAATTAGTTACCCGCAGTCTTCAGTGGACCGGATGGTGCCGAATATCCCCGCGATCCATTCTCGTTAACGGCGGCGACTCGAAACTGGTACCAATGCCCACTCTTCAGTCCGCCGCGAAGTGACGCATGGGGTTTGCTCGACACGTGTCTGACCGACCACGAGCTCAGTCGGGATTCCAGGTATCGCGGTCCGAGCACGTGTCTCTCCTCTACGAGATAACGTACACTGGAGTCGTTGCCGATCCCCGAATCGGCGTTTCCCATCGTCGCAAGGACTCTCCAACCGAGCATCACCAGATTGCTCTTCTCCCGTCGGATCTCGATGTTTTCCGGAATCGGCGGTATATCTGAAAGTGAAAAACGGCTGAGTGTCTCAGCCTCGTCCCATCCGTATCGTCAGTCTCGATGGACCGTCGTCCCCGGGTCGAAGAACTGACCGTCCCGATCCTCGAGGCCGGTCGGCCTCATGCAGGTGATACCGCAATCGTTCGGACAGCATTTCGCTAGATCGGGACACTGGGAGTCGTTGGAGCAGGCGACGATGCACGCAGCCTCGAACGGTGACATGGAGTTCTCCTCGGGGCAGCAACCGGGCTTCGTGTAGTTCGCCGCTAAGCAGTTGTCCATGCACTGCAAACGACGATCGAAGGTTGTTCTGTGAGAACGAGATTGCGACGGAGAAAGAGAAAACGTTAGTCGGAACATGAGAGCAGTGGCGTATGGGAGAGCGGGGCAAAATGGCACAGCGGGGCAAAACCGGGATGACGAGACAAAACTCAATTTTCCAATAACTTTTAGAAGACGGTGGCTATTGGTGGTCCCGTGGTGAAAAACGGGCTTGAAGATCCGGATGTATCGTTGGGACAAAATGGGGCATCGAAAAATCATTGGGAAATTGAGTTTTGCCCTCGCCGTCCCGTTTTTCCCCACTGTCCCATTTTACCCCGCTCTCCCCTACTCGGAACGATCGTGACAAGCTTATGGGTTTTATGGTCACGATAGGTAGCGGCGGAGAGGTTCGCGGAGGAAAATCCCGGGTCTCGGGTCTAAAAGAGGATGCTGAAACGCTCCCGGAGGATCGGGTTTGCCCGAGCAGGATATCGCGGCGCATTCGCACGCTCGCTCTCGCCTCTTTCTCTCTCTCTCTCCCTGGAGAACCGCCGCGGTCCTCGGGAGTCCTTCGTCGCCGCGTGTGTGGCCGCCGCTGGCGGTCCCTCTCCGTCCCATCACCGCGGAACGCATAAATCATTCGAGCGCCCGAAGAAACTGGTTCGCTTACTTATTGGCCTACTTTTTTACGACAAGACGCCGAGGCGTGCGCACACGGGAGAACCCGTACGGGGTACCGCGATATAATCCGTATCGTAAATCCTGTATCGGCGATGTGTGCAAGCGCATGTGTACCACATCGACGGAAGAGGGACGAGGTCCGTGCGGCCGATTTCTGCCTTCCGAGTCCTTACCGACCCGCCGAACGGACCGGGGAAACTCCGGCGGGAGGGAGTCCTCCGCTTCGGAGAGTCGGCCTTCGATCGAAATCGCCTTCGACGCGTTCCCGATCTCTTAACCCGCGTGCGCGCTCCTCTTCCTTTTGTACTACACATCCGCATGAAGCGAACGGCTCCTTCGCCGGTGTTGGTTGTGTGTGCGAAACCTGTTTTTCGATAATGTCGAAAGGGTAAGCTTCTCGTTGCGTTGAGCTTCTCTTCGGCGTTCGGGAAGAGAGCTGCTGGGTGATGAAGAAAAAGAAGAGGAGGAAACGGAACACTTTGTCGCGGAGATGAGCGTGAGGATCGTCGGGAAGACGCGTCTTCCGTTTCACATCGAATCGTCCCTGGTCGCTCGCTCATCCGGCTATTCGACGCTCTTGGATCCGGATTTTTTTTTTTTTTTTTTTTTTTTTTATCAGAAAAGGAAGCTTAACCGACTGTGCAGAACTTACCTGATAAGCCGGTGTGTATCCATCGCATTTGGCGTCGCAACGCGCCACCCTCATCGAATCGTACTCCTCGACGTACTTCGCCCACGAAGCCGAACAACCCGCCATCAGGAACCACCATGGCCACCATCCTTGCGAGAACAATTCGCGAACAGAGAGCGATTATGAATGAGATTGATGAGAAAAAATAAATAAATCGAATGATCCATCTCTTCCGGTTCACGTTCGGTAGATCACATCTTTAAATTCAAAGCTCGTTTGTTCTTAACAATCGTGTCGCTAATCTTACGTACTTTTCAATGAAACGACGACAATCATGGGAAGTCTTGTTGGTGGATTATTACTCTTTTTATAAATTTTTTTTGTTTTTCTAATTTTAAGTACGACGTGAAACTGAGGTGCGAAAAATTAGTAACGTTCCGTGCGTTAAGTCGATCGATCGGCCTGGCCCGAGACTGCTGATCGGAGTAGGCTGGCGCCTATAGAGGTGAAGCGTTCGAACTGGGATCGAGTTCAGTTTTGTGACCAGCCCGATCCTTGTAGCGCAGCTTCTCCTACTATACCTCCGGCCCACACCATTCGTTTCCACTACCCTGCGGACTACTCTCTGGCCAGCCATCGTAGTCGCCGCCACCACCGTACACTATCGACACGCCGTCTCTTCACCAATGACTGTATCATCAAGCGCAAAATTGTACTTGCCGTACGGGGGCAAAATGTTACCGGTTATCGGCCGTGACGGGTATTTCGGCGGACAACCACGCCGACCCACCGACTGACAACAATTCTCACCGATGACGAGGACGATTTGCATCTCCCGACTTGGGAACGAGCTGACAATGTTATTTTCTTTTTTTTTTTTTTCATACATTAACAGCCTCGAAGATGCGCGGATAAGATTTGGCTTTGGTATTTTCTAATTATAGCGTGCATGCGAGATGTCTCCGGTTTGCTGAAAGACCGCTGTCTGAACAGTACACACATTAATGTTGCCCGAGCTGAAAAAGCCTTCTTAAGGCGTCGCGCTTCTGCCGTTGCCGATGCTGGTAGCCTTACAGTTATTATATTGGCAGTAAAGTTAACGTTTAAGTGTTCGGCTCGATGTTGGGGCTAAGCACTCAGCCGGCTCGGCGTGTATTAAATTTTTCGAATGAGAGTTATTTATAGTTAGTTGGTGCAAAACGCATGTTCCGGTGTGCGAAGCTCTTTCTCTCTTTGGTTCGTTCATTCTCGGTGAGAACGCCTTCGGCCTCCGCTCCCCTATTTCTTCGTCCGCGTACTCTTTTACTTTTTCTTCCTCCTCCACCTCCTCCTCCTCTTCTTCATCTCATCATTAGCTCTCTGTTCTCCGCATGTACTACTCTATGTTCTTGGAGTATCTTTCTCGCGATACCAGTCCGGCCCCGTCGGAATATCGAATCTTCACTTCCGAGAAGTCTCGTAGCGTTGACCCGAATATCGGCATCGGCTTTGTCGCGCGCTCCCTTGTGTTTATAACTGACCGTGAATCAGACCCTTGTCCGCGACAACATTCCTGGCGACGCGAAACAAGAGATCGGGCAAATCACGCCCCTTCTCGTGTTGCAAGCGCGTTGAACCGCGACTTTGTATTTACACCGATTTGCAGAATCGGCGCTCGCCTCGACAGTCCCGTGCACTTTAATTTTTTTTTTTTTTTTCTTCAGGCTTTGGAATAAATTGTGCTTCAAGGAAATGAAATTTAACGAATAACGGATGAGATTGAGTTGTAATTCAATAGCGACTATCATACAGTGATGTTTATTAAGATCATGCGTTTAATAATACGGACGCTCGTTTGCGGTACGGCGGTTAACGATCGCAGCCTCTCGATCTTCCTGGGGAACCCTCGCCGCCCTCGGAATTGAGACTCTCGTAAATCGGACCTACGATGAGCCAATATACCGCCAGAGAAATTAGCGCGAGGCACACGATCGTCAGAGCGATCGGTTTGGCTCTCGCGCGACAACGAGCTCCCGGCGATTCCTCCACAACTCCGTGCCGTCTCGAGTACGCCTGAAGAGTTACTTCGGCGATCCCTGAAATTGAACGGATCACCCGTGTCCGCAGTTATAGTAACATTCATCGCGAATGGGTTGACATTTAAGGGAGGGCTTCGATATATGCATATGTATACTAGCGCCCTCGCAGTATCTGTATGTGTAAGTACCGGTATCTATGATTATCTGTGAGTATCTACGAGTATCCGTGTGAGGATCCGTAAGTAACTATAAGTATCTGCGAGTATCTGTGAGTATCTATGAGTATCCTTGTGAGGATCCGTAACAAACTGTAAGTATCTGCGAGTATCTGTGAATGTCTATGAGTATCGGTATGTAACTATAAGCATCTGCGAGTATCTGTGAGTATCTATGAGTATCAGTGTGAGGATCCGTAACGAACTGTAAGTATCTGCGAGTATCTGTGAGTGTCTATGAGTATCGGTGTAAGGATCCGTAAGTAACTGTAAGGATCTGTATTTGTGAGACTCTGTGAGTATCTGTGGGTATCTGTGAGTACCCATGAGTGTCCCCGAGTATCTGTGAGTATCCGTGTGAGTGTCCGCGTGAGCTGCGAATATCCCTAAGAGTTTTTGCGAGTATCCGCTAGTATCTGCAACTATGTATCTGCGAGTATCCGCGTGAGTACCTGCTAGTTTCCGCGAGTATCTTTGAGTATCTGTGAGCATCTGTGAACATCTCTGAGTATCGGTGTTACTGTCCAATTGACGTGAACTTTATTATTATGTTTTTATTTTTATTAAACTCCTATCATTTTATATATTCGGATATGAGAATTTTGTAGACGATCGTAACACTGTTACGAATAATCAATCGGGTAGGATATTTATTCACGATTAGTTTTTTTAACGTTGAAAGAGATTTACGACGCTGTTTTACCTCAATCCCCCCCTCCCCCCTCAAATCACTGAAATCACTACCCCGAATAGCTACCTGGAGTTCTCCATCGGTTCTCCATGTCCGTAAGAGTAATTCTTCAGTTTAAAAATCCACTTGGACTTTCACTATGTTGCAATGTAAATTACCACTGACTGCGACAGGAGAAACTTCTGTAACGTGGTTGACTACCGAGCGAACGAATTTCGACTGGGCCAAGAGACTCGAGAAGAGTCGCTAGAGAAAAGCAGAAGCCTCCCAATAATAAAAGCCCTTAAACATTATTACGCTTCCGTACCTCATGGCTTTTCGTACTCTCCTCGAGTGTGTGCTCTCTCGAGTGTCCGCGGTCTTCTGCCGCGAGTTTATACCGGACACTATATCTATACCACGCATACGCTTCAGAAGTTTCAACACGTGCCCGCAGTTTATTGCTGCGGTTATAAAATAATTATTTGGGGAGAATAAAAAATAACGCCTACGCACGACATGATATTTGGAGCAAGCGAACATGGGACTAACGGGTTAATTGGAAGCGGATGAAACTGTAAATCCCTGAACACTACGCATAGAAAAAAAATATCTCCGATGTTTTATGGCAGAGACTTAAAACTTGAAAAAAAAAAAAAAAAATAGAACGATCTTCGAATAGTTGGAACGGGAGTGTGCGGTGGAATAAGATTCCCATAATATTCGAGCGCCGGTTGATGCGACTGGTTTGATATAAACCGGGTGGAGCAAAACGGGGCATTCTAGCGTCTGGCATTCTCGTCAACCCGAGGACACAAATTCTCACGCGCCAATGCACACCCTACCACTTCATTTTCCCAAGCCTTTCTTCATTTCGTTATTTACGTTGTTTTCACAATATGTCAATGGTCACTTCCGACCCGAGTTTCTCGCCTCCAGACAGGAGATCCTCCCGAGAGCAGGAATTTCACACGGTGCAAAGGATTTGTACATTTAACAAACATTTCTCGTCTACAAACGATCACAAATTCGTTTGCTTGCAAATTTTACAATTTTTTAAATAAAAAATATGATTCATTGACAAAAAATATATACATTACGCAACGAGTAAAAAAGTATATGGTGCTATGACGGAGAGAAGTGCGCAATTATCGCCGCGTGCGAAGTTCGATGGCCGAGTCAAGCGAGGGCAGAAATCAAACAAGGTGGAAATTCGCTCCCTCTCGTCTAGTGTGCGAAACTTTTTTCCGACTTTGTTAAAATACCCACATTTCTTATATCGCAAAATTGTCATAGGAGAGAGCGGAGCACGACGGGACAGTGGGGCAAAACGGGACATGCAATCGGGATGCATCGATGGGCTAAAATGATTGGAAAATTACGTTTTTAAAATCGCAATTTTCCAATAACTTTAGGGCGTGCCATTTTGCAGCTAACTTACTATTATTTTGGAATAATTTTAGAAATATTTTCAAACTATACTTACGAAATGTTCCTGAAATTTTCTCGCAAAATATTCCAATGAACCTTATCTCAAATATTTCGGAAACATAATTAATCTTTCAACACACCTGAAATATTTCCCAAACATAGTGATACAAATTTTGTAGTACTTTTAATGTCATGTTTCACCGAAATATTTCTGCGATGGTTTCCTCGTTTATGCCGGTCTATATATGCACATTTAGCTGATAATGCAATCTTTGACATTTCGCTAAAATACAAAAAAAAAAAAACATTTCGGAAAAATTTTAATGTAAGATTTATGAGCTGACGAAGCAAATTTTGAAAATGTTTTTAGAACATTTCACAAATATTTTTCAACATTGGTAAAATATTTCCAATATCTTGAAAAAAAGATTTTTGGCACCTTTCAAAAATATGTCCGTGCCATGTGGGTAATGATCGTTTGTCAATAACAGACAATTTTCCGTCCTTTTTGCACGCGAGCAATACGGTTGTGTTAGCGAAGTCGGGGAAAAAATAAAATATCGGCCATTCATGAACAACAATTTTTTTACGATTGTAAAAACCTCATAACGGCCCAGTTACACACAATCTGCCCCGTCCGCCGAAAAAAAAATCTTCTAACCGAGCCCTCGTCGAAGGCTCTGCGGCGGGTAGTTGTTGTCTTAGGTGTCGTACCGCAGGTTCTCCCTCGCAATGGGACTGACTTATGCGCTTCTTGACGCAATAATGGCCCCGGCGAAGAGAAGCTGAGACTCCCGACGATACCCAACGTTAACTGGACTACAGGAAGAAACAAAGCGGGGTTCGTCAGGGTGGTTAATGTCGTATCGAAGAGACGAATGTCCCGCCCGATCTCCGTAAGTTCTTCGTGTGACGTTAATGGAACTATCGAAAGACGATGAAGACTCACACACTCGAGCGAGTAATCGAGCTTTTTGTCTCACTCGAATTCTTCGTCGCCGCCGCCATGTTTGAGCGCGCAAGATAGGAGATAAAAATTTGAGAGACCGCCCATCTCGTTACACTCGTTTATGCGCATCGTCGCCGGACCCGCGGTCCCCGTTATCCGGGAATAAACGAGTCGTCGGATTGGCTGCATACTCTGTGAGAATATACTCGCCGAAGGCCCCTCCTGACTAAGCCGAACTAACTTTCCGGAGGCCCTACTCCTACGTCTCGTTCCTCTCGCCGCCCACGCGCTACTTCTTCTTCCTCTTCATCATCTTCTTCCGTCACTACCACCAGTCCGTTTTTTCTCTCATTAGACAGTTGCAGGCCTCTCGCCCCGCACACTCTGCGAGGCTTGACATTTCCAAGTCAGTCGTTTGACAATTCGCTTCGCGCGAATGACAGAGTCGTTCGAAAGTCTTCGTTTATTACTCATCACTGTACATTTTCTGTAAAAAAATAAGGTCTCTGCCGCTATACACAAATAAAATAAAATTTATCCTCGCCGATACCGTGTTTAGTTGACGCGACTGTGCATGAGCTTTCGTACGCGTCTGTGCCGTACGCCGCTTCGCGAACACGAGTGGATAAATAATCGACGGTCTCGTTTGCCGACGTGACTATCGTGCAAAGCGAGTGCCCCGGAACACTCGAGGCGAAAGCTCGCGGAAGAGCCGAAGAGGAGAAGCCGACGAAGGGGAGGAGGAGGAGCAACGGAAGAAAACAAGTGTTCTAAAAATTTGCATCGGTCATGAATGCCTCTCGAGAGTGCACCGTCTCGGGTCATCACGGAAACGTCGAAACTTTCGAAGACAACACATTCGTTCTTCCGCCTACACCGCCCACCCCGCAGAGTCCCGCTTCGCGGACGAACTTCGACGCGGAAATTGCATCGAGATGTGTGCCCGGAGTTGAATCGTTCTGGAACTATACGGAAGCGAGCCAAGTTTCAACGGCGAACTGCTCGACGTGTCCCGAAGCCGGTTTCCGTCATCACGATAACAATGACAATTATTATACCAGCAGGTGAACTTTTTGGAGTCGATAACTTTGTAGCGCGAGGCGCGTTGCGGGGAGGATTTATTGAATGCAAATGGCGACCTGGCGTTAGATTATTTACTGTTGTTGTTGTTTAGATGGGACGGCTATCCAGCGAGCTGCGACGAAGAGATTCCTCCGGAAGATGCGGAGGTCCGCATGACGTCGGGTCAGACGAGAGAGGAAGAAAGGTTTCGCGTCGACCCGAGGATCTTCCCATCGAGCGCTCTGGTTTTCCGCGGATGGCAAGATCCGTACCTCGAAGAGACACCGGCTACGGATGAACGGGACTTCGATCATCGCGCGACTGGGAATTATAATCGAACGCTCGAGGAATACGAGTGCGCCGAGGATCGACGGGAAGATCTCTCGGTGGAATCGATCGATCCGATCGATTCCGAATACGGTGAGTCCTCTTCTTGTTCTTCCTCCACCGCTAATGGCGAACCGTCGAGCCGGTTTAACCCTTCGTGTACGGGAGCCTTGTTGGACAGAGACCTAAACTTTGCCAAGATGCAAGCTTCGAACGATTCGAATAAGACGTTGGTGGGCTAAAAAAAAATCTGCAAAAATTCACAGACCTTCGAGTGTCGTCTTTTGATGGGGCGGAAGAAAATTTGTTGTGGAGATCCGCATCGTTTTTTTTTGTGCTGAAAAGACGGCATGGTCGTTTACTCTCGGCTACAATTCACTCGTAGTTTAAGAGTTTAACTCTTCACTTGCCTTGTTCAATGGAATTTGCCAAGACGCGGATTTCGAACGATTCGAATAACAACATGGCGGCCGTTTTTTCCCCGGAAAAAAGTTCCTGACTTTTTCCTGACCGATAAAAAATTTCCCCTGACCAAACTTCTAAGAACTGCTATTTAAAAAAATTAATGAGGCAAATGGAAATGCCTAATCGGTGTATTAATGTTTAATTCTGTTTTTTTTTTTCAAAATTTTCTCGATTTTTATTCTAAGGCTTCTTTTTAGTAGTAGTACAAGAATTTTATTGGTCGGAATGTTTACATGAGTAAGCGGGTGTGTACAGATTTTCTCTTTCGTGTTTTCCTTTGCCCAATGGGCCATCGACCGGAGTCCTTCAGCCCGTGGGCTTCTTTTTATTTATCTATTATTATTATAGAAGGTTCGGCGAAAATTTAATTTTTTCCCTGATTCCCGGACCAAGTTTTTTTTCCACGACTTTTCCCGGTTTTCCCTGAGCGCGGCCACCATGAACAAGTTGGTGTGCTCGAAAAATCTGTAAAAATGAACAGACGTACCTTGAGATGTTGTTTTTTTGATAACACACAAGAAAATTTAATGCGAACATCCGTATCGTTTTTGTGCTTAGAGAAGGCATGGTCGCTTACTCTCGGCAAAAAGTCGCGCGTACTTGAAGGGTTAAGAATTTAATCGATGGATAGAACGTCGCGCGGCTTTTGTTGACAAAGCCCATTGGGCGAATGTCGACGAGGTTTATGTCTCGCGATCGCGACCGTAACAGTACCCGTACAGTCCAAATATTTATCCGATAATGATTTTTAACGACATTGCGCATTTGCGTCGTGCTGCTGTGGTGCACACGCAGTTGCGCAATTCTATCTCGTCCGCACGAGAGAATCTGCTGCCGCGCGTCTCGGCCAGAAGAAACGACGTCTACCCGTTCTGGGCCACGCTCTGCACTTGCTGCACTTGGCTGCAGCTCGCTCGGTTACCACGCTTCTTTTTTTATCTCCGACAGCCTAGCCGACTCTCCTTCCGGGTTATCCTTACCGTTGCCTATCCACGCTTCGATAATAAATTTTTATTTTTATTTATCTGTATTGTCTTCCGCTTCTCAATGCTACTGCCTTATAGCGGATCGGTTTAGTCGATGCGTTCTTTTTTGCGATTTTTTTTTTGTCCTTACGCACCGAGCCCTTCCCCCCATTTTTTTCGACAAAATCGCGACACTAAATCTTCGTTGTTGCGAAATCCCAGCGCGGTCTCGTTGAGGGTCCATCAGACATGCATTCCCAATACAAAGTTTAATTCGATCCTGTTACGTACTACGCGATATGCAAAAAATCTGAAAAAAAATCAGCCGTATTAATAATATCAAGATCTTTGATTTCGCATAATAATAATCCCAAAAAGTTATTAACGAAATACTAAAAAAAAAATTAATTGATTTTAAAAAATCAGAAAACCTTTTAAATGTTGAAAAATTCAAAAATGTAAGAAAATTCTGAAAACATTCATGTGGCTTCTAGACATCAACATGAATACATTTGAAAAGAGAAAAAAAGGTTTACTGAATATTTGTTGAAGAATTTTGTTTTTCAGCAATTTATTAATAACTTTTTTACATTATTATAATGCAAAATTAGTGTTCTTGGCAACTTTCATACAGTTCATTTTTTCAGATTGCATCATTACATCATTAGGAAGTGTTCAAATTCTCACCGAATCTCACTTTTGGCTGGGAATGTACGTGTGATGCATCCTCAAATTCGCAAAGAAATTACTTCAATAGCGCGACTATCAAAGCGAACTCTCATTGGGCCGTTTGTCACACACAAGTTAGACGTGACAATTTGAACTACTTGGCTATGAATATCAAATGATAGTCGACCGCCTTGAGGCCGATAAAAAAAATTTGCAAAGCTCTCTGTACTGCTCAGCGGCCAGCAGAATTTTTTTTTTGTGGCATTGGAATTACGTCAGCCGGGCATGCGGCACGGAAGAAAGACGTTGCGACGACGTCTTCTGGCTGATCTCGTGGTGAGATTTCAGCGAGTCGGCCCACGTCTTCAACGGGCCGTGTCGCATGCCGCGAGGCGAACGGACTTGCCTCTTGCGTGTCGTCATCGGGTTTTGCTTCACACGCGCATTAGAAGAGGCACGCGACCTCGACACGTGGAACATGCAGGCCGCGAAGATTCTACTTGCGTTCTCGAATGCCGATTTTGTTTTCGCAGATTCGACGAAAACTCCGGTCAATCGATCGTCCCGCCACAGCGACAAACCCCGCAAGGAGAGAACCGCCTTCACAAAACAGCAAGTTCGTCACTTGGAATTCGAGTTCTCCCACAGCAATTATCTCACCAGACTCAGACGATACGAAATTGCGGTTGCTCTCGACCTGACGGAGCGCCAAGTGAGTTTTTTCTTTTTTCTTTTTCATGATCCATGTATATTTCTTTTTTTTTATGATTCTTCATCTGACGCGGGGTAAATTTCTTTCAGGTCAAAGTTTGGTTTCAGAACCGACGAATGAAGTGGAAACGCACGAAAGGAATAGTCGCGAGTCCCATAACAGAGGCAAACACGATAATCACCCAGAGCAACGACGCAACGGCGTTTACGTAGAGACATCGATCGAAACGATTCGAAGATACGCAAATAATGTAAATTTAATAATTGTAGTGTTAACATTAAACGACGAATGTACGCAGCGAACGACGCTTCCGAGTGGCTATGAGATCGAACAAAAATAAACGTTTTTCGAGGCGGTAACAAAGTAACGTTATGTATTTATACTATTTAGGTGCTTATTTCGAACTCAAGATCGATCCCTTGCTCCTTCAATGTTTTCGACAGTTTTCTAAGGTTCTTAAGTGTAGTCTTAACGAATAACTCGTGTTTCTCCTTTGTCTGCGGAGCATTGTATTTTTTCACCTCTCTCAATCTGTTCAACTTCTTTGGATAGTGCTCTTTAGTCCAGTGATACTTTGTGAAGAAGCCGTCGTGCTGTTTTTCAGGTGGAATATACGTGGCTGCAACAAATAGATTATTTTGTAATACCCTTTTTTTGCATTCTCACATAGGAAACTCTGTTTTGGTGAAAAAATAAAAATTAGAGATTTTAATAAAAACGTGTTCAAAATCTTTCAAAACATCGAAAAACCACATTTTGAAAAAATGTCTGTACGAGTGTTTGTGTGTGTGAAAATCAGACGCAATAAATTCAAATAGCTATAACCCGAGAGTGCCTCTACTGAAAAAGCTGAAATTTCACACACAGTTTTTCAAAATTCGATGTCAATGTTTTTTCAAAATTTCATTAAAAAATGTGCAGTTATTTCTTGGACGCGTTTTTTAATTTTTTCAAAAATGTTTCTCTGGAAACATTTTTACAAACGTGTACACTAATGGGATATGATCGCCAGATGATCCCTATGAACCCCTTCAGTCAGGAGCTCCAATGTATAGGGAAATATGTTTCTCTGACAGTGAAGAGGTTAAATGTGGGGACAATCAATCAAGCCCTTTAAATTTTATCTCATTTTGAATTTTTTAAATTTCATTAAAAATTAGTACTTTATTTTAGATGCAATAATTTTTTTTCAAGTATCGATCATAGAGCTTTACGGAAGTAACTTACTTTTCACTAGTCTTCCAGCCATCAGGTAATTGTTCATCGTCTCCGCAGCTATCTTCGCTACATCGGGGTCTTGAAACTCTACGTATCCGTAGCCACGGCTCTTGCCGCTCTGCAATGGAATTGTTAATTTTAGAGCAAGTTGGCTTTGTCTACAAGACAGAAAAATTGCGGCTTACCTGCTTAGATCTGGCGAGCCTGACGCGAGTTACACGCCCGAATTGTTTGAAGTACTCCTTCATCTGGTCCTCGTAAAATCCGTGAGGAATGTGGCCTATGTAAACTATACCTCTCTTCCGTTCCGATTGCGAAAGCTTCCTCGGCTTCTTTTTTATAACTTTCTTGGTTCTCGTGATATTTTCCTGCGTCTGCTTTATCCTTTTGGCCTTGTCGCTCTCTTTCTGTAATGCGAGTTACAGTTAACAAAAGTACAAAATTGCGATTTCCACAGTGTCGTAGGTTATGTTTACACGTGACCACGATACCTTCAGTATGTGCTTGACATTTTTCAGTGCTTTGTTCACCGCCGCTTTTCCGTCCGTTGGGAGTTCCTCTTTGTTGATCTTCACCTTCATTGTGAGAGTCTTAGTCGACTGTATTTACGTTGATTGCCAAACTCCGAACCGCACGCGTTTTCTTTTTTACGAATTACGATGGTACACTGAAATTGTGGCTGCCCAAGCTTCAGCCGGGAAAATCTGTCCGTACCGTGGCGCCCTCTGGACGCTACAGAATAGAAAAACATTCTAAAAAGGAAGTGGATCACTCGTACACTGTAAAAAAAAATTGTAAATTTAATGTACCGGACGGGAAGTTTTTACGCAAAAAACGGTACATTAAATTTAATGTACAATTATGATGAAAAATGAGTGTACTTTTTCATTGAAATTAAAGGAAATTGTTAAAATTAAAGTACTTTCATAGTTAAATTTAGGCAAATTGTTAAAAATAAAGTATTTCCTATGTTTTTAATGCATTGAACATTCATTGTCCATCACAATTGTACATTAAATTTAGTATACCAGTTATTGCATAAAAACTTCCAATCCGGTACATTAAATTTCATACGAATTTTTTTTACAATGTAGGTGACTTGATATCGAATTCTATCATATCGGCCGCGCTCAGCCCGCACGTCTTCGCGTATCCGAGTCTCTGCCTAGCCGGACGCTGGCATTTTCTCGCTCCATCAAAGAGGTCACAACCAACTTCCTGTCATCGACAACGAAGATGCCTTCAGTCGGTTCCTCTCTTCCGTTTCTCTTCTCCTACGATAATGAATCCAACGTCACGCTCTAATTATTTATAGCTTCGAGTTCCCCCCTCTTGAAAATTAAACGATTGTCAACGCAGACTTCGTTAATAGCTTCTTAATGGACAGCATTTAAAACGATTCATCGTGAAAGACAACGAAAAAAAAAAAAAAGAAAGTGAACTCGCTGTTGCGAAGTTATCGCAAATCGTTTGCCGCATCCTACATGACAAATGCATTAAAGAAATGGAACGTCCGCCGGTATAAAAAGCCAAGTCTACACAAACCGCCGACTCAGTCTTTCGAGATCCAAAGACGGGAGATGATAATACCGCGGCTGACCGGGATAAATTTGCTCCTCCATCTGTCCTGCTTGTCTCTCATCGAGGGAATAACAGTATCGAGCATACGCGCTACCATTTCACGTAAATCGTTAGATAATCCACCGCCGCCGGGATCTCTCTTCGTCGATTATCCGAGCAGAGTTCTCCAGGCTCCGGGTGAAGATCGTTGCGAATTTGAGGTGGAAGCGGCGAAGGACGTTCGAGGGAGGAAGACGATCGAGAGTTACGAGGAGGGAACAGCATTCGGGGTCATTCCTCTCGGTCGGAAAGAAGCTCAACCGGGAAGAAGGTATCTTCCACCGCATAGAGTCGTTGAGTCTTACGGTCCACCGGGCGTCGTACCGATCGAAGGAGGATCCCCATTATACACCCCCAGCTATTCGAGCGAGTCATGGAATACTCTGCCGAATGTACCGGCGCAGCTTCATCGGGAACGGAAGAAAGAGGTGGAGGAGGAAAATCGTGGCGACGGACGGGCAAAGAAGCACGATGACGAGCCGCTGGTGGAACCAAAACCCGTGTACGAGTTGACGAACGAGGAGGCCTCGAATGACGAACGAGATTACGAGGGCCCCGAGGGCAATCGTGCGAGGGAGCAATCAACAGGACCAAATACCGTGACTTCGCTCGGTCATCATCGACCGACGGATTCTCATGAATTTCCGAGGGACGCGAGCGCCGCTGCCGCTGAAACTTCGTTCGCCACCCTCGATTGGCTCTTGGCCGACAAGGGCTATAACAGCCCGCTTCATCCACCGCCGAATCCGATTATATCGCTCATTCTGTCGCACTACGGAAGATACCTTCCCGGTCATCAGCCCAAGATTTACTCCTACATGGCGGTTAATAACATTCACAACAATAGACCCTTCGGACAATACAAATTGTCCTCGGACGAGGGTCACGAAGGTCCGTCGGTCAAGTGAATTGTACCTGCGCAAAGTCACACGGTGACACTGCTCAGCCCACGATCTGAATTCTAAAGAAACGCAACAGGTACAAAAAGTAAGGGAGAGCCCCGACTTGGTTACGCTAATAATTGATAACGTGGACTGGTGCACTCTTTTTTATTGTTATTGAATCTCGAGAGAAGTGTACACCATTGAGGCGTCAGATAATTTTAAACAAACTCATTTTTGGAAATTTGTTTCGGAAAAACGACGAATGTAATATTATCAATTGTTTTATATGTGTTTATATAGATCTTAAGGAACGTGTGTCGAAAATTGTATTAACATTTTGGTAAGTTAGACTTCGTGTCTGATGGTGCTTTTCGTGCGCGGTCGGTCGGTGAAGATGATTTGAAGATGATTTGACAAATAGACAGTAAAATATAATTTCGTAAAATCCCAATACGAAGTGTAGTAAAAACAATGTTGTTAAATAAGTGACAAACTCGTTTGTTCAGGCTTGAATATACAAACCTGTCCTTTTATTTCCCATGTCATTAACAATTTTAGTTTGTACTTTTACTTGTAAAACTAGAAACGGATAGTTGCGATCGGAAAATTAACAAATAAAAAATTGTGGACAATAAATTGTTGTAAAAAGTACAAACTGTTATTTTACTGTGTATGGGTCGTTTGAAACAAAAATAAAAAATATGCTCGTTAACTACATTGTATTATCTGTGGAATGACACACAGATGTTTTTTTTCTCCTAGCTTACGATAAAGGAATTTTTTTTTTTTTTTTCGCCTTTTCCGGCAGAAAAATGGGTGTTATGATTATCAATATTAGTTGTACAAAAAAAAACGTATCGGAAA
The DNA here is from genome assembly GCA_958510785.1 of Exephanes ischioxanthus. Lineage (NCBI taxonomy): Eukaryota > Metazoa > Arthropoda > Insecta > Hymenoptera > Ichneumonidae > Exephanes > Exephanes ischioxanthus. Next base: position 23,475,327 of record OY294020.1, on the reverse strand, counting down.
AAATCGTCTGTCATACAAAAATTTCTTTGAACATATTGTACCAAACTTCACGTCGATCCATTAATTTCAGCCTGAGATATCGTGTGCGCCGCATTAAAAAACATAGCTTCGGAAAAAACGCCTTTAAAGTTTGGGCACTCGTTCCTCGTCGCCGCAAAGACCAGCTCGATTGTTTGGCGCGTCAAATCTCCACTTCGCTCTAAACGCTACACCTCAAAGAGTACTTCGAATATCTACACGAGACCTTTTGCATATTAATTTTAACAGTTCAAACTATTTTTTAAAGACATAACATTTTTTTTAAATTTTTCATATTTTAATAATAGGATAACGTCTTAAACATCTTCCTTCTACATCCGCCAGTGTTCCTTCAATGGCACAGCCATCCGAGCCCCAAGTGGAGCGCATAAAATGTTATTATTTATGCAAACGCTATTAAGCTGTTGTTCGAAGGGATTCGTTATTCAGTTCACGGTTAAATGCTTCCCCGTGTTCCGCAGAAGCGTTAAACCACCGTGGAGAATTGCACTCAGGCACTTGTTCGTGCACTTGACTCGTGCGGCTTCTCGTTCGGGCGGGATGCGGAAGGTGACGAGTGGAAAGCCAACGCCAACACGGTTTCGCCGTTGAAAAGCAACGGTCGCACTTTTGAAATTGCCAAAGGCCAGGCGAAGGCGGAGAGTCGAGCGAACTCGAGTTAAATTGCAATAAGGAATAGACGATAAAGAGAGTGCGCGGCGTGTGGCGTAACGAACGAGGGCGAGAGATCTCCGGGCTGCGGTGGTACCGCGAGACGATGAAAGTCGTTGCAAGCCCCGAAAAGTTTGAGCACGCAGTCCGAACGTATAATAAGACCGATGCAAGCAGCCCTGAGCTTTAACGATTGTACGTACTGCGGACCTGAGACATCTCTTCCGGACACGGAAAACTGACGGTCCCGTGAGTCGCATAGTAATCAGTGAAACGGAGAGTCACCGTGAAATCGGAGGCTTAGGGATGTAGGGGAGACCGGGGTAAAACGGGCACCGGGGTAAAACGGGCACCTCGACCGAAAATACAGATTGGGGACAAAACTGGCACCGTCGTAACTTTCTTGTAAACGACTTATTACAGTTTTCTGACGTTCCTTACATTAGAAAAGAGCGGAAAATAAGTCAAATTCTTCATGAAAAAACACAGAAACAGGGGAGAGGGGGGCAAAACGGACACCAAGACTAAAAGTTACAATTTTGCCTTCATTTATTGTCTATGCTATGCCAACGTCTTTTTTGTCAATAATAACACAAGAAAATTGAATACATTTTTTTAAATTGTTTCATCTCATCAGTAGTGCAGAAATTGCATGAGTACAGAGTAAAAAATAATTTCGTAAAATCGGAATCCAAAGTTTCGTAAAAATAATTTTGTTCACAACACTCTGAAACAGTGTCTAAATAACATCGAGGGATGCAAAAAAGTGCTAGACTATTGCAAGGAGATCAAGATATACAAGGTCATATAATCATGTTCGCTGATCTTCCTTCTCAATGTAAACTTTGTAACCATTCCCTGAACTATCATTTATTTATTTTTATTTTTTTCTTCTCTCTTACAAACAATTAAGGGTCGCCAACAACCCAAGTGTTGACGCGACCTTAAATAAAAATAATTTTAAAAAGTGATGCAGTTTCTGTCTGTTCTATCTTGGCTTATATTTTTCTGTGGTAGGATGAGTGGTAGAATGATTTCATATATATTTTTAAAAAATCATGAACATTTTGACTTATTCTCCACACTTTTCTTGTGTAAGGACCGTCAGAAAACTGAAATACAGTAGAACCCCGATTAACCGGCGTTGGATTAACCGGCCAGTGGATTAACTGTGCATCTTCCGAGGTTTTTTTTTTTAACACTCGGAGCCAAAGTCACTGAGTACTTAGAAAAAAAGACTAGCTTACGTATAATTATAGAAAAAAAATATCCAAAGCTTTGCATTCTTGTTCACACTATTCAACAAATAAGAGCAAGTTGTTTCAAATGTCATTGTAACTAGTCAAAATAAAGTCGTATCATTAGCCATTAATTACTTAAATACTTTAGCTATCTAGTTCGTACTAACTGGGATTTCGATTATCCGGGGACTCTCGGTTCCGAGCATCCCGGTTAAACGGGGATCTACTGTAAGTCGGTTATAAGAAAGTTAAGACGGTGCCCGTTTTGCCCCCATTTTTAGTCGAGGTGCCCGTTTTGCCCCTGTCTCCTCTAAACATCCACCCAGGGATTCTCGAAATACGAAGGTTTACTACTCCCCAGGAATCTCAAACAGCGGGTACTCCGTAGGAGGCTTTAAAATTGCCAAGGTACATCGGAGGCGGACTATGCGCGTCTTACACTTCCGTGAGAATTTTTTGTCGCGTCGCCGGCGGTATAACCGAGTATCTTCCGCCGCCTCGGTGCTCCGTCCCGTTTAATCTGGAGACTGGTCTTTACAGCGCGAAAATAGGAAAGGAATGGAGCGGGGAATTAAAGAAGATGACGATGAAGAGGAGAGCGAGGAAAACCGTCCACGCACCCAGTCGCGTAATTGCTGTGTTTATAATTGTTGCCCTCGCCTCTTCTGCCGTGTTTGAGTGTGCGGCAGGCTCGTCGAGCGGACGCGCCGCAATGCTACTCTCGAGAATTGCCGAGCCCTTAGTACCCGGGGCCACTCCGCCGGTAGCCACCTCTTCAACCCTTGCTTCGCTCCTCCGCTCCCGACTCTCCTCTCTGTCGTTGCCTTCCTCGTCTCTTTTCTCGCATCCCGCAACTGTGAGAGACCGAAAAAAAAAGAAAAAAATTAGTCTGCAGCCAAGAACCGTGCACAGACCTACACATACGACCCAAAACTTCCCCGAGCACGGATCCAGGGAGTAACGGAGAGCAGCAGCGACGGCAACGATCCCCCAACGCTAAGGCACCAGTAATAGAAACGGTGCCATAACCCAGCACTCTCAAATTGGCGGAGTCGCCTAATGGAGCCACATACCTTTGTTTCACAATAATGGGGAGGATGCAGTTTTCAAGAATAGGGAGAATTCTTCATCCTCTCTCCTCTTCCTTTCGCCCTTCTCTTCTTTTTTTTTTCCTCTCTGTCCCGCTGTACCTTGAAGCTCCGCACTTTCTTTTCACTCCGGTCTATTGTAGACGATGTCACGTTTGTGTATGTGTGTGTGTGTGTGTGTGTGTGTGTGGGGTCCGATGCGGCTCATGTGATATCTTGCCGTACGAACTTTCTTGGATAAGACGTCGCGTCGTCTCCTCCATACACAGTACACAACGCACTCTATTGGACATTCCAACGAGGACGATGTTTATGTTTGATATTTTATCAGCATTCCTTCGCTCATCTGGAATATTGCCTACCTGAAAATCTCATACTCGTAAATTTTGCACAGAAGTGAGGTGGCTGCGTTTCCGCTTAATGAAAAAATTCCGCAGTTTCTCCGGCGGAAGGAAATCTCGTTCTTTTGATTCGATTATTTCTGGCACGGATTAGTTTGGCTCCTCGCTCGAGATTCGTTTGCAGCTTCCGCTCCGGTTCTCCGGTATGCCTTTCAGCGATACGCGGATTGATTACATCCTCCAAGGGCCGGGTTACATCCTCGCTGCTGACGAATTTACCCTTCCGCACTAATAGCTTCAATTTACATCCGCACGCCCATAAGCGCAGGCAAAGTCTAAGCGATAGATTCGGCTCGGGGTGGATACTTGCATGTTGACGATTTCGTCCTCCTGAACGACCCGACTTACTCTGGCATTAAATTCTCGTGTATGTCTGCGAGAGTTTGCGAAAGCTTCGCCGTTTACTTTGCGTTATCTGCAGTTTGCGACGCGAAACTGGACGAATTCAACGCGCGCGAGTTGAGATATCGGTTGCTCGAGCCGTTTTAACTTCCCGTCGGTAACACAGATACACATTCACGTAAGTTGTTCGACAAATGTTGACGACGAGATACAAAAAAAAAAATCTAATCTAAATTCTCGTCGCTAACAGATACACATATACGTAAGTTCTTCAATAAATTTTGAAGACGAGGGACTTAAAAAAAAAAAATTCTAAATTTGTTTGAGGTCCCGACGCGGATGTGACAGCTCCAGTAGTGCAGCCTCTGCTTCGCTCGGACTCTCTCCGGCACGTATTTCGTGGACTATAGTTTAATGCGTTGGGCAGGGACGAGAGTTATGTATACGCACATAGAATACATAGAATACGTATTTAGTTAGTAGAGTGTCTCGGAGCAGCAGTTGTCGTAGCTATTATGTTTGCGCTGTTAAAGTGACGAAGTGACGTCACTTCCCGAGGGAAAGAGGGCGGAATAACCTCATCACCGGCCAATAGACGTTCCCCCCTTTGCTGCTGATGCTTCTGCTTCCACACTGATCACAGACTGCTGCCGAGCAACGGGTATACGCTGCATGTCACCGCAGATACATATGCTGTATAGTATAATAATACCATTACGATGGAGTTGTTTAGTCTCGTGAACCCGACAAATGTGGAAAAAAAAAAAAAAAAAAATTAAACAGCTATTTTCAAAAACGTCTTCTTCGATCGAACTATTCTGCAAATATTTCACGAACGGTGATCCAGAGCTGGGCAAAGTACCGAAAATTACTTAAACTACTAAGTACTAAGTCCAGCAAGTACTTTAAGTACAAAGTAATTCCGGTACTTAAAGTACTTTTACAAAATACAAAGTACTGTTTCTTCTTAACCACGTTTTTCTTCGTCATCACATTTGGACGTGTGTCGAGTGCGAAACACAATTTAAAATGTTCGTGGTATCTCTAAGTTGCGTAAATTTTGTAACCGTTTAAGTTTTATGGGATTTTAACAATTTTTCATTCTTTGTTAAATTTGTTTTTTACTTGTGACACGAATTTCTGAATCAAATATCACGCTACGAGTAAAAAGAATTACAGTTTTGTAATCAGTGGTGAAGAATAGATGAAAAATTACCTCAAAACGACGACGTCTAAATTTCAGTTTGCGTTTTCCGACAATAAATTTGGCGGTAAATTTTGACGGTTTCAATTTCATGAGATATAGAAAATGTTTCATGTTACGAAAAAAGGTGCGAAGTAATTTGCACATGGCTTTTCCATTCGGTACAATTTTCAGCATAACCTTCTCTTTGAGGAAGCTATGCGCCAAATTGGAATCAACTAAAAATTCATGTGCAAATTACTTTGCACCTTTTTATTATATTCAGCATTCCAGATTGAAACATCGATCCAAACGTACTGAGGAAAAACATTTTACAAGTACTTCGGTCTTAGTACTTAGCAAAAGTACTTCAAGTACCGAAAAGTACTTTGGTACTTAAAGTACGTACTTTAAATACTAAATAAATACTCATGTACTTTAAGTACTGCCCAGCTCTGCGGTGATCGATCCCGAAGAAAAACTTTGTAACCTTATTTCACGAGACAGAGAAAAAAAATGCATTAACCAAAAGTCGCCATGACACATGTTCGAAATATTTATTTGTTTGGTACAAACAAAGCATTGTTTTCTTAAACGATTACTTGCTTCAGTCGATTCAAAATTCGTCGATTTAGACAGACTTTTTTTTTTGTATCAACCAAATAACACCTTTGAATGTATTTCGCGCGCCACGGTTAATCGAAATATTTCTTTTTCTCGGTGCACGAAATTCAGAGCAGCTGGGAAGAATTATTAATTTTTTTCGCCAGTAACAGTCGCTTCGAAATTGAAGGTTTAATAATCGTTGATCGGTTCGTTATATCCATATTGCATCCCCGGCGTAATTTATTTCGACTTCCTTCCAATGTACACACAACCGAGCTTTACTCGGATGAAAGAACGATAAAAGCAAACTCGATACCCTTGGCCGAGATCGGCATTGAACTGCAGCAGCATCGGGCTTTCGAGTCCTCTCCTCCCCTGCTATTCGATTACCAGCGATCTACGATACTCTTCCGTGCGGAGCCTCACCACCGCGTATACATACTGAAGTGCCACTCGAGCGTTTACCTCCGGGATCCCGCAACGTGTACGGAGTTCTCGCATTAGTCTCGTCATACTCGACGCCGTGTACCAGCCTTACGCACTGAAATGGTAGCGGTACGGACGCATAAACACCCAACAATTATTTATACGCAAACGAAGCCTGTTTCGATAATTGACCCGACTAGTTTCTGGTTTATACCCGACTGGTTATCGTGCTATACTCCCTTCCACCCATTAATCCCGAGATATGCAGCTGGAAACGAGTGGGCATTCGTGCCATTTCGTTTTAATTTCCGTCGGGGCACCTCGGGCGACGTACGAGCGCAGTTGCATGTAATCTGTTCTCTAGAAATGTTCTATCATCGTCGAGCCTCGAGGCGCGCGCGCGCGCACACACCGTTCCACAGATCCCTCTCGATGAGTTTTCGCCCGAACCCTCTCGTTCCATCCCACATCGATTCGCATTGGTCTTTTTTTTTTTTTTTTTTAATCAAGATTTGTTATTTTGGTTTCCTCATAGAGGAAACTTTGTTTTGGAAAAACAAAAAAAATCGAGGTTTTAATGAAAACATGTTCAAAATGTTCCAAAACGTCGAAAAATCACATTTAGAAAAATTGTCCGGATGTATGTGTGTGTGAATCAGATGTGAAAAATTCAAACCAATTTTTCACACACAGTAAGTGTGGTTAGTAGTCAATCTTCGTGCAAAATTTCATCTAAAAATGTTCAGTCGTTTTTCTTGTACGCCATTTTTAATTTTTTCAAAAATGTCGGTTCGCGCTCTAGCACTCACAATTTTTTTGCCATCGGGCTAAAAACTCGTACGCAGATTGAATATGATCGCCCGATGATCCCATTAAAATTTCAAGAGAGTCGATTTAACCGTTTATACTTTGTCATTTTGAATTTTTCGAATTTTATGAATTTTTTTTTTTTTCGAGACGCATTTTTTTTTTTTTCTTTTTTCAGATACCTTTCGGACAGTTCCGTCGGACGAATTTGGCGCGAATAACTTTCTCATCGCGATCGACGTTAATCGATCATCGATACTGCCGGCACGAGGTTGAGGTACGGCGTACATCTATTTTCCGTATACCTGCATGTTCCGGCGCATACTCGCAACGGTAACTTGTTGTATTACGACGCACCGGTCTACGTGTGTAAGCGCAATTAATACGAGATGAGGCGGCCTCGGCGGCGAGCGAAGGGCGTGCGCGCGGCCCACCCATGATCACGGATTAGCATAAGAACCAGACCCTGGCAGCTGAGAGTGTGCGGCTTCCTATACGTGCACCGATCCTGTTCCCCGTATCCCTGCCTTTCGTGAGGCCTGCGAGCTCGGCGATCCAGAGATCCGGAGAGAGATCACCGCGAGAGAGTCTTTCTCTCGAATCCCGAGGCACGGAAGATGTTCACGCTCGTTCTCGAGTTACTCGGGGGGACGCGACGCGCTATTACATGACGGCCGGAACCCCCTCGGCTCTCTTCTTCCATCTTTCTTTATCCCCACCCCCTCATCGCCGTCCCTCTCACGTTTTTCGTTTAGTTTGGCTCAATTATTCACGCGCTCCTTCTCTTCGGAGAGTCACTCGTAAAACGACGTCTCGTTACCCGTTCGCGACTCCAACCAAGTGTATTTTTGGGGTGGCGGTCAACATTTTGGACGAACGAAATGCAGGACCGCCGATATTTGTAAATTTCATCGTTGCGAATATTTAAAATGAATAGTTCGGAAATTGGATTTTCGATAGATCGCTAAGACGTTTCACGGAAGATTATTTTTTCGAAGTGTTTTGTATTCGAAAATACATTTTCTGAAGTTCGAGGTCACACATTTTGTAGGACTAGGTTTAGAAAGGCTGAAATGTTGAAGTTTAAAACCGAGACAAGCTTATATTTTTAATAGCCTGCATACCTATCGGAAGTGTGTTGAGGATACAGATGACGAATGACTAAGACTCAGATACGCCCAATATCGAGAGACCAAGATAGCGAGAGTCGAAATAGCAAAAGCCAAGAATCGCTGAAAATTACATCAAAAGGGCTAAAAAAATCGTATTTTCGATAAGAAAAAAAAATGTTATGTCACACTGATCATGCACTAAACACTGATGATGTAAAATAATAATAACAACCAAAAAATCCCTATAGGTATATAGTCCTGACAGCTGGTTTTCGTAGCAAAAAAGCAGAATGCTCGGGAGATCTTGCACTGAGCCACTATGAAACTAGCTGCGGAACACGGTGAAAAGGCCAGAGATGGCATAGCTCGCTGAAATTTCGATATGGACAAACATGCTTTTCCCAAAAAGTCTATATCTCTATGAATCTGCATCGAATCATAACAAATCCTGAGAAAGACACCGATCATGATTCAAAGACACTGCTTGCCAAAATTTGTTAAGACATTTTTTGTCGATTCGGAGAACACCGGACTCGAAGAAAACACACACGGTCGCGTGATCGCCGTGAAACGCATAACTCCCGTCTTTTTGCCGTAGCGGGCAGTCGGGAGTTAACAAATGTGCGACCTAACGTTTCGTAAGCTGTCGCTATTACAGTAGAACCCCGATTAACCGGGATGCTCGGGACCGAAGAGTCCCCGGATAATCGAAAGCCCGGTTAATCCGAACTAGACAACGAAAGTATATAAGTCAATAATGGCCAATGATATAACTTTATTTTGACTAGTTGCAATGACATTTGGTACAACTTGCACTTTTGCAACTTGTACCAGCACAATTGTTAAATAAATAGTGTACCAGCAAGCTGTACCAGCACAATTGTTAAATAGTGTGAACTAGAATGTCAAGCTTTGGATATTTCTTTTCATTAATAGTACTTAAGCTAGTCTTTTTTTAAGTACTTAGTGACTGATTTGCTCCGAGCATTAAAAAAAAAAAACTCGGAATAGGCACGGTTAATCCGCTTCCCGGTTAATCCAACCCCGTTAACCGACCGTTTGTCTTTCTGGTCTTTCGCTATTTTGACTGTTCGACTTTTAGGTTCTTTGATATTTTGAACGTTAGACTTATTGGTCTTTCGCTATATGAATTCGAAATTATCAGGACTCTTAATATTTGAAATTTTAGATTTCCAGGACTCGAACTTTTTAATGTTCGAATTATTGTCTATTCTAAGTTTAATCCCCTGCAAGATCGCCTATTTATATATTTTTTCTTCATATAAGTTTTCGATGTTTCGATGTTTTCTTAACTGTTATTTATTCTTGGTATTCTCGAGTCGACATGCCGCGCACGTCTTCGTGGTCCACTTGAGGTATGCGCGAATGTCTGCAATCGCCGATAGAACTTCGATATGACGGATGATTCGTTTAATCGCATTAGATTCGTTGTTATTAGGACCAATTTGCAAACACGAATACCCAGACATCCCAGACGTTTTAGATCTGGCCCGCTGGGGCACGGCAAACGTACACTCGTATTACGAGTACGAAGCCAGAGGCCAAGCCGCTGGTCGGCACGCGCGAAACGTGACGGGAATCGCGAGATTTTACAGGAGAACGCGCTCCGACCGAGAGGCAGAGTGACCCGGCGAACGACGGGGTGGAGTTAACTCGGTGGGGTAGTTTCTACATCGGAGAAAGAAGGAACGAGAGAACAAGAACGAAAACGTATTGCGACTACCAGTTAAACGTTATATTGCTCAGTTTGGGAAGCGGCCAGTCGGGATCCACCATCGGTCTTTGCCTGGATGATCCTGGAGTAAACTTTTTCTTGCGGACTTCCGGTCATTCCTCCCCGGCCTTGCTCCCCTTCCATCCCCAGCGAATGGAAGGAGAGTCGGGGAGGACATCGGAAGAAGTTTCAATCGTGTCTTTAGGCCCAAAGTGATGAATATGGATCGTACAACGTTCGCCACTTTTACTCTGCTCGATCTCTCGGTGTTGTTCGTCGATGCTCCCCGTGCATTCGGTGTCTAATTCGTCTGACTAATGTAGGCAACGCTGACCCCGCATGCGGTTGCGTTGAGACCCAGCCCCACCCTATATGTGCATGCACAGTTATAATGCACGATGCATATTTCGGGGCGCAGACTTGGCGTGGTATCGAACGGGCTTAACACCAGTGCTATACACGTTCCTGTATTGCTAATACTATATGAATGGTGGTACGCATCGGGCATCACTGCCGCCGGAGGTATTGAATGATGTACATCATTACCCAGGGGACAGCGTAACTCGAGGCTGCCAATTCACGTTATCTCTACTTCACTCTGTATGTATACGTGAGAGCGTCACCCTCTGGCTCCTTCGCCGCGCGTACACACACACACATATATATATATATATATATATATATATATATATATATATATATATATACCTATATCTATCTTTCTCTCTTGCATTATAATAACGTGACGGACGTGAGATCCCACGCGACGCCTGCGAGTACCCCATTAATCCCGCGAGCCTCTCTCTCTCCCGCGTATTTGGCCCGATGCCCCATGGGTCGCGAGCCGTCACTACCGCTATACTATCTTGTCATCGTTGTACTTTAGAGACAAGATCGCTTTTGCGCATTGAAAGCCCGTACCGCATATTTGCATTGAAAGAGCTCCTTTTTTTCCGTGCGTAATTAAATTTTTTTCGACTTTTCTTCGATTTGATGTTGTCGAGTCCAGCAGCGATGATGTCGGAGCTTGCACCGGTTAGATCGTGGGTTTACCTACTTGTTTGTCGAATGATACATCGAACACGGTGCTTGGTTCGTACGGCTTGCCTTTTTCTACGTCCTGCTATCACAAAACTGTTTCGACTTGTGTTATCCTCGCTGTTGTGTTCTCCACCGCTATACTCTCTTGTCATCGTTGTACTTTAGAATCAAGCTCGCTTTTGCGCATTGAAAGCCCGTACCACATATTTGTATGGAAAGAGCTCCTTTTTTTCCGTCCGTAATTCAATTTTTTTCGACTGTTCTTCGACGATGGAGGCTCGTTTCTAGTTTTTCATTTGCCGTTCTCGAGCCTAGCGGCGATGATGTCAGAGCTTGCACCGGTTCGATCCTGGGTTTACCTACTTGTTTATCAAACAGTGTATCGAACACGCTGCCGGTTCCTACGGTTCACAGGCTTGCCTTTTTCTACATACCTCCTATCACAAGACTGTTTCGACTTGTGTTATCCGTGCTGTTACGCTGCCAGGGTGGTGTTTATCCCGCTCGTATGCCGACACCGATAATACACCCGTCAACGGTGGTGCACAACGAGTAATTCGAGACTGCTAACTCATGGCCATTGCCTGAAACAACGAACTGCGTGACGCAGAGTCGTGCGCGCCCTCCGCTCGCTGGTCGATCTGGTCGGGTAAGGTGAGACCATTCGCTCTTGGGAAATTCGATCTTCCATTCCCGACGGTTGATCCACCTTTCGTTCTCTGCTTTTTCGCTCGCCGCAAGTCTTTCGAGCATGTCTTTTTTTTGTCCACTTGGTCCCGCGAATCCCGGATGATCTTCTTTTGATTCAGCGTGATTCCCCATTTAATTGCGATTCTTCAGCTGTTTATGGTATCCGAGGGCTTTATCAACGGGGCGAAATGGGCCAGACACCGGTGAATCTCCACTTTCCTCGTCCCAGTAATGGAGTCTCTCTCATGCCGTTGCTTCTTCCGGTTCGCTTGGCGCGTTACGGCGCACGGTTCTGCGTCGAAGAAAGTCACACAGGGAATTTCCCCACCGGCTGCATGAGCCAACCGTCAGGCGGCAGCGGCACAAAGGCACCTTTTACCCGGCCCAACGATCCTTCTACTTAATTCAATTTCCTCCTCAGAAACACCCGACGATGACAACGTTAACGACGTTCCGGAGGTTCGCTTCGCGAGCGGGCTTTGTTGGCTCTAATGTACAAATCCATCTCTCAAAGACTCGCGAATTTATGATCGCGCGCGCGCGTTTGTTCGCGAATTCGTTCGAATTTCACGGGCACAATTGCATCACCGCCGGATGGAACTCCGCGCGGAATACTTGCATCGGGTGACGCTGCGCGACGTTAAAACGCCAGAACCTCCGCTTCACGTCCGACGAATGGAAATCAGACCGAATCTGCGTACGAAAATCAAAGCCTCGCGTAGCCCGTTTCTCGACGGTCTCGTGAAACTTGGCCGAAGGAATTCGTCTCGCTCGAGCAGATTGTCCCGAGAGATGTGCGCGTAGGCGATCCTGGAATGTCTCTCGGAGTCCGTTGAACGGCGTAAAGCTCTGACGAGCAGAAACGCGAGACCCGCCGAGATAATACATGGATCCGTTACGTAGACGAGATCGTATTATCACGGGTGGCTCGCTTCAGGGTCCAAGTAAGTTTACCCCTTTTATGACGCTGGCTTGCGCAGCGTGCGACGAGCCTCGGGGGCGCCAATCGAAATCCCTGGGAAGTTCGATTCTCCGGGGCGCCGGACACATCCGCTCCCCGGGCCCGGAAGTCGTTGAATACGCGGGACTAGAACCACCGGGACACGGACGAGTTACCGAACGAACGGACGCAAGTTGGAAACGAGCGAACGGGAGAGAACTTGGAGGACGAGCGTGTGTTAGCGCACGCTATGCCCTGCACGTGTGGGCTTAGGAAACTGAGCGAGACGGTGATTTGACGTATTTACGACAATCTTCATCTTCCTGTGCGCGCAATTACCCCCCCCCCCCCCCCCCCACTCCTCCCCCTCCGTTCCCAACGGACTCTCAGCGATGAGGCCGGTATATTACAGTGCCACGTTCCACTGAATCTCGAGAAGCAAAATCAGCTTCAAATTATCGTCCGACATTAACGTCGTACTCGTTTTTCATCTTGGAAAGTAAGTCCGCGCGACGATGTTACTTATCGAAACAATCAAGGCGATATTGTGTCGTTTTAAATCGTTGATCGGCTGTCGAGCGACGCCGAGGCTGAAACTTGTTCGCGAACGACTCGGAGTTCGCGAAGGAAACGTAAAGGATTTTTCTTTATTTTATATTGTTTGTTTCTTTACCGATTACCATCGCGGAGCGAGCGAAACGCGCCGTTGCAGCTGCCACAGGTATTTACGAATTAGAGACGCTGAAATGCGCAGCGAGAAATTCCCGGTCTATGTACCATTACGAGTGTTTACGAGAGATCTGGGAGTGCAAACTTCACGCGGCCACTTGACCCAATATCGAATAAACACTCGTCCGCTCCGTTGTGCATCGCAGCAGCGGGGTAGAGCGGTGTGCGGAGAGGCGCATCCGCGGCCGTACAGTTTTCTCTCGCCGTGTCTTTTATCTTAATCTTCTCCGGCGGCGACTCGCCCTCGTTCTATTGTTTCAATTTATTTATTTTCATCGTAGACTCCATCCGCGTTGCGCGCCTCGTAAACGGGACGATAATGGCGCGGCCTGCACGGCGCGCGGGAGGCAAGAAATTCTTTCGGAACTCTCGGATGGAGTGTGTTTCGTGGTAACAACGAAAAGCAGGAAGCGAGTCGTGGAGAAATAGGCGAAGAAAAATTGTGGAGCAAAAAAAAAAAAAAAAAAGGAAGAGGGAGGCAGTGAGAGCGAGAAACGGAGACGGGGAACTATGGTGAACGAAGTGAGTCCCTCTCTTGTCTAGCCAATAAAACCGATGATGAATCCCCCTGTTGTTGGCTCGGAGTCTCGGAGCGGGAAGAGCGCGCGGCAACGACAGAAGCGCGCACAGCACATCGAGCGCGCAGTGGAGAGGGAAGTATCCACTTGTCTCTCGTCATCCCCGTGCTTCGCTGCGGCGTTTGTTTCGAAAGAGACCGAGCGACGGAGGAACGGGGAGGGGCGGCTTGTTACTGTACCACTGTGTGACTGCGCGCACGACGAGAGCCGGCTCGTCTGCCTCCTCATCTTGCGCGACAGTGACATCTCACTGCGCAAACAATTAATTGTTTATTATCACTGGTTACGATAGAGCATTGCGCTATACACGGACATAGTAAGCTAAGTGGATCAGCTACCGCGCTCCGCTTTCTTCTACCTCGGCGCTCCAGGAATGCTTTGCCCGAAAGCGTTCTCTCGTCGGATCGCTCCTCTTACATTCCATCTTTTGTTCCTTCTTACACTCGCCTTAATTGAAGTCAGAATACTCCGGCTATACGCCGGTTTCGATTGAGAGAGAGAGTGGCTTTAAGGTAGTCTATGCGAATAGTGTTCACTACGTATAAGTTTCGGAGAAATGAGAGGGAATTCCAAATACTTCTGGATGGTATATAAATCTGAAAATTATCAAGGATATTAAAGGTGCTGAAATGATTAATTATGCATAATAATAATTCCAAAATGTTATTAACAAATTGATGAAAAATAAAATTGTCCAACCAATCTCAAGGATACCTACATTTTTTTAATGACAATGATTCGTTCATGTTTTTGAATACGTATGCATTCTTTTAGGTTTTTAAATTCACTTTGAATTTTGTAACTTTCTACACATTTTTCCCATATAAAAAAAAAATTCAGTGAATTAAAAAATCTGAAAAAATTCATACGTATTCAGAAAAGTGAATAAATCATTGTCATTAAGAAAGTGTGGTTTTCGAGAGATTTGGAGAACAATTTTTCATCAATTTGTTAATAAAATTGTCAATAACAATTTGGAATTATTTTTATGCAAAATTAATCTTTTCGACACCTTTAATGTGCTCGATTTTTTAAAGATTTTTATACCATCCGGAAGTGTTTGCAATTCCCTATCATTTCTCTGAGACTTATGCGAAGTGAACACTATTCGCAAGGACTGCCTTAAAACGGAAGGCGTAGATTTCGCCGAGGCTGCCATGGTGTACATTAGCCGAGCCGGTAGCGCGGAGACGAATATCGATGCATCGGACGGAAGTCTGCTTTCGCGGCGAGTTAAGTACATGTAAATTAGTTTGTCAACTCGACTTGGTTACGAGACATTCCTCGCGTCTCTTACACTTCTTTCCTCCTCGTTGCGGAAGCTTTGTTTTCGTTTAATGCTTTCGGAGCGAGACGCGTCGGAGTTATGCAAGATCACAAATATAGAAAGTTTTAATTTATCGTGTTAAATTTTTTAATCTTTTTTCTATTATAAAAATTTACGATACTTATTTTTCTTACTGGTACACTGTAGTAGTAGTAGTAGTTTTTGCAATAGTCGATCTTCCGTACATGTGTTGGCGATATTCACGTATATACGTGTACACGCAGCAGCGAGCTGCAGTTCATTCGAATATTCCTCTCCTTTCTATTTAACTAGCTGTCCCCCTTCGTTATCGGCTATTCTCGCGATTCACCCGTTTTGTTTTTTTTTTTTTTTTTTTTTTTTTTGCAAACTTCAATCGCTGTCAGCACTTTATATTACATTGTACAATATTGTATCGCTGCTGCGTTTGCACAAGCCTCTCCGAACACGAATAATTCTGAAACTCCTCTTCAACTTTTTGAACTCGCTAATTATCAGCCGTTCCTATTTGATTAATACGCCCTCGATTGGCATTAACGTAAATCGATCGTGTAGCAAATTATGATAAATTCATGAAGTACACTGCGTCGATGGATTCGATGGGTTGTTGTGCGAGGCGCGTGTGTATGCCGTCCACTCGAGTCGTTCTTCGCCCCGCCGCAATCGGCCCTCGCGGAAGAGATAACCCCGTTAGTACGACGAGAGCCCGGTGGCCGGGTTAATGAGCCGACGCGAGTAACACGCTTAATTAATATCTCTTTTCTATATATGAAGCGTCCGCGAACCGAGCAGGGTTTTGGCTCTCCATCCGTCCAGTTTAATCGAGCAGTCCGAGCCAGTGTTCGAACGCTGACAAAGAACGGCGGAAATGCGCCCGCTACCAGCTGGCGACCGGCAACTGATTGGATCTGTGCACACGTACATATTGTATT
The DNA here is from genome assembly GCA_958510785.1 of Exephanes ischioxanthus. NCBI lineage: Eukaryota > Metazoa > Arthropoda > Insecta > Hymenoptera > Ichneumonidae > Exephanes > Exephanes ischioxanthus. The sequence goes on along the minus strand of OY294020.1, from coordinate 23,459,480 downwards.
ACATAACAATATGTACGTAATATCCATATGCATATCACACCGGCTTTTGTCCCGTTCAAATCCGGTCACGTATATCCATACCCTGAACTAATTAGCGATTGCTGTGTTCGATGATAGTCGAGCCAACGTTTTACCCTCCGCATTGAAGTTAATTACTCGTATGATGAGATTCCGGTTCAGGATCGCTTCTTTAACTGCGACACGTCAATTCACATTTTCAATATTTGTGGTCCTAATCTTGCTACCCCTCATAAGTCTCGAATAACGGTCATTTATATGCATCGTTTCAAATTAATTATTTTGTATCTACTTTTAAGTTCATTGCTCGAGTTTATGGCTGTCTCGAATGCATATATGTATTTACTTTTAAGTTTGTTGCATTTGTATCCATACTCTGTACTCTTATTCCTGTGCTTGTGCACCTGTTCTGCTCACCTGTATTTTACTTGGACCTTTGGAGAGTTATCCCTGGACTCCAATAAACTATACTAATACTAACAATAACCTTGAACAAGAATCGCATTCCCCGATGCGGCTCGCGTGCTTCTAAAATCGGCGAGGCAAGTGGTTAAAAAAAAAAAAAAAAAAAAAAAAAACCCTAACAAGCGAGTGGCATGCGTGTATATAGTAAAGTCTGCGATTTCCATTAATGGCAAATTAATATATCGTTACGGCGTATCTGCCGCGTCGCGGGCTACGGTCATGAATATAAAGTCGCAGATCGAGGTTCGGCGGCGACGAGTCGTGCCGCGAGTACAGACGGAGATAGACCGAACGTGAAAAGGGAATCGGACACGGCGAGGATGCTGAAAGTAAGGGAGACGGAGTGAGAGAGTCGATGTCGAGTGTGCGCTATATAGTCTGGTAACGAACGACTCTTTACTGGCGTACGGAATACAAACTGCGCATTGAGTCCCTCACCGGCTGGTGGGCGCGACTGGAGCGAGCAAACGATTTCGCAGCCACCCCATAGCACGTGCGGCCACGTTCGCAGATACCGATGTGCGATCCCATGGTATCGAGGGTCTGTCGCTGTCGAGAGTAGAGGAGTTAAAACCGGGAGCAGGAGGAGCGGATGGACGGTGAATTCGGATTCGGGCAGACTTCCGAACGAAAGCTTATTCTCGGTGTGAGAGGTCCTCGATGCTCTCGAGGGCGTGTTTCGAGAACTGTTTATAAGTTTGATATGCCTAACGGGGTTTTTATGTTCGACCCGACGATACCAACGGCTGTTCTCACCGAACGACAGAGTTTTAACGACCGCACAGTGAATCGATCATGCATTTTTATTAATAAATTTTTCAAACACCGATATTACTTTGCATTCATCAATAAATTTCCAAACACCGATATTATTTTGCATTCATTATTAAATTTCCAAACACCGATATTAATTTATATTTATTAAAAAATATCGTCCAGATAAATTTCGCCCATGGACAAAAAGCCAGAGAGAACAACAGAGTTTTAAAGACCGCAGAGTGAATCGATCATGCATTTTTATTAATAAATTTCCAAACACCGATATTACTTTGCATTCATCAATAAATTTCCAAACACCGATATTATTTTGCATTCATTAATAAATTTCCAAACACCGATATTAATTTGTATTTATTAAAAAATATCGTTCAGACAAATTTCGCTCATGGACAAAAAGCCGAAGCGATCCTTTATCAACGTCACACTTTTTTAATCATCAAGTTGCAACTTCTGCCATAAACCACTTCGTTCTTCCTGCTTCTCTCTCGGCGGTGCTCCCTCTCCGTCGCGGACGCTCGCCCTCCAGCACCCTCGGCGACGTTCGCTACTCCGGAAGGGAGCGAGAGACTTGCTTCACGGATCGTCGCCGCTTTCCTATAGTGACGAAAAAAAAAAAAAAAAAAAAAAAATCGGTTGGGAATGTAACAGTAGTAACGACAGGGATGTGCCCGAGGCGTACCATTCCCGTCTAAGTATTCGGCTTACGGGGGGAGAGAATAAAAAAAATATTGTCGCAGCTTGTACCTAAAATCCCTGATGCGCATACAAACTACAAATGACTACATGTGCCTCCATAAGAGCACCCACGATAGGCGGAGACACAGCGAACGCGACGTTCAAGAGTCCTCGCTCCATCGTCGAATCGAATGCGAGGCAAAAACTGCCAATCAACACAGTACACGTTCACAGAGCCACGTTTCGGGATGTTTAATTAACGGAACAATCAAATTCTGTGGTCGACTGAATATAGTAAATCACAAGCCACGACCCGTTGCCTCTGAGTCTGGGGAATTGTTGGGAATGAGCGAGGCGGTGAGGCCCGGAGTAAACCGCTATGCAGTGTCGGGCAATACGTTTACCTACTAGCTTCGTCGTTTGTGCTACCTACGGATTCAATAGCCCTGCAGGTACCACTTCCATTGTAAAGCGATACCGAGGCTGGCGTGCGTCGCGCCAGGGCACGATAACGCAGCGCAGCGCAGCAGGAACACTGAGCGCGTAACCGAGGTCTGGAAGGGCCGCCGGTTCCGCTGGTCTACACTGTAACTGTACGGATCCGGTATACGCATCAAGGGCAACCTGTAGGACCGCCAACCGACCATTGTACGGTTAGCCTCAATACGTATCGGGTCTCCTCCTTCTCCCTTGAGTGAGAGCAACCATGGTGTCGGTATGGTCCACCACCATCCAGACACACGTAAACCCGCACCAATTTCGTCTACGTCTCTCGCCCTTTCTCAATACAGTGCCCTTCCCCAGCGACGAGGCATGGGCACATAAGGTCGTACCGGTCACTGGATACGTCCCCATCAACAGCTGTCCAGTCCACCGGTACATTTACATTTCCCAGTGGTTTCGTGAATAAATATTTTTCAAGATATTGCAAAAGTATTTCATGGATGTGTTTTGAAAACTAGGAACTCCAACCTTGAGATTGGTTACCACTGTTTTCGAAAATGATCGATGCATGACAGCGAAAATTGGGTTTGAAGATAGATATTGCCTTAAATGTCCGGCCATTGGTACTTTATAGGGCTTGTAGAGTACCTTATAAGGAGTGCATAACTACGCAATCCTTTATTTCACGTCACCGCCGTGTACAGTACAGTCCGGGTTGAAAGACATGTGCACTGGGTGAGGCTATGTGTTCCCGTCTGCTTGAGCCGGCGATCGGTGTGAGAACTACGAATGTCGGTGGAAAAGGGTCGTACCGGGAGAATAATGCCTCGCGTCCAGCGACGCAGAGAGCACAATGAAACCGGTCATCCTTGCAGCGAAGGACTCTCTTTTCACAGATTCGCGGAAAGATGAAATTCTTGCGTCCTTTGCCGGGGGGGGATAGCAACAAATCTTCGAGACAAGATAGACGATTACCGGGAGGCATAAGCGTTGGCATTATTGCATAATGCAATGAAATTCAAGAAGTTTACATACTTGTGCATTAAGAGTTGAACCAACCAGTTTCGGCCGTTATTCGTCTAGTCTGTTAACATGAGTAACAGCGTTAGCGAGGCTCCTGGAGTGTATTACCGTAAACTGCAACAACTATAGCGGCATTGCCCGCAGCATCCGAACTCCCAACCAGCAGTAAGTTGAAACGGATTACGTGCACGTACAACTAATGTATAGCCGAGATGTCGAGTTCGCGCTAACTATGCGACACCTCCGCGTTTGTCTCACGAGGCTGCCTCCACCTTTTGGAATTAATATTGCTCCTTGCGGAGTTATACGTGCGCGCGTCTCTTGTTGCCTCCGCTGCTGCTCCTGCTAACGGCCCGAGAGACACCTTCGTTCTCGTCGGCGCTGTCGTTCCTCCCTTCCTCGTTTTACCTGCTCTCAGGCTCTCCGGTTACTTCAAACAGTTACGCCCTATCTTCGTCGTCTTTACGTACGATCTTGCCGTTTTCATCTTCGTTCAGACTCTTTATCCTGATAGTCGTCTCAATGTCCTCGGCTGTTTGTCTTCGTTACAAACTTCAAGTGCAAACAGTCTTGGCGTTTGCCAAGTGGACTGGTGGCTCCCACCTCGTTGCCGATCCTGTGGTGGCTCTCGGCTCATATTCCGCATCTCGGGATGAGCTCGTCGCCGATGATCATCCGGTTGCTTCCGCGAGGATTGCTCGCATCCGATATCGCCGCCCTATACACGCCTATCTGGAAGGTCTCCTTTGCGTTTGCGAATATCCTTGTGCAACTACATTGAGAGAAATAATCAGGGATAGAGCGAACATTCATGAGAGGTTGACCCAAACAAATATGGTTGGCTCAATGACGATTTAGGTGGCTCAACCTCTCGGTGAGCTGAAATACGGCGAAACTCATGGTGAACTTGAATCAATAGATCTCATCTGGGCTGAGCCAACCTCAGTGAGGTTGATTGATTCAGATTGAGGTTGACTGATCCTAAATGAGGTCGATTTGTTGAAGTTCACCATCAGTTTCGCCGTATTTAACCTCACCGAGAGATTGAGTCAAGCTTATGTCGTTAACGCAACCTCTCGGTGGTTGAGCCACCTGAATCGTCATTGAGCCAACCACCCAGATAGCATTTTGCTAATAACTCACCAGCAAATGGGGCAGCATATGTCCGCACGTGATGGCGACAAAATGGTGGCATGTGCGTCCGCAATCGCCTATGTTTTTGCCAGCATTCAATGCCGAAAATTCTTAGGAGCATATTGTCAGCAAGTTGTCAGCAAGGCTTCCTGGTGCTTTGCGACTCACTACGAAGATTAATTTGCTTGAGTCACGGTTATTATGCGTGAAATCTTAGAAACTCTCAGACAAACAAACTCTTAAATAACTTATTATCATGTAACGTTATTCATTACAAACCCATTATCGAACTCTTTCATCGCATGAAAAAATATGCTTTCATTAGCGTCAGCAATAACACGGATTGAGGAAATGTGTAATCAGAAGTTGGCTTCCGATGAGGAGGAATTTTGATCTATTTCACGGCTGCTAAGAACAACAAATGAGCGTACAGCAAACGTTGCTAGATTTTTGCTACCAATATGCTGCAATCTCGTGCTTGAAAATATTGTTGCAATATTGCTGGCAAGCAAACAGCAAAGCTTGATGGCAAGCAACTGCCCTTCTTTGCCTGTGCTACGGTTGGCTATCTGGGCATATTCGGTTGGTTCAAGTGCTCATGTATGTTCGCTCCATCCCCGTTTTTTGTCTCAGTGTATGGAATCGAGGATGAATTTTGCACGATACAACTCGGATATCACAAAACGCACTCTGCCCCTCCCGGTGAAGCCGAAAGTTTCCGCAGCCCGCAATCGCGGTGCTTTCGGTGCGCGATAGGTATCTTCCTCGGGTGAGCGTCTAAGAGGGTCCTTCACCCTCTTAGCACTCGCGCCTTTCCGTCGCTCCTTCTTAGCCCCGCTCTGGCAGCCTCTTTCGCCCGGCTTCTTCTTCGTCTTCATCTTTGGAACGAGTAATTTTGCGCTGAGCGCTTAGTTCGTTAAGTAAGAGGCACGCCCTGGCAAACCTCATACTCTCTCATTTCCTTCACTTGTTTTTCCACTTTCTCCTCCTGAACTGCAACGGCGCCCGCAAGCCAAGCGCGTCAGCGCCTTTAGCCTTCGTCACCGGCGCTTTTGTCGCGGCAACTCCGGCTGGCTGCCGTTGATACACTTTTGCTAACAGCCGCTAACTTCTGGTGCAGCTAATTTCGCTCGTCCGCCTGAAGAAACAACTTGTCGCTACTTTAATCAGCGACGGGACCAGAGAGCTTTCGCATATATTATTTTTCTTCGTGCAACCAAGAGAAACCCTCCAAAAAATTGTGTTGTCGTGTACACCTTCCGCAATAGAGTGCGGAGCGAGGCGTGAAAAATTATAAGTTAAAACATGTCGTTGAAATCGAATAAAAGTCCCTGAATCGTTTAGCTGGTCGATGTTGCCCCACTCTCCTTGGACATTTCTCTGGTAGACATCAATCGAGGTGCGCGAGGTACATCGATCATGATATTCTATATATTATTAGCACATATTAATACGACATATCAGGCAAGTATGGACTTTTGACCTCGTCGGAGAAGAAATGGAGGGCAGGGCGTAAAAAAAAAGAAAAGTCAAAATATGTCGCGAAAATACAATAAAAGTTCCTGAATCGATCAACCGGTCGACGTAGCCGCGCTATCCTCGGACATTTCGCTGGCACGATGAGAGGCGTCGTTCGAGGTGTACAAGTTACATCGATCATGATGTTCTCCATATTATTAACACATATAAATACGTTATATCGCACAAGTATGGACGTTGTGTGTTGCGAAAGGGACCCGTCGACGTGCTGCCCGATCATTTTCGTTGACAAATATAGGGCCAGCATACAGCAGTGGACGACATGTGTATGCTATAATACCGGTATCTCGAATGGGGTATAATGCGTGAGCAGGGCGCACGGGCCGGTGTGCAGGATGCTCTAGGATGTAGTCTATATGAGTACTTCCTCCAGCCGTGTCCGCCGGTGGCCACGACAGTGTGCCTGGGGACGAGAGAGCGAGCGAGAGACAGAGACGAGTATAGAGAGAGGGGTCGGCCGGCACCCCACGGTACAATGCACACTATACACGTCACATAATGCGCGCTCTCCGCGTTAGGGAGGCTTAGTGGACGAGAGATGGAATGAGAGGGCGCAAATAGTGACGAAGCGAGGGAATCGTGCCCCTCGCTCGCGGTGTGCATGATCGATTTGTCGATCGATGTTTCCTCGTATAACCCTCGACATTATGCAATATTAAGGGATAGAGAGGTCCGAGCCATCGTCCCGCCATTCATGCGATCCGCGAGTCTCGCGCGCCCTCCGGCAAGCCCTCGTCGAGTCATGCGGTTTTCGCACTTCCCTTCCCGGAAGACCCGTCGTACCACTTGTGGTCATGGAAATTATAATAAATATAGAGGTAAACAATAATTCCCAATCTACGAGTCGGCATAGTTTATTCTTATTTTTTTTTTTTACTCGAGACAATAATTTACCTCGGGAATATGCTTGCGTCACGACGTTGTAATACATTACACGCGAGATTTAATTTTGTGTTTAGGAATAAGTGCACGGTAAAAGGGTTACGCGGAGAGCCGAGGGTTATGCTGAAGCATCGCAGTTTAATGTCCTCTATAATAGTATGTATACTGGGCAAACAGTATAGGCAACGACCAGCTATCCTATATATATATATATATATATATATATCCCTTTATATATATATATGTGTATATATATGGGTGTGTATAGTGCAGGGTCCATTGTATGCTCGACCAATTTGTCGATCGATTCGCGTTTCCTCTTATAACCCCCCACACGACGTTATGCAATATTAACGAGCCGTCCGTCTCGCCATTCACGTGGATATACCTACGCACAACCATAACGCTCTCTCTGTCTCCCTCTCTCTATCTCTCTATCGAAAATACATGAAGTAGCTTGACAAAATTAAGCGCGAGATCCACTATTAATATATCTATGTGTAAAGTTCTTATACCGCGCCGATTAAGCGACGGAAAGAGAAATAAGGATCGAATTGTTATTAGAGAGCATCGTCTCCCATCTCCTCGACGGTAACGTTTATTCCCGTGAAAACTTTTCTCGGAAGTACTCTTCTATATCCCGGTGTGCTTCGCAGCACTCACCGTCTTTCTCAACGATCACTCGTCCTACGCTTACTTTCTTATATTATTGCCGCTCCTCCTCGCCAGGGTCCTCTTTCTAACGGCGAGGTTTATCGAGCTCTCTCGTAGCTTCGTATGTATTATATTTGAAAAAGTAGAAGGAAAAGGTAAGCTCTCCATGAAAATAGCATCAACTTTCTTGTTACCCCATTATGGGTTTGCGTTACGTGCGATGTTCGGCGACTCCTTTCAGGATAGGCGAAACGGTCAACTTTTAATTAGTTCGAAGTTCTTATCGTTATCACGGGATAGAACGGGGAGGTTAAAAAAAGAAAAGAAATCGAGAAGGGAAGGGTGGGTCAGTATATATGCCGATGCGAGAGAGGGATGCACCGCTGGGTCGGGGCGATGCATTTTTTATTCGACCTCCTGGAAAAGAGCATTAGCGAAGTATTTACGGGGAGAGAAAAAAACGCAGGGCGTAACTCCGACCGTATCCTAGCTAAGAGAGAGAGAGCGGCCGACTCGAGCAGTTCCCGTTGTAAAGTATCAAGCGGCAGCACCACCGGCAGCAGTAGTACAGTTCTTTGTGTTACATCGATATATCACGCAACTCGTGAGAAAGGCACGGGGTAATCCGAATCGATGTTGACCACGATACTTTTCGTTAATGTAATTGAGGCTCGTGGAATGGGGATTCATGTACACATATTTGTGTAACTCATGCATGAAAAGTGCTACTTTTCGTGCCTGCCGAGAGTGGCGTAAGTGACGCTTTACAGCCAAGTGTACTATAAATACCCGGCACATGCGCACATCGGGGCCGCTTTTACTTTACATACGCCTTCACAGCGATCGTAGATTTGACAGTCAATCTTATTCGGGATTTAGCCACGAACAGACGTTTGGAAGTACGAACGACCGCGAAACGTCAAACGAGACAATAAGTAATCCGCTAATTATTGCTTTTTATAAAACATCGTCTCCCTTCATTCCGCGTAACAATATATATAAATATATACACGCTATATTTTTGTATTGCCGGCAGCGGCTACAACGCCCCCAAACGTCCATCACGCTGATGCGCCGAAACAGGTGTGACGAAGTCGCACGAGTTCCGAAAGTTTGACCCATTAATGCAAATGCATTGTTCGCCGATGTGTTCATTCATGCATTCATTTCGTTGTCGTTGTTGTTGTTTTTTTTTAATTTACATTTTTTTTTTCGCCGCTATGTCGCTCAATCGCCGTTGCAGCCGGTCGCGGCAACAGGGACAGATAAATATCGCTCAACCGCCGTGCTACGATGTGTTTTGTGATTTCTGTCAGAGTCAGGAGGGGGGGAAAGGATGGTCAGTCCTCCGACCACTCCGCTTCACTGCCGCTGATGCTCTCGTGCCGGGTGAATACGCGTTTTGTACATGAAAAGACAGAGTGGGAAAACACAGCCGACGTACGGCCGAGGAAAAGAGACACGAGCATGGCATGTGGGAGTCGAGAGCGGGGACGGAAGGAAGGCTCGTGGATCTCCGACGGGCATACGCGCGGTGAAACGCGATGCCGAACATCGCCGAGCCTCGGCGAAGAGACCCGAAACGGACGAACCCTCGTCGCTCCGTGTTCTATTCAGTCTGGCTGCGACCGTCACAACGCGAACATCGTGCGTGATACTTATTCCCCCGATTCTTCGGTTCTTTTCCCCCCATTGTCAAAAAAAAAAAAATAATAATAATAATAATAAAACGAAAAATAAAAAAAAACACACACAACAATAAAAATATATATTAGCTTCACGTCGCGCAAACCGCACACTGTAAAATTAAGTTCGAACCATGGAACGGTTGTGAGAGAAGAAAAAGAAAAAAAAATGACAAATGACAAATATAAGATAACTTTCGGGTCGTCGCTAACGAAGTTTTAGACTACGGTGAATTAGGAATCGCCATACCGTTCCGTGGATTGGTATTGAGGAAACGAAAAAATAATAATAAAAAAAAAATTTTAACTAAAAAAAAACCATAACAAAGACCTAAACTAGCGTCGCAAGGGAGTAAACTCGAGGTTCTCGAAGCGTCAAACCGCGCGTAACCTCTAAACTCATTCCGGTCGATTCGAGATGTGTGCGGAAGGGAATTCGTGTGTCCCGACGAATGGACGGAACTGATGGAAGGGCGGAGGGGCGGGAATTGATTTCGGCAACGGCGTATGCAGATTCGTTTTGAAGGACACCGGTGGGCCGTAGTAATAGAAGTTTCGGGTTACTCGAGAGAGCGGGAGATACGTAGGATAATAAAAGGGAAGGAAGCATCGATATATACAGAAACGTATATACACACACGGAAGCGTTAGGCAAAGTACGCTCGCAGAGCGGAGTGGTGAGAAATCGAAAGAGACGCATAGAGGAGAGGATTCGACTAAGAGAGTAAAACTGTGTTCGGGGATTTGTTTGTTGAGTGCAACCATGGGTTTCCCTTGAAACGTAATTCCGGGCGCAAGTGGGAGAGGGAGAGGATTTCCAGCGACGGCCAAAGTGTGCACGGGAAACCGAGGGGGGAGGTCGCGAGAGCGAGCGAGATAGAGGATGCATTCCAGATGGACGGTGATGACGCGGCGAGGTTTGTAGGAGCCGGTAGAGACCGTAAGGATCGTTGGTTATTTAAAATCGATAGAAGGATCGATTGTCGTGAGCGTCGATCTAGCGGCGGCGGTCGTCGTACCGCGAGGCGAAGGAGGACGGGCTGTCGAGCGCGGAGGCGGTGCGAGACCGAGAGGGCTCGTGTTTGTGAGAAGGGTGAACCGACGTACATATTCCTATTGTAATATTATGTACTGAAAAGAAGGGGAGGAAGAGGAAAAAAAACGAAAACAACAACAAGAACGGAGATTTCAACAAAGAAGCATAAAGAAATAATAAAAATAATCGTCAGCCGGTTAAAGTATCTTCCAAAGTCTTCCGCATTTCTAAATATTATAAGCTCAGTGTGATATATATATATATATACATATATATATATATATATATAAACAAAAAAAAAGGAACGAAGGAACGAGGATAAAAAGGGTGCAAGAGTGCGAGGATAAACGATAGAAACGATTTGGAAGAATCTTCTTGGTAAAAAAAAAAAAAAAAAAAACGATCGAAGGATGGAGTCCGAGTCGAACTGGCCGAGGAAGAGTCTCGAGGCGACGATGCCCAAGAAATTCCGCAAGAGTGGCGACAGACAGGAGGCGAACTCGCTCAATTGGGCGATGCTCGTCTTGTGTCTAACGAGTATCGCAATTTCCGGTATTTTAGCTTATCGGGAGCTCAGACTGGAGTCGAGGATCGCCAGTCTGGAGGCCCGCTGTCAGAATCTCGAGTCCGGTATGGATCTCACCGTTCTCAGGCATGGTCTCGAGATCGACGAGAAACTACTTCAGGGACACGGCCCAGCCGCGAGTCATCTTCGTCCCGAGTCCGCCGAAATTTTCAGGAGCAAAAGGGAAGTCGCCGAATGCAACTGTCCAGCTGGTGAGTCCCCGGACGATATTGTTGTTATTCTTACTGTAGTTGTTGTTGTTGGAGTTACGCAAAATATCACAAGTGCTTGAAGTATTTCTCAAGCACTTTTCGCAATTAGATTCGTAGCGCTAAGCGTTATCCAAGCTTTAAAATAAAGGTGCAAAGTTTTATAAGTAATTCAAGTAATTTGCACACGACTTCCGCATTGCAAAAAAATCGCTAACTGAAATTCTCGTGCTTCGTCGTTTTGAAGCTACCTTTAATCTATTCGTCACTTTTTTCATTAAAAAAAGTCCATAACAAGGGCCCTTTTCGTCCCTTTCCATACCGTTAATGGAATTTTTGAAAATTAAATTCGAGTACCAAACAAGTACCCGGTACTTCAAGTACCGGATGGTTGTGATTATTATTGTTATTTATCGATGGAACAACCTACCGATATTACTAGAATATATATATATATATATATATATAGGATTCGAGTTTGCGAGAATATTCTCTCGATATCCACGTTATTAAAGTCTCGATCGGATAGCGATCACACACAAAGCGAGGATAGCAATTAAACAGTGCATAGGGCGGTATAGAGAGGTGGTCGGTATCGACGTGGCAGGGTTCAAGGTCGAGTCGTTCCTCCGAGTAACTTCTCCCTGTGTCCGTCTTTCCGATACTTCGCGGTGAATCTCTGCGCGAAGAATAAAAAAAGCCAACACAAATAAATACCGCGGCCACGCTGCACACTCTCGTCCACGCTCCGTCGGTGCCCTCGGAATCGAACCTATACGCGATATATAGATTATCGGGATGCATCCGATGAATCGAGCCTCCAGAGAAAACGCGCTAGGAACGCCACAACGTTGCCTTCCTGCTGTGCGACTCCAGGACTATTCTCGCTTGGGAATTTAATCCGACGATGATATGGATAGCTCTTGCTTTTGATACACTGTATCGACAGTGCAGTTCGCCGGCGGATTTCCCGCCATGCAAGCGTCGCTTTTTCGGCTTCGAAAGGATAAAAAAAAAAAAAAATCTCCAAAGGTCGCTTCAACATGGTGGCCGCGATAAGGGAAAACCGGGAAAAGTCAGGGAAAAAATCTTGATCAGGGAATCAGGGAAAACTCTGGGAATTTAAAAATTGGTTGGGGAAAAAGCAAATTGTCGCCGAACCTTGTATAACTAAATAAGAAATACATAGAAGGGAGCCTTAAAAAAAAATATGAAACATTTCGAAAAAAACAGAATTAACCATCAATCCAACTATTAGGCATTTTCATTTGCATAATTAAGTTCTTTTAATAGAAGTCGTTAGAAGTTTGGTCAATGAAAATTTTTAATTGGTCAGTGAAAAGTGAGGGAAAAGTCAGGAAATTTTTTTCCGCGGAAAAAAGACCACCATGATTGAAGTGCTACGGTGAAGCTTCGGCCTTCTTCCACAATCTCACGAGAACGGAGGTTAAAAGAGCGTGTGTGACTGTTAGCAAGTCCACCGGGCTGTCTCGACGGGTCGCCGAGTTTCGAACTCGCTTTGGCCCTTGGATCCACCTTGTCGCCGAAGTAGCGTTCCGCACCTCCTTCCCACCGTATCGAGACACTTTAACGTGTATGCCGAATACGCGAACGCCCGCGTGTAGCGGACCGGTATCAAGCATAAGCCCAGGATTACTCGGTTATATCGTAGAGTTTCGAGCACGAATGCAACTCCGCTAATTGCATCAAGTCTCGAAGCGACGGGGGTGACGGAGAGGACGAGACAGCGCACCTTGGGATTTAGGGATTTCAAGTGGGAGAGAGCCGAAGTTTAGGGCTCCAAAGCAATTACTAATCGATCAACCGCTCTCACCACCGTAATCTCTGGTTGCTTGCGGGTTAGTCGCCCTGGAATCGGCGCGCCGTTATAGGTCGCTCCGTTCCTCGCCGCACCTATCTTTCTCTCACTCGGACCCCAAACGTGCATGTATATGCAGGGTTCGTATTACACCCCCGGTCGAATACCCCGGGACATTCGCTACGTGCAACCCCGGGATCGTCCTCCGCCCTTCGGCTATTTCCTCTCGTCTCCATCGCTGTTTCCCTGGCGCGGATGCAGCGTCGACTGCCGCACCTCCCGCTCAACCATCATAATTAAAGGGAAAGAAAAAAAAAGGGGGACGAGTGTAATACTCTGCGAAGGAAATGGAAAGCGAAGGTACCGAGAATAACGCCAGACTCGCTCACTTTACCTCCACGTTGACCTTCCCCTTTGCTCTTCGTCCATCTCGCAGCCATTCGCGTTCAAGCCGGTCGCACAAGTGATTTTATTTTCCCGCGACTTCCGGGATCCTCGATATTATGTGTTAATTGCATTTGGATCCCAATCAGTAGCATCCAGCGATGAAATCGGGCTTGGAATATACGGAGAGAATAAAAATCAACGTTGGGCATCGGTTTTTTTAATTCCAAACTATCGTTTCCCAAACCTTGATTGGGTCGTCGACTTGGCGCTTCTACGCGATATCCCTTTTTCTATAATCCTCGTTTATCTCGTCGGTTAACCTGACAACCGTCGCAATTATACGGGAGCAAAATGAAGAGTAATGATGGCCGATTTCGCCCCCCCCCCCCCCCCTTTCGGTTCGGCATAGTTTGGGTAATACGATAGCGTTCGAATCGGCGGCAATGCGACCACTTCGCGCGAGGTCTGTGATCGTCCACCCTTCGCTAGACTGAAAAGCCTCGAAAGCCTCGGTTCCCCCACCCACCGTCATTGAGTTTCCACCCTGCACAAGCCGAACCGTGTGGCAACTCGAGGAGAGAGAGCTCGTAATTTCCGATTGCGATTAAAGCGGCCAGTGGTCATCGGTTCGGCAACGCGCTCGGACTATCGAATGTACACGACTCCGCATCGCATTATCCACCCGGGCTCAACGCGAGCGACGGCTCGCACACACTCCCGGCTCGTTATCGGGAGGGTCATGAAATAGGTTTACCTTTCTCTCGTTGCGACTATGCGGCCGCAGTATGAAACGCTCCTGCCACTCTCCGCGTGTTATGCGATCCGCTTGTAACTGCGGTCTGTTGTTCTCACTTCGCCTTACTCGAACGTTGCGCTGCCAGCCGGCATTGTTCGGGCTTCCCTTGTAACTCCGCGCGTATATTTTCCGGCGAGGCGATGTAACGCGCGTGTCAGCGATCAAACGTTTCTCGACTGGGCGGAATGCGAACCAATTAACATTGTACCGGAAACTGCCGAGGGAGGAAGCGCGGAATTGGGGAGAAGCCTATGTGAAACGCCGCTCGGAAACGATGCATAGTGTAGACCGTGTGCGTCTTAACGAACAAAACAAGGCGACCGGGTGAGTTTCCGACGGTGTAGAACCTCGCAGTCGATTTACTGGCAATTTGTGCGGGCGAGTTACATCGAGATAGCGGGACTGGGAGAGGGTTACGTGTGCATCGTCGATACGCGTGTGCTAGCTGAAAAATACAACGTGCCACTACACCCGGAAAAAGATTTATTCAAGTCAAATAAATTTCGATCTTCAAATGACGTTTTTTGAGATTATAGAAATGTTTCGTTGCCTTAACAAAATCTTCATTAGATTCAAATAACGGCTTCTCGTTACTTTCAGTAAAAAAAATTATTCGAAGTGACCATTTATTGATTTGTACTTCTAAATAAATGTGTATTCGACACAAAGAAATCGAATCATTGAAAATACGATTTTGAATAGATATTTATTCGCGCCAAAGAAATGATATATTTGGCAACAAGACAAAACACGGCTTTCATCCGGCAATGCGCATTATAGAGTCGTGAACACGTCAATAAAAAGAATAATACTATCAAACAAATAAATATATTAGAATTTTATAAATGCTCTGTTAGGTTATGAACCAAATAATCATTTTTCTTCGTCCCTAATAAATTTTCTTTGATTGGAATAAACTTTTTTTCTGGGTGTACGTTCACAGGTTGATAAATTAATTAACGCTACACCCAGAAAAATAATTTATTTGACGGCCAGCGTTTATTTGGTACAATTAAAATGTTTATTTGGTTTCAATAAATATTGATTTCAAGTAACTATTTACTTAATTTAAATAAATTGTTTAAATCAAATACATGTTTTACTTAAACCAAATAAACGGTGGCCGTCAAATAAATTTTTTTTTCATGATGTACCAACGTGGGAGGGTTAATAACTCGCGAATCGACCCAAAGAACAAGAAATTTTTGGCCGTTAATAATATTTTTGGAACGTCCATTGTGCAGTTAAACGCGTTTCTGGGGTGTGCAGTGCACACGGTCGAGCGAAACCTTTTTTTTTTTAGTAAATTTTAGCTTCGCGGGGCTCGAACCGAACGGCAAATATTGTCACACCTCTTCCGGGAATTTCCCGCGAGTGCTAGGCGAGCTTCGCGTTGCCTCGGTGGAATTTATGCTGGGAGATGAGGCGGAAGGCGAGTGTCGGAGCGTGGTGTATCGAATTCAGGAATGATACGAGCTTGACACGGAAAATAGACGGAGGGCAAAAGAAAGAGGAGAAAAAAAGTGTACACGGTGGTAAATATCAACGATGGTTGGAGACATTAAAAATATTCGAGAAAATTTGACGGTTCTGCGAGCATCTCGCAGTTTCAATATCTTCACGTGTATTCGCATTCTCCGCGACATATTCTTTCGTGTACGCAGAGAAATAAGAAAAGAAAGATGACACATAGAAAATTGTATCGCAGAGCACATTGTTTCGGAGAGCAACGGCACATACAAAATCTTATCAGAGAAACACAACATTGGAAAATTGTATCTTCGAAATACAAAATATAGAAAGTTGCATCGGAAAGAAACGACACTTAAAAAATCTTATCAGAGAAACACAACATTGGAAAATTGTATCTGCGGGATACAATATTAAGAAAGTCGTATCGGAGAAAACGACACATATAAAATCTTATTAGAGAAACACAACATTAGAAAATTGTATCTGCGGGATACAATATTTCAAAAATTATATCACCGACATGTATCACTTTGCGAATACGACGTTACACTACAGTGATCGAGTTAGAACTATAGAACTGCATAACCCAATCTGTTCAGTAAACTCCTTTGCAGTCGAGAGTTTTTTAATTTTTGTAAAAGCATTATTTTTTCATTCTCTCTAAAGTAATATTCACGCCACGGCGGCGGTGAATGAATTTGCGGCAGTTACAAAGTCGGCGTGAAGTCTGCGCATCAGCCGTGATGGTACAAAGGATGGGGCATCGGCGGTGTAATTTTTTCCGATATGGTCACCGCGAGCTTTCGACCTGATTTTTCGGATTACGGTTGATTTCCGTGAGTTCGTATCTTCGCTCACAAATCTATCGTCATAAACATCGATCAGCCTATGAAGATTCAATATACCAAAATTCGTTGACTCATTTCTTTCCGTTTCTCCAAACACTGGCGCTTTCGGAAAATCGCCTAAACGCCTAACTCCCGTTTTTTTTTAAAACCTGACAAACAGTAGAGAGTAAAACAAAACGTACTCGGCACGTCGAGCCGTGCGACAAAATCACAAGGATCAAGAAAGGTTTTAAACAAAATAGGGGCCTCGTAATCCTCTTACGAGGCTTCGACGATAGCGTCACGAGAATTCGAGAACAGTTGGGAATTAGTCGTCGATGCAGTGGAAAAAGCAACGTCACCCGCAGAACTGGAAAGCAGAACACAGTCTCCCTCTAATTCCCTTTCACACCATGAGGGAATAGCGGTTCTCGAAAGAGCGAGGAAGAACGTCAAGAGACAGGGAGATGTATAACTGGGTCGAACTGTCTAAACTAATCCTGCGGGAAGAGAGAATTTGACGGGAGTCTGACAGCGCCAGTTGGGAAAGTGCGGTTTCGTATTCGTTGGGGCGTTCGCTCTTCGCTTTCACGCAGAGTTAGCCCGGGCGGGGCGGCGCTCCTCGCCGTATAACCTCGGTAAATCTGCCATTAATTTTGTCGCTAATTGTCCCAAAATGCCTTCGGTAATTGAACTCTCGTGCCGGACACGATTTCGTCGGTCAACTCCCACGTTTTTCGTGGATAATCCACTTTTGGATTAAAATCGGTATGATTGCGGGCTCCGTACGCGGACACAGAAAGCTCCGAATCGCGCCATATGAATAATAAATGTGTGTGCGAGACACATGTGAAGATACATGCATTAACACCGAACGGTACATACCCATGGCGTTACGCGCGCTGACGATTGTCTGGGAATCTAAGGGAATTCGAGTGGCGCCCGGCCAATTCCCGATTACATTCCAGATAGGCCATGGGCCGAAAGAGGAACAGATGGGGGTGTGTGCGTCTGTGTGCGCGTGAGAGAGGGACGGTGTAAGAGAACGAGCCGGTACTGTTCGTCGGTCCGGCACACTCGGCGAGGGTTCGGATGACTCGATAACTCGTGAGATACTTAACTGGCCGGGCGACGTGTGACGCCTCGGCGACGATCCGAAATCTATCGACACAAAGTCAGAACGGGAAAGGACGGGACGAGACGACGTAATACGAAAGAAGAAGATGAAGAGGATAGCGTGCGACCGGTCCCGTGGACGGATAATCGGATGCGCGCAGACAACGACGTTGGGCCCGTTTACGATCATTCTTCTGTCGCTCTCTCCTCTCCGCACTGGTAACGAGCCCTCATTATCGCTAGATTATCGTACAAGAGAAGAGAATTTGAGGTCGTAATAGGCAGCAATGATTTCATTGACAGCGTCGACGAACTAATGGCCGCTCGTCATTGAACGCCCAATCTCTTCACCGTCTATATTGTACTTATACCAATGCTATGGCCACTAACATTTCCTCGCCGGTGCTCGCGTACGGGTGAGTATGACACGATATTCCGGTCGGCATAGTGTCGGTGGTACACGATCCTGCAATGCACGAGCGGACTCGACGCTTGTAATCCGCTCGCATAACTCACGTAACTCACCTAACTCGCGTAACCCGTCTAATCCAACTGTGTGGCCGTACGTGGTGGTACGCAAACTGTACGTATGTGTCGGCGGCAACCCAACTCAGCTCTCTCGGAACCGTATCTCCGGTTGATACGTTCAATCAACACACCCCACCCAACGTAGGATATTTGTCGTACACCATATCATCGATAGTTCGTGGTATTCGAACGCGAGTACCACGCTCCTCGGGGTTCCCGTGTGGTAAACCGCAAATCGTTTCGGATCCTTTTGTCTCGTTGTCGCCAACGACGGCCGCCAGGCCTGGACTTCTCCGCATAGATCGAGTTATCGTCCAAAGCCTTTGAACGCCGAAGGTACGCCGGGCAGAGCGTGTGTTTCCGAGCTCTTTCTCCCATCACCCCGCGCAATGCCGTGCAGTTCGCCGCAGTACAGTCAATTGCCACCAACCCTTCATCGCGTTCGCCCGTTCCGCGGCGCGTCCCTTCGACCGCAACCGTCAGTTCTTTCCGCGCCTTCGCCCTCTAATGTATGTACCGTCATGCGCGGCGCGCATCGTTATATCGGGGTCGCGTTTCTACGAAGGAGCTTTATTAGACCGCTCTTCGTCGTACAGGCTGACTTCGTCCGCCACCGGTTCTCCAGTTCCGGCGGGTGGAAAAAAATTAAATTCGCATAGGACGCCGAGGCGGATCTCGCAAGCGAATCCCACTTCTGCATCGTCCGCTCTCTGGACCAGAATTTTATTAGCCTCGCTCTCTGCGTTCGTACCGACAGACTGCGCTTGCCTCTGGCGGAAGACGAGAGGATTTTGAGGAGAACCTAGCGGGACGTTCGTATCGGAATTTACTTACTCACAGTCCCCTTGCGTCCTCCCCGTTGAACCCGCGACCCCGAGCGAACGAGCATGAATGATATACTAATTTTCCTAATTTCACTGGAGGAAGAAAAAAACGCCAAGCATTCCCGGCTTTTTTTTTACCGTTCCGCCGTCCCCTAAGCGTTTCAAAAGAATATTGAAACAGGGGGAGAAACGAATGGCTCGTACGAGAGGCCGTCAGCCTCCTCGACTGTCCCTAACGTGTATACCTAACTTGTGTTCATGCGGAGTGGATGTAGGCAAAGAGAAATCTAACGAAGCGCGTCGAGTGAGAAGGAAAGATAAAAAGGAGATTGGAGGGAAGTTCCCTTTCCCCAAATTAGGCTGACTGGAGTCCGAACGTTGTCGCACCGACTGAGTACACAACACGGCTGCTGCGAACATTTTCGTACACACCGATATATAAATTTCACCCGACGTAATTGGCCGCACTCCCGCGAGAGACATTGCTAAATGACGCCCAGTTGCGTGGAAGTTAATTCAAAGCGGGAGGATGAAGCGTGTTTGGTTTTGTATATTTTCATTAAAAAAAAAATAAAAAAAAATATGCCATTCGTTATCTCGTCGTCAGGCTTCACTAGGCAGGGTATCCGTTGTCAACGAGTACAGCGTACAGTTACCTAACGCAAACAGTGCCTATACGCTTTTGTCGCTCGTGCATCGGTCGCATCGAATATTGAATCGAATCTATCGGAAAACGAGAGAGAAACGGATGTGTGTTTGTGCGCGCGTGGAAGGCCCAACAACGGATCGTGAAATATCACGGCTTTACCGGCTCTCTCGCGCGCGTATCTCTGTACGAGTGCTTTGCAGACGCGTCGATGATCGCGACAAATAGAATATGTGCACAAAGAATCCGAAATGCAATCTGTATGAAACTGACGCAATCGAATTGGCAGCGACAAAAATATTGGCCGGTGTTCGTGCACGTCAACACGTATATACCGATAAGATCGGCGCTCTCTGCCGCACTCCGTGGATCTCGTTATTATTGTATTACACTGGGACAATTCTGTCGTCCATCGCTATCAGAAATCGAATAGACACCGGACAACGACGAGATCAGTGAAACGGTGAAAATAATGTGACAACGTATTGGCCGGTGCACGGTGTTCGTGCACGCCAACACGTAAAGGGTAAATCAGGGTCAGATGGCGACCTGTAATATCTTT
This sequence comes from Exephanes ischioxanthus, assembly GCA_958510785.1. Taxonomy (NCBI): domain Eukaryota; kingdom Metazoa; phylum Arthropoda; class Insecta; order Hymenoptera; family Ichneumonidae; genus Exephanes; species Exephanes ischioxanthus. The sequence continues at coordinate 23,439,393 of OY294020.1, read as the reverse complement.
TAACGTAACAAACGAATGGCGCTGCCGCTTGCACAGTTTTTTGTTTTTATTGGTACGATAAACGTCGTATTTGAGGACCAAGGAACTTTGGCTCATCGACGCTAGATGGCGGAGAGCGCGAGTCTACTTTCTCGCAAGCGATCGGTACGAAATGCCATTCTATATAAACAAAAAAGTGAATGCAACGTTTCACTCAGGGAGCTTCCGGTGACCACGAGGCGTCTCTCGACAGAGGTAACGCTTTGGCAAGAGACACTCATGGTCAAGAGCGAAAGACGTAAGTACTGATGTTTCCTTTCCTGTTCGTTCATCCCAAAAATCGAATAGGTAGACAAACCGGAGCTCCCGTATTTTTGTAATAAATACAACAAACAGAAATTTATTTGACGGCCACCGTTTATTTGGTTTAAGTAAAATATTTATTTGATTTAAGTAAATATTTATTAAAATTAAGTTGATAGGTACTTAAATGAAATAAATATTTATTTAAATCAAATAAATATTTTACTTAAACCAATTGAACGGTGGTCGTCAAAAAAAAGTTTTTTCTGGGTGATAAACAAAGTTTCATAAAAAAAAAAAAAAACCCGATGAGTTGCTTCTCCATTACAATATTGCGGTTCCCCGTAAGGAATAAATATAGTCTTGTACTATCAGCGAGAGAGATTTTCGGACCACTGATGCGTCGATGACCCTGTAATGCGCGCTACCGGATAATAGCCACGTTTGTCTTGACGTCAAATATATGATTGCTCTGGCGCGAACAAACCTTTATTTTAACAAACCTTTGAATAAATTGTTTAACTTACGCTAAAGAATATCCGTTATTTTAATCTAATAAAGATTTCATTAAGGCAAGTAAGCATTTCTTTTATCTTGATAATCGTCATTTGAAGATCGAAATTTATTTGATTTTAATAAATCTTTTTTCACGGCGTATACCGATAAGTTTGGCGCTCTCTGGCGCACTCCGAGCGTCTCGCTGTTATTGCATTACACTGGGACAATTCCGTCGTCCGTCGCTATCAGAAATCGAATAGACACCGAGCAACGACGAGATCAGTGAAACGCTGGAAATAATGTGATTTCTCTTCCTTCCCGTCGGCGCGCCTTTCCTCGCCGCCCGTCGTGGACCTCCGAGGCACGCCGGAACATCGATGTCCGGTCGAAAAAGAAGAAATGGGACAATCGAATGAACGTTGCATCGAAGCTTTCGGCAAAAATTCGCTCCTTCGGGCAATTCTGACTGTTAACTCTGCCACAAGCCCGCATAACCGCAGTCACGGTTCCGCCCAGCGCAGCTTCAGTCTCGTTGCAACGAGAATGGAATCCGGAGGAGCATCAACGTAGACCCGCCGCATGCTGCGTGTGCCTTATGTCGCACGTCGTACTTTCCGTCTCAAGGAAATCTCGGCTGTAGTTTCTACCGTCGGGAGCGAGGAGGACGGAGAATTCGAAGCGGAAGGGGTGGACAAGTGAAAGGAAGAAGGGGGCGAGAGAAACGGAAGGATCTCAGGATCGTAGATAGTGCGGGATGCAAGAATGAGGGTGGAAGGAGCCGCTGTGTATGCGCGAGAGCCATGTGGGAAGGTTGAGTGTCGGCTTTGGGGCGGCGACTCAGGAATGCGACTGCGGTATTCCTCCTTCCAAGCTCCACTTGCCATTTCCGCTGGAGAGAGAGATATAGAGGAGAGAAGAGCCGTGGATGGAGGACGAAGAAGCAGGCAAGTGGTGTGCGGGGTTCCTGTAACACCTTCGAACCGCGCTGTAAATCGTGGCCGTGTGTGAGAGCGCGCGGCAGATCGCTTGTGCGAATACGCCGCCGCTACTCCTCGAGTACCTTGCCCTGTACGACACCCGGCTCGAAGGGTTGCGGGCCCAACTACAACCTCTATCCTGGTGCTATGCCGCGAACATTAGGTACACGCGGTGCCACCACGAGATAGCGTTGGGGGGGGTGAGGGAGCAGGAGCGAGAGGGTAGAAATGAAATCCGAGGAGCCGCGGCGGTGGCGGAGCGCGAGAGTCGGAGCGAGACGGACCGGGTCTAAGGGTGAGAAGCTTTCTCGGCTTGCGCTGCTGGCTTCCGACGAGCGCAACGGCGCCGTTCGCCGATCGTGCGAACGACGGAGACGGGAAATCGGCGCGGCGGGGGAGGGGCAGCGAACAGGAAACGGGCGACACCAGCTCGCTCTCTCGCTTTATTCGCCTTATCTGTCGGCTGACACGCCAACCAGGAATGGCAATATGCCGGCTTCCGTTTTGTCTCGCCGGAATTCGTATTAAATCCGACTCGCTCTCTCACTCGCGGGCCTTTATCCTCGTCGCAGAAGTCAGCCGAGAAACCGACGAATTGGTGAGAAAACCAACCCACCTCGCCGTACTTTCGAGTAGATGCCCCTCGTCCCGGCAACGAGTTACGAGAGCTCGAGCGAAAAAGCCGGGCGGGAGGAGGCGATCGTTCCGAGTTACTATACCGGCTTCCTGGGGACTTTAAAGCTCTTCTTATATCACCTATAACTTCGATCGGAACTGATCGAACCCCTCTTTACCCCTTTTAATACCAGTTTAATTTTTTTTTCTTTTTTTTTTTTTTATCGCTCCTCTTTCTCCTATCTTTCTTCGGATCCTTTCTCTCGAACACTCGTAAGAGATTCCCTCCGATTCGGGTCGCGGGTGCGACCGCGCTATGGAGTGACGAAATTATACGGTACGAAAGCGTCGATCCCTCCCATCATAATAGCGTGTTATTATGCCGAAAATTATTATTATAACCGGGTCTATTAGGGAACGCCGACGAGTGCCGTGTCGATCCGATCGAACAATTTTGTAATACGTGCCAAAACGCCACGACCGCAGAGCGGTCTATACCGCGTCGGCTCTGGCGAGACATCCTGTGTATCGACACTTTCGGGTTTCACGGGTCTTGGTGGTTAATCTGGGAAATACGATACCTCTCGTATCCCTCGTTCTCTCGATCCTCCTCGAGGTCGCGATCGATCGCTCCATTTGCACAGGACACTTTCTTATTATTCCGCGACCCTCGATATTCGAAAAGAAAAAAAAAACATTGAGAATCCGATAAGCGATAAAGATAAAAATAAATAAAAATGAAGAGCCAAAAGGAAACTGGGAGATGCAGGGACCTCGACGACCGGTGCTATAAAAATGTCCCGCGGCCGCGGGCGAAATATTCCCGATTTAAAGCCCGAACATCGTGCGACCGGCCCGAGAGAAAGCGTAGGAAAAAGATTTTTGTCCAAGAAGACATTCCACACGAAGAAGGTTCAATTTCAGTGGACAGTAGTTTGCGGTCGAACGAAGAGTGCGCACAGGGTGTATGCTCTCGAAGGGTCGTCCCCTCTCGGGAAGGTCAAGATTTTTTGTTGCTCGAGAGACACCATGGGTGGTCAATTTTCCTTTTCGTTAACCATCGATCCTTCTTCGTTCGCTCCAACGATCCGTTCGTGCTCTGCATGCGTCCACCCTGTTGGGTTCTTGAAGATTCTTTCCTCAATGCATGGCCAACACTCCTATTATTCCAGCTAGGATAGCTTCGGGCAAGAGACTCGCAGGCTCCGAACCGCAGATATCTCAGGTAACAGCGGCGAAATAAATATAGCACAGGGTTTTTTTTTTTTTTTTTTTTTTTTTTTTTTTTTTTTTTTTTTTTTATCCTCTCGACGGTGCAAACGTTTTTCCAGCCGAAATTCGTAGATGTTCGGTCCAGTCTAAGTGGCTATGAGATGACTATGTTACGTCCAGCCCAGCTCGTTAGAGTGGAAGGGAGAGCGCAAGACTGTCGGCTTCTCTTTTAGGGTCAAGGCAGGGCAACCTTTTACACCGGGGACGGAAACCTCGCCTTTTAGACTGTAGTATTTATGGGCTTATGAATGATCGTCGTTAACGATACTCGACGCGGGTATTCGAATTAATTAGTCGCGGTTAAATGTTTATAATTTGTCACTAAAGTATTTTAATTGCTCACATGGTTCATTCTTTCACGGTATTTAAAAGTCGGTAAGAGGATACAATTGGTTTCATATGTAACAGGCGTATAAATTGAGTAATTATCCGTAGAGTTAAAGTACTCTTGAGACTTAATTATTACGCGTGAAGACACGACCCTGAGGATATCTGCATGACATCACGTTTCATCTTAGGCCAGTGTCTATCAGTGCACGGCTTTAGCAACAATAACCAATTGTTCACTTATAGAATTTTAATCTCCATGTGAACTTCCTCGAGCAAAGTTTGTACAATGCAAAATACAACCACTATAACTTGATGGAATTTGGGCACATGCAGATATCTTCAGGATCATGTGGAGACGCAGTCTTCACCGAAAAGTCGAACGCGCTCTGAGCTCCCCCAGATTGACGGCCTTCGAAGTATAATTGCGCAGCCTGACGTCGTACAGTGGGTCGATGTTAACTGACTGGCTCACTGTATGCTACTATATACTGGTGTATATATAGCATATATAGGGCAAGTCGGGGTGATATGGCCATGATTCTTTAAACAATGAAAATTGGAGATTTAACGTTAAAAAAACCTTTAAATTTTGATCGTAACCAACTCTAAAAATATCGAAATGAAGTAATTCAATCAGAACTTTCGATTGAATTCGATCGAAAGCAAAAAAAAAAAAAAAACACCAAGAACTTCAAACCAGAAGTAACGTTTTCCCGTCTAGCGTTGAATTGTCGTCAGCTTCTTCTGTTGGCAATGCGCATTAGGGTGTGAAACAGTTGGTTGCCCGGAGGGGGTTCGTGCGTTCTCCCGAGAGAAAGCTTCCTTATCTCTCAGTTGGCAGGAGAGAAACGGCGGCCGCGGCGTAGTGGCCGATGTGTAATGTCACTCCTTACCGAGTTGGCAAACTTTTGCTTCAAACGCGACCCCGGTTTGTTCTCCCGCGTCAGGCGTGCCGAGGTGTGCGTGAGCGTTAAGCTCTCTGTACACCACTCTCGTCGGGCTTCGCCGCGTCGGTATACAAATTTGCCCTAGGGATTTCGGCTCTTCGACTCTGAGACGTGCGCACGCAGTTTACGCAAAGCGTCCCCGGTCCAAAGGCACTCTCGAGACAACAGCGAGCAAGATGAAAATTAGAGAAGAGGAATGAAGCTCGGATGCGATTATCGAGGAAGTTGAGAAGGGCGAGAGACATAGAGAGAGCTCTCGTGCACACAATTTTCGCGTACAACTTTTTGAGATCCGACGAAAATTCGAGCTCTCACTCCACCTCGAAGAGTTTGCATAGGAAAATTAGGGAGGGAAGTGGGCAAGTCCGGGGAGACACGAGGAGCGGCGAACAGCCGGTAGACGAGAGTGCAAAGTGAGTAAGTGACTGAGGCAAGGGTGGGGCGTTATGGCGAGAGCTGCTTGTAGGTGTCTCTCGTGGCAATAATAAAGGCTCGCTGTCACTCCGACTGCTGGGAGATAAAACTAGAAGAGTAGTAGCGGCATCGCTAAAGTATGCACAGCGTTCGCGCCCACCCCGGGTAAACAATGCCTTTCAACTGAAGAACCCTTTCTCGTATCTACGTTCCCTTTCCGAGTCGGCTCTTTTTTTTTATTCTCTCTCGTCATTCCTTCTCTTTCACCCAGCGCACTCCGTTTCGCTCGCTCACTGTTTGTCCTTTTTTTTGTTGTTGTCGTTGCCTCCCGCTGCGTTTCTCTCCCTCTTCGCATAGGTTCTGTGTTGTTCCCCTTGCACTTCTATCCGATTCAGTTCGCGTCTACCTTCGGCTCGAAATCCGAAGGAAAACCCGGCTCACGGTGAACAATGCTCGCCGTGAGCGAGATCCATGTATACGCGGACGTCGCACGTTGGCCTTTCGCTCTCTCGGCACGCTTTGCAGCGATAACGTACGTCGCCCTATCCGTGGCTCTCGCGCTTTCGCTCGCGACTTCGGGCTGTTCATTCGCTCTTCAGCGATGCGTAAAAATAACGAGAGACACGGGAATACACCGGCACCTCTTGGCTCTTCGGTATCCATCGAAGAGGAACGAATTATCGCGGCAATTTTTATTTCCGAAGAGCGATGACGGAAATACAAGCGGTGGATCTCCGTTGTCGGGGAGCCACGTAATGACTTTGGGAGGAGCTTTTGGCACGCGAGACCGCGCGAAGCTTGGGCTCTCTCCCCACCTCTTCGTTATGGTTTCGCGAGTCTCGATGGACTACGGACTGGTATCTATGGCGTTTTCCGGAAAAATGTAACATAATGCCACTTTTAGCAAAAAAAAAAAGACTCAATTTTTTCTTAAAAGTACATCTTTTTTATGTTAAGAAAATTGTATGTTCTGCAGACACATTTGTATTTCCACCACTCACAACTGTACTGGAAATCATCTTTATCATATTAGAACTCTACCAAAATCTCTACCACGGTATGAAAAAAAAATGTACCAAAGCGAACCGGTCGACAACAACTTGACCGGAATGTAGGTGTCCAAAAAAATCTCTATCAGTATAAACTCTACCAGAATCGAAATAAAACTCTTCCGGAATACACGGCTACCGTCTAGCCTTGAATTTCGGTAGAGTTTTATTTCAAGTCCGTCAGAGTTGTATTTCAAGTCCGTCAAAGTTTTATTTTGATTCTGGTAAAGTTTTATTTCAAGTTCGATAAAGTTTTATTTCAAGTTATCAAGTTTCACAGTAAAAATGGTACCAACGTTGCTCGTCCACAAAATCCCACAATTCTTTTCTTGTTAATTTTACCAAAAAAAAAAGAAAAATCTTGTCCATTTTACAAAAAAGTCTGTCAATTTTACGAATACTTTGAGTAAAATTAACAACAAAATAATTGTGGACGTTTGTGGACAAAAAAGATTTGTTAAATGTACAAATCTTTTTTACCGTCAAGAATTATTTGGGGCGAGATGTTTTCTGCCAGAGTTACGAGTGGTAGCGATCTAAATGTGTCGTTCTCCCCAATAAAAAATAATTTCATAAAATCGGTATACGAACTTTCGTAGAAATAATGTTGTCAAACAACTCACAGGCTCGTCTCTTCAGTTTCGAATATCCAAACCCGTCTCTCTATTTCCCCTCCCCTTAACAATTCGACTCTGCAATTGTCTTCGCAAAGCCAGAGGCGTGTGGCGCGATCGGAAAATTGAAAAATAAAAAATTGTGGACACTCGTCGACAATAAGTTACAAAACAACAAAACTTGTTTATTACTGTGTACGGCCTCGTCCCGCGAGTCTCGCCAGGTTCGAGAAGCGTAAAACCAGAGCCTTGTGGCGCGATCGGTAAATTGAAAAATAAAAAATTGTGGACACTCGTCGACAATAAGTTACAAGACAACAAAACTTGTTTATTACTGTGTACGGCCTCGTTCCGCGGGTCTCGCCAGGTTCGAGAATAAACGGCCGCTGTTCGTCGTTCTCGCGCAATATTGGATCTTGAGACGTCGCGAGCCCTAAAAGAGCCGCGCGACGAGCGGGAGAGAGAGAGAGGGAGTGACCGAAAAGCGCGGAGAGCGTCGAGTAGCTCGGTAATTGCATTCTCGTCAATGTATCGACCGGCCTAGACTCCGATACGATACTCGTCCGCCTTCTCCCCCGGCGCGGCTCATCGTCTCCCGAGAATCGAGCCGAAGCATCGAACCTCTACGTCCATTACCTTTCCAATTCGATTACCCGTGCTTCAATCACGAGATCCCGTACAGGCCCCACCGGGGCGCGTTTCTGTCCCATTCTCTCCATCGGCCACTCTCTATACGCCCGTTTCATCCGTCGCTTACATACTTGTTCCCGCTGTCTCGCGAACTCTTGCACCCCGATACCGATCGGCTTAACTTTGCTTCGCCGATCCGGGTGTTCGATATCAGCGACTGGAAAATCGAGTTTTCAGTCTAATCGACGCAATTCCACAGCATCGCCAGGGCATATCTCTCCTCTGGGTTCGCGCCGCGGATCTCGCCGCCGTTCGGACAGTGCGCTCTTTTGTCCCCGACAACTCTTCCGATTAAACCCGCGCCAGCGCTAGAGACCGGGCGGCAAAAGGAACGGAAGACGATCGCAAAGAGAGATTAAACTTCGAGTCAAACAGAAAACGGGAGGGAACTGAGGGTAAAGAGAAAAACCGCATTGGAAGTACGTAATACGAGATGCAGGCGAATTGTGCGGGTTTACCGAGCAGTCTTCTTCGACTTTTCGAATGTGAGACACGCGCGCTTGCTCTCTCTCACCCCCCGCATCCTCGCGGATTATTATACCTGTAGCGTTCTTCATGCTCTCTGTGACCGGCTATACTCGTTTAGTGCAGTATGCGGCATGTAGCATAGGTTCGGCAGGCACACAGTCGAATTGTTTCGTTACGCCGGATTCGACGAGGCCGCACGTGACGCGCCCTCGGCTTCCATCCTCTTCGCCGAGCCCCGTTGTCTATAGCGAACGAGTTACAGGCGTTATAGTGGCGCACACGGAGGGAAGCATAGCCGCTGCAACGTGTACCGCAGTAGTCGGAGACGAGAAAACCGTATCGACTTCATCCCGGACAAGCCCATTTTCCGGTTCGATCCACCGAACTCCACGAACGGGCGGGCTGGCATACGTGAGCATCATCTCGTGGACACGCTCTCGTGATCGCGGCAGGAATTTTTATGCAATTCAACAGCGGCGGGACGTGAAGGGGGAGACCATTGTCTCGTAATCAGCGTTCCGGGGCGGGTCGAAGGCAGAGGAAATCGGAGATCCGGAGCGAGAAGGAACGTTGTTAGCCTCTTCGGGACAATAATGTTGATGAACGTTATTTTCATTACGTATATCAGGGAATCTGTATCACGACTGACAGCAAAAGCAAGATCTACGACAGAATTCCTGCACTGATAAAAAAAAAAAAAAAAATCGCTTGCGGGCTGTCAAGGAAAAAAAAATGTTTGGTTCAATTCTCCTTTCAATTCTTACAATTCCATATGATATTGAAACAATGAAAGCAAGACTGTCAAGGTGACATGTTATCGTTTCAATCCGGTATGAAATTGTACGAGTTCCGAGTAGAATTGAAACAACGTTTTTACTTCATTGGCAGCCCGCAAGCAAATTTCACTTGACTCAGTGATTTTTTTTTTTTCTGTGTATGTAAACCAGGTAAATGAGTTATGGTAACAAAATTCTTGTTGTCCCAACAATTTTTTTGTTCTCCGTGTAATGGACCCTTCGTCCCGGGCAATGGTGTAGTGTACCGTGCCGCAGGAGGAGCCTACCAGCTGTACCGTGCCGCAGGACGAACCTACCAGCTGTACCTACCGTAGTACCTACCGTAGACACGGTGCGGCTATCAGTGGGACGGTGCGCCAATGACGACGCCGAAGACGATCGACGAAGGGGAAGCGAGCCGAAATTGCTTGTCCGGACGAACCGGAATCTATGTGACGGAGTCCGGATCCCGGGTATCAGGGGACACGGAGCGGGTATATAACAACGAGCGTTTGCCGAAGCAGCCACACGCCTAACCGGTCACCCTCCTCGTCACTCGTATCCACGATAGGCTTATCCCTCGGCCAATTTCAATATATCGCTCAGTTCCGGTGGTTTGACCCACGACGATCGGCCGTCTCTCTCTCCCATCCGCGTTCGTTCACCGATCGCTCGGGGCTCGCGACGGGAACGGTCGGTTCTCTCTTTCGCTATCGCTTCGCCAGAGGGATTCGTGCACGGTGGTTTTCCCGTCGGCGTCCGATCGCGATAAGGGAAGCCTTCTCCGCAGCGATCCGCAACTGGGATGAGCTGGGAAACGGGCGAACGGGGAGGGGCGGAGGACATCGGTGGAAGGGTGAAAAATGCTGGGAATCACCGATCGAGAGGGCCCGGAGAGAAAAGAGTAAGAGATCTCTCACTGCGAGGGAAAATGAGTAAAGAAGATATATAGAGATAGCGGAAAGTCGGAGAGCCCGCAGTACTGCTCTCTCGCCCCGTACCAGAAGCTGATGTCCCGCTTCGTTACACGCCACGATCAATCACGGCGACCCTCTCCGCGTCGTCCCTTCATCTTCTCGCTCTTTCTCTCGTCGTTCTCACTTTTGATCTCTCGCCTCCAAGGTCCCTCCGTTTCGCTCGTCCCCTCCCCCTTCGACGTCGCGCCTCGGTATGCGTGTGTACGCACCCCCTGGGGAGAGTAACTTCACGAAATCACCCCACGCTTCCGGAGCTCACGCGCTATTCAAAGGAGAGGGAGCATCACAACGATTCTTTGTCCCACTCGACTTCCGCCTCTGCGCTCCATTTTTTTTTTCTCACACGTACCCTCCACGCGTCTTTTTCCGGGGCCGATGTCGGCAGTGTAAATGAAACTGTCGGGAAAGATACGAAACAGTATCTTTCCCGACAGTGGACGGGTTTTGAATTACTTGATTATGTAATTTACGTAGTGACGAGATTGAAAAATAATTTTTGTCCCGCACGACTTCCGCCTCGGCGTTTCATTTTTTGTTTCTCACATGTACCCTCGACGCTTCTTTTTCCGGGGCCGATGTTGGCGGTGTAAATGAAACTGTCGGGAAAGATACGAAACAGTATCTTTCCCGACAGTGGACGGGTTTTGAATTACTTGATTATGTAATTTACGTAGTGACGAGATTAAAAATAATTTTTGTCCCGCACGACTTCCGCCTCTGCGCTCCATTTTTTTTCTCACACGTACCCTCGACGCGTCTTTTTCCGGGGCCGATGTCGACAGTATAAATGAAACTGTCGGGAAAGATATAAAACAGTGGAAGGGTTTTGAATTACTGGATGATGTAATTTACGTGATGACAAGATTGAAACGCTTTTACAATCACTAGAGAGAGCAACACAACGATTATTTGTCCCACTCGACTTCCGCCTCGGCGCTCCATTTTTTTTTTCTCACACGTACCCTCGACGCGTTTTTTCCCGAGTCCGATGTCGGATGCGTAAATGAAACTATTGGACAAGATATAAAACAGTGGAAGGCTTTTGAATTAATGAATGATGTTATTTACGTAATGACAAGATCGAAACGCTTTTACAATCAATAGAGGGAGCAACACAACGATTCCTTGTCCCACTCGACTTCCGCCTCAGCGCTCCACTTTTTTTTTTTCTTCCACGACCGATCTCGGCAGCGGAATGAAGCTATCGAAAGAGATACGAAACAGTGAAAGGGTTTTGAATTACTGAACGATGTGATTTCCGTACTGCTGATATTGAAATGCTCTTACGATCAATAGAGGGAGCATCACGATTTTTTGTTCCACTCGACTTCCGCCTCTTCGCTCCATTCTTTCTTCTCTCACACTTACCCTCGACGCGCCTTTTCCGCGTCCCGATGTCGGCGGCCTAAATGCACCTATCGGACAAGATACGAAACAGTGAAAGGGTTTTGACTCGCTGAAACATATAATTTACGTAATGACGAGGTTGAAGCGTTTTTACAATCCCCGACGTGTCTATAATCGACCAGTCCACTATAGATTCGTTGTGTAATTCGGCTGACCCGTAGTTCAATAACTTCCTTTCCATACACTTCATCTCCTTCTCCTTACCGGTATTCATTTTTATTTATTTATTTTTTTCCACATCGCTAATACATAATGAGGGTCTGTCATCGAATTTCTTAGAGTCACGAAGCGTAATAGTGAGACGTATTTGGAATGCGCTAATAACCGGCCTTGATGGGCAATTAGCCGGAGGGGGCTGAACTCTCTCTCTCTCTCTTTCTCTCGGGTTGCTCGGTTCCTCCGTTCGAGCTTCTCGTGTACGCGCTTATGCGGCCCGAGTAGCTGTGAGAATAATGACAGTGAGTGCATCCACGTAGCCACACACGGCGCCGATGTATGTGTACAGTAACGCGAGATCCGCCGACGGCCTTCGTTCTCTTCACCCTTGATGACTGAGATCCTGACGGGAGCTGCGGAGGGGGAGAAAAAAGAAACGAGATATCGCACACGAAGAAATAAAGAAGGATGGAGAGAAAAAAAAAGGAAGAGAGAGAGAGAGAGAGAGAGCTGACTCTGGAGCTCGATGGACCGCTGCGAGAGAGATTCATCGCGTCTTCGGCCAGGCCTCGTTCCTCTCCCGGTCGAGGCATTAAATTACACAGTTCACCTATACACCTTCTCTCCTTACCGAGGGTACACACACGCTCTGCATACGGTTAGTGCTCGGGGACCCGATCCACGCTGATAACTGCACGGTAGTGGTGTATAGCTTGCGATTAATTAAAAGTCGTGCTTGGCGAAAATTAACCGTGCAGAGGCGACGCTGGATTCGATAAACCGGGCTCTACGGAGCTCTCTCCCGCATTCGATGGGAGTATAGAGAAAAGCCACGGGGAGAGATTGGGCGGCGGTGAGAGGGAGATCGAGAATATCGTTCGGTCTCACGTGCCCTACGACGACGACCACGATTCACGATCGGTCCATTAAACTTCGATTAAACGAAGCCCTCGGTGTAGCGAACGTTCCCGGAAAGCTAGAAGGTCACTTTCCAGTGGTAAGAAGGCCACGCTATTGGCATAATAGGTTTATCCGTGTACGATACCGGAAGTACGGCTTTGATCCGATGTATCTGTTGATCAGTCCAGTTTTTATGAAGGAGTCGATGATAGTTGTCATTTTTTTAAATCATAATGGAAATAGTACTTTGCGATACAAATGCGGCAAAGCGAACTTTATACGCACGCTGTGAATTGTGCGTGCGAGCAGCGTGCAATAAATTTCAGGAATCGCACGCAAAGGAGCCGATCTGCGCATGCGCCGGGAATTTACGAAACTCATGTCTGCAAAGCGCCACTCTCGGTAGGCACGGAAAGTAGCGCTTTTCATGCATGAGTTACATAAAAATAATTAACGATCTATAACGCGGAGAAAAGATAATATTCGCTCTGTCACGTCGATATGAAAAAAAAAAACCGCTAATTCTTCAATTGCGAGACGCTACAGCCACGCAATCTCCATAATAGTTCCATCCACATACGAGATACCAGAAGTCCGGTTTTGCTCTGATGAATCTTTAGATCAGACGAGTTTTTATGAACGAGTCGATGATAGTTGTCATTTTTTTTTCTCACAATGAAAGAAATACTCAACGATCTATAACGCGGAGAGGCGATAACATTCGCTCCTTCACGTCGATAGGAAAAACGCCGTAAGTTCTTCAACCGCAAGACAGAGTTCATTTAATTAATTCCAACATACAAATGATCTATCGGTGAACGGCGGTGCTCTCTCGGTATCAACTTCGAGCCGTCCATCCTAGAATTTAAAAATAGATCGCTCCATCTCTTTGAGTCACAATTCGATGCATCTTTGAGTCGAAAAAGATGGATTCGTCGAGGATAGAGAGGATAAGGACGGACGAGCCAGCGCGACGAGGCTCGAAGATGGCGAGACGAGTCTCGTTTCAATGCATGTATCATGACAGCGTTAAATCAAGATATTTATCTACCGTGTGCCCGCACTCTCGTCCTCGTCCTCTCGTCTTCGTCGTCGTTCTCGTTGAACCGACGAAGCGGAATAAGCGGAACGAGACTCGTGGGCGGTGTAGGTGTTCCTACTACCCAGATTCCTCCCAGTATCTGGTGTCTATTATACCACTTACGTGTTACATTCAAAAGCGCCTTACGCATGCGCATGGATATACTTATCGCTCGCGGACGATCCACTAATCTACTGTATATTCATTCCCGTGGACAGCGAGCCGGGACCGCCTGTGATCCATCTACGTTCCCTCCTCCCTGACCGCACACGAGAATCCCGAGGTAATTCGATCGCTCGTCGGAATCCCGACGTGGATGACTTACTTTTTCAATTCGTATTTCTCAATCCCGCCGCCGAAGGAGTCGCACGGCCGTGTCGAAGCGGCGCGACGTGAAAATATCGTATGCGGGAGGACGGAATGCACGAGCACGGTTGTATTACAGAAGATACAGGCAACTCTGTCTCCGTCGCTCAACGTAACGCAAACCTCTCCGCGCCCCTCGTGTTACCGATCGGTGTCCGCTTCTTCACGATCGGCACGCAATATGCAAGCGCGAGATTCTCGAGAGAGGATCTTGCCTCCGAGAATGGAAGCGAGAGACCTCTTCGAGAAAAGATTCTCTCGTTGTACCTGGCGTTACCATGTTTTATTCACCCCCCCACCCCCCATCCTTACACCACCTCGTTCGTTCCGTTCGTGGTCTCGCACTTTGTCACCCACGCTCCGGATCTGGATCCGACAATAAAGAAAGAAGAAGGTCGATAGCCGCGAATTCCCATTGTCGGTTTTGCTCCTTCGAGACCCTGCGCGAATAGTCCTATACCGATGACTATAAAATTCAGCTCGAGATCTTATTCACTCGAGTTTATATAGACGTCTGCGCGGTAATGTAGTTCTGTATATGCAAATACCTCGTTTTTTTTTTTTTTTTTTTTAATAGAAAGGAAGCGAAATGTCGTGGATCGTTGCTTCCTTGTGAATTGCGTTTGATGTACGCGTTATTTATAGCAAAACGTAGTACAGTAGAATATCGATTATCCTAATCTCGATCATCCGAACCCTCAATTGTTCCAATGTCAGCGCGGAACATTATACGTTATTGCTCCCTGCGGGGAAGAGTCGCGGCCCTGTTCAAGCGTCTTTAAGCGCCCTTTTTCTCTTCCGGTGTCGATCCGCTCGCAATCTGGCTTTTCCGAGCAGTTTTAACCACCCCAGTAGAGTCGGTCAGCGCACATGAGAGCCCTGTTTCCACACCAAATCTTTTCTCAATCGCCTTACATGCGTAGTTCACACTGAAGCGGCTTCGAGATCTCGCCGATCAAAGGCGCGTAGCTAGCGTTCGTCAATTAAAAAATGGAAGACTTTATTTCACAGAATCCTTGAAATAAGACTTCGACGTTGGAATGATGTTAAAAATATGTTTTGAAGTTTTGTGTATACTATTACTTCATTTATATATGTAATATATATATACATGTTAGAATCCCTTAAAAAAAATGTGCGCTATTTGGTAGGTGGCGCCCTAATTATATGTGCTACGGTGATATCTCTGAAACGATGTAGTAATATTTAATAGTTCCTTCTCTCAGTGCATACACCTTAGCGCTATAACTATATAGACCTTTTGTGCGTTTCGATTATCCGAACTAGACTCGCTCCCGACGAGTTCGAACAATCGTGATTCTACTGTATGCCCATTCGACCGATGACATTCTCATGCGTATATGATGGGGGCATCTGCCGATGACGATGACGGTACCCCACGCGATTCCACCGATCCATCGACTCCAACCGGAATATACTCTCGCCGTAGACTCGCCGACTCGTCAGCAAGATACCAGCTCCGATATCTTAGCAGTTTCGTATCATGTGCATATACACTGTACCGCTATAACTATACAGACCCGGTGTGCGTGGGATCTATCCATTGTGCTCTCGTGCGTGCCCATATTTTCAGAATTTCTTTTATCCTTTTCTCGTGTCCGGCGATGCAGACACCGGTTGGCGAATAGCCGGACAGCCCACGCGCTCTCTCCCGACGTCCACGTTCTTCGGCGCGGTGCCCGCCGCGCGACTCCCCCCCGCGTAGGTATAACGGCGAGGAAGAGCTACCTCGAGTTCCTCGTCGGACGAGAAGCCACGCGGGCGTACCTCGCGTGTACGTGAGTAAGTACTTTGCGACAGGCGAGAGAAACGGGGTGCGCGCTAATCGGAAACTTACCGCCAGGTTGTGCCTTCCTGATGAGCCTTGAAGCCAAATTTCACGGCTGAGACTCGTAAATGTTGCGTTTTTTTTTTTTTTTTTCACACACTTTAATTTCATTGACGAGATACGACGGTGATTCTTGACGAGGTTTCAGGAAGGACTTTTGAATTCCGCCGCTGGTCAATCTATTAATTCGACACGGCCAACCGTGTGCTTGCGAATTTCCTCGTCGATAGGTTTTTTTATTTCAACTATCCACGTGGGTTGCGTGTTCATCCGCAATGCCAGACCGCACGACTCGCTTCCCGTTCTCGCCCTCTTCCCCGCTTTCGTTTAACTTCACTCCTGGGGCCGAGAGAGAGAAAAAGGAGCCCTGGCAGCGGTGACGCTTCCACCTTCGTCGGGAACGTGCGAACAAGCTCTCCCCCGAGACCGGAGCGTTAGAGTCCTCCGCCACTTCTTCTTTCCACTTCTCGTTTCTGCCCAGTTTCGAAGCGATTCCCGCAACTCCGTCGATAACTTGCTCTTATCTCTCGAGAGCTTGTCCTCCCTTTCGCTGTCCCGGAGAGCATCGCTGACTAGTCTCGCCGCCTGTAACAACGCAGGTTTTTCACTTCCCCCGTCGATTCGGCGAAAAATGAATTCCCGTATCGAGGGACCACGGAGAGACAAAATAAAGAAAATATATTTAAAAAAAATAAAAATAAAAAAAACAACGTGTACGTTACCGAACACGTGCCATAAACATATTTCGGTGCGTCGACGACGGAGAGAAACTCACGATCCGCGCCGATAGTTTAACGAGTTCGTATCGTATATTGTTTACAGTCGGTGGCACGCAACGCGTGACTCCGGTATCGCAAACTATAGCCAGGCCGAGTATTGCCGTGAGCGATGGCCGTGCGGCGGCGTTCACCGGACTCTCTCGACGTTCTCCGCGGCACTGAAGAACGGTTTTAATTGAGCCAACCGAACGAGTAGCGTCGTCGGTTTGGCTCGTGCGTTGGTTCCTTGTCCCATTCCATCGGGCGAACTCCACGTGGAAATTCTCGCGGCTTCGTTAACACCGGAAGTGGTCGATAACGAGCGTCGCGCGATCCACCCTCTCTCCGTGCGACTGACAACATAGCTACGGGGAAAACGTCGAGCGTCGTCGCGCGTCGCTCGCCGAACGGCGGAAGCGCAGTCCCGAATGCAGCGAGAATATTTCCGATCGGTTTACTAACGAATTGCCATTCCCATTAAGGGTATACAATCGATTCGGCGGTCGGGGAACGGAGAGATCGGGAGAAAGAGGAGATCGGTGAAGGAGGTATTAATAACGCTCGATCAGTCTCATCCCGGGCGCGCCTCTGCTTCTGGGCATTCGCCTCATAATCAACCTCCTCCCTCCCTCTCCCGACATACTCACCAACCGGCAGCCAGCACTTTAATGAAGCTTCTATCACGTCGTAATCGAACGCTCACTTCTCTCGATTTTCCTTCGCTCCCTCGCCCGTCCGCTCGTTCACACTGATTCTCATTATCTATTCATACTCGCTTGTGTGTATATTTTTTTTTCTCACCCTTCTACTTTCACTCTTCGTTTTGCGATCCTCGGTGGTTTCTCGAGTGAGAGAGGAAAAAAAAAAAAAAAAACCACGAACCTTTGATAATTTGTAAATGTCCGTAATTGCCATTAGCCAGATAAGAAAGGTGCTCACGGACAAGTCCGCCGACTGGATGGTCCTCGCGAGAGAGGCTTTCGAGCTTTAACGGAGAGACAGCCGGGACGGCGTCTAGCGATGGAATACGAGAGAATTATAAGCCGGATGGAATGAAAGATCGGGGAGATGGCGGGTGGCCACTCCGGTACCGATATCTCCTTCTCAAAACGACCTTATAAGACCGCTGTTTGTCTTATCTTCACCGAAATTAATCGTCCTTCCGGCAATAATCCCTCAACGTGGCGCTGGCAAAGAGACCTCCGTAGCTGACCGAGGAGAGCCGGCTCGCTCCCCTAGAATTCGCATTCAAGGGCTCACGGCCAGCCACCCCTATGCCGGCCCTCGTTATCGTACGATCGAAACGATCCTCTTTCTTCGGGCACAATTTTCCACCCCGAGCCAGAAATCGAAATTTCGCAAGAAGTTTCTACGATGGATCGCGAACAAAGTAACGCTGGCGCAACCTCCGATATAAATTTTACAAGAGCTAACGGCGTATTTAAGGGTACGATATCAGCCGCTGTTTGCGAAAGTACGGGCCCGCAACCCGCAGCTCGACCTCGATCACTGTGGCAATAACGCTTCTGCGCTCCGGACGCTTTTAATTTCTATAAATAGCTATGGCTTATAGGCGCCTGCACGGCCACCTTACACATACACCCCTTTCCGCGGACCCGAGTACCAGTACTGTGTTTAAGTCTGCGGCGGGGTAGAGGCACTTGGAATCGATCTAGCAACATCGAGTCACCTTACGAAGCTCGAAGCTGCGACGTGTCGGGCAACAGACACACACACAGACACACCGACACACCCACAGTAGTGCGCATGTAAGGGGTCATACTCATTCTTCATCAAGGAGAATCACGCGGATGGTCGACGAAAAAGTCTTGGCAAACTTGTGTACCCGCTGTTACGGATATATAGACGGTACAAGGAGATATACAGATATAAAGAGGATAGGAGACAAACCGGGAGGAGATACACGGTCGAGATAGAGAGCAAAAAAAGAAAAGAAAGCAAGGACAGGAAAATGGCGTAGAAGAAAGAGATATATGGACTTTCTGGCAGGCCCGGTTCACTCAGACCTGATTACGTTTCCGCGCTGTGCTTTCACGAGTTTATCATAACTGAACGTGGCATCTGGAAATTCTCCGCCGCCGGTTGGGTTATCTAATATAAAATATAATGCCCGAGTTTCACGGCGAAAGAGAAAAGGAAGAAGCGGAAGGGGGAGGGGGGGGGGGGGGGGAAGCGCCGGGCCGCGGCGCGAGAATGAGAGTATGAGGTTGAAACGAGCGAACTAAGGGAGTTTATGAATGCCGAATGAGAAACAGGGAGCCGCGGTGGGATTGCGGGCAGGCGGAAGTGAGAAAACTATCGGCGGTGTCGGGGAAGCAAGAAAAAGGTGGAATAACGGGAGGCAAAGAGGGATTCGCGCGCGAAGAGGAAGAAACAAAAAAAAAAAAACTATACGAAGAGACAGTTTTGGCGAGAGTCGACCGGGAGGGACGCTGGCGGGTGCAAAGGCGGCAGCGACGGACGCGGGGAAATGGCGCGGGTCTTGCACTCTCGTGGGAGTCGCGAACGACGAGAGACTACGCGGGTCCCGGAGAGAAAGAAGTGGAAAACGGAAGGAAGGAAGGACGGAAGGATTGAAAGAAGAAAGAACCCGAAGGTAGACCCCGAGTATAAGGCGGCGAGAGCTTTACGAGTTCCGTAAAAGTTTCGCCCGGTTGGACGCGAGGACATTTGGTAAAAGTGGGGAGGGTTGGCGGGTGGGGGGGGGGGGGGGGGGGGGAGTGAAGGAGGAGATCGATTCTTCGGAATGCCATCGCGTAAATCTACGTATCGCTACTTCCTTTCTCGCTTAACGTCGGCTACAACACTCGGCTCCCCCGGCTCGCTTATTTTCTTTGTTCCTTCTTCACCCGGGTCGCGACCCAGCGTTGACCTATCCGCCTTCTCGCAACGGTAGTCTCTCATTCCCGAACCCGGAGCGCACCTTCGCCTCGTCTCGCTCGGTTGTAAGTCCTCTCGCTTCCCTCGCTCCGCATTCAACCTCGGGTGTTCCCGATTTTCCCGTGCTCGTATCGCTCGGCGAGTCGCGGTTGCGCTCAATAAAATCGAGAGAGGCCAATTCGTCGGTTCGCCCGCGCGGGAGATTCGGAACTGGCTGGCCCGCGTGAGATTTATTAAGGAAAGCGAGAAAAGGGAAATAGCACCGAGACCAGTTACGGAAACCTCCCCCTCGCTTTGATCCTCAACAATCTTGCGGAAGTTATCAGAGCACACTCGCTCCGCTCGTCCGAACGAATCTTAATTAGCGGTTCGCGAAAGGGGAGGTGACGAGTTGGCGTTGAAGCCAGCGAGGGACGGCACCGGGGACTCCTGCCGAGGCCACGGCGTATCAGCCGTGCCGGTAGGGGATTAACTTTCCACTCGGCGTGTAGAC
>OY294020.1:23279310-23419373 GCA_958510785.1 Exephanes ischioxanthus | reverse complement strand
CGCTCCAGTGACCACCCGCAATGCCGAACGAATTTTCAGTGATAAATAGCGGCCACTGCCGAGTTCACGGAACCAGCAAGGCGGCGAACGAACCGCTCCGAGACTCGGGGCGATAAATTTTGCATCTCCTCTTAATCGGATCTTAATTCGAGCGATTCCGTGGAAAGCACTGGATTATAGTTCCCCCCCCCCCCCCCCCCCCCCGAGAGCGTAGCGTTCCGTCTTTATCGCATCGATCAACCGGGGATCAACATCCCACCCGGAGATTCCGGCTGATCCGATTTCTCTCCGGTTTGCACCGGATAATGTCATCCGGTTGGTTGTCGAGTGGTCCGTCGGTTTAATATTCCATGCCGGATATCGTGGTAGTGAATAGTCTCGCGGTAATGTGGAACGGATATGCTTGTCTGTAATTGATCGGTGTCAGAGGTGAAAATAGATAGAGTATTCACGGAGAACAAGCTCGCTAATTGATGACATTCGAGTCCGACCGAGACACATTGGCTGGAACAGATTCTCCGAGTCTCCCTTGCAGCCATCAGTTATCCACAACCCCATCGCTCCGGTCCTCTCTCGTCGTTATAACTCCGATGCTCCCGTTTTCTCCAATGGCCTTGAGTAAGCAAGACATCCGGAACGAGTGTACAGCGCGTCCACAAGCACGGACCGTAGCGTCGGTGAGTTGACGATGTTTCGGAGTATTTACCCAATTAACCGGATGCGCGGATTCTACCGTCTATGGATGGAGCCCGCCAGCCACTGCTCGCGATATAACCCTTGCAGCAGAGAACATATAGGTTTAGCGATACACAGAGGGAAGACTCCCGGAATTTATCCTCCCTTGAAATTAGCAAACGCTGCCAGACGGCATTGAGGGAAGGAGCGCACCGCAGTCGCATGCCCGCGAGCTATAATATTTCATTAAACGAAAAGTACCAAAGTAAACGCCCATGCATGACGGCTAGAAATTTGCCTCTTTACCAGAGTAAACCGAACGGGTAGAGGTAAAAAAAACTCCTCGGATTTAACTCGAATTATGTTTATCTCCATGCAAACAGAAATCATACCGGGGTTTCCGTAGCAAAGCGGAAAGTGAACTCAAGATACGCGCAACAGGATTTACATTAGAGAGTTAGGAAAGTTGGATCTTGTAGACCTCGCGAATGTTATAACTTTTGATAAACGCTCGTTCGCTCGTTGTTGCGGGACGGAGGAAAAAAATACAGCGGGCGGATAACTACCAGACGAGTTGGGAAAACTTGTAGCGAATTCCGAAACGCTGCGCGGCACTCATCGAGTTACACCCGACGACGTCGTCCTCGGACAAACTCCACACTCGAATTTGCACAGTATCTTTGGCAGTTCGGCTTATTTATTCAATATACCCTCTGGATCTTCAGCGTTTGCGCGGTTAAATATCACGTCTTCGTCGACGACGCTGTCTGCGTGTGTGTCCTTATATTTTTCCCTGTTCGCCGTGCCTTTTCGCCTCCCTCACTCGCTCAGCGGAATGAATGTACTGCACACTTCCCTCCCGTTCCTCTCCTCCCCGCTGCCATATATTTTCTTGCTCTGCAAACTCCGTTGTGTTTACTCTTCTGGTCCGGAATTCCACGTGGAATACATTTGGGCAAGGTATAGCAAACACGCCGATTTGTTTTTTTTTTTGTCCATTCCCTTCGCTTCTCTCGCACTCAATAATTTCTCCGGGTATATTTTTTCCTCCCGACCTTCCGACATCGTCAGTTGACGAATGAGCCGAGCCGATGAGGGTAATTTTTGTTTTGAGAAGCACACGAACTCTATTAGCAGGGAGAGTGCGGGGCAAAACGGTCCTTCAACATTCCGCAATAATGTTCGTAGAACGAAAATCCAAGTGACTCGGCGTTGGGGAATTTTTTTAAAGTCGACCGAGGACTGCCGGTGAGAGTGTGCGGTGTCGTCGGATTGCACGAGAGGGCAAACACTGGCTTCGGAGAGCTACCGGCCTCCACAAATATCACGGACGGTTCCGTAACGCACACACAGTGGTATCAGCCATCGAGCGCCTTGGAACGCATCGGCAAATGTTGTTAATGTACATCGTGTAAACACGGGAGAAGGATATCGCGGTTTCTCTCTGGCGAACGGTGAGGCGCATCGACGTCGTCTGGAACATCGGTAGTAGCCTCGAGAAACGTCGAGTCTCGCTCTCGCGAGACACCGGGCCCCGTCCGTAGGAATTCCTGAAGCGCGTAGGCGGCTGAGAGTAGTCCTCGGCTACTCGCGGTAATAGTCGTCGCTGTCTGTGAAGATTTTTTTTTTTCCCCTCCGCAAGACACCGTCATATTCCGTCCTCAAGCATCTCAATTCTTTAGCATGAAGTTTGACGAAATCCAGTGGATTTGAATGAAAGTATCATCGAATTTGAATCACAATGACTCACTGAAGGTTCCGACATCGCCGGCAACAAGACATCCCATGGCCGACACGAGATCCGTGTCAACGTATCAACATCGCCCGGCGAAGCTATGACCACACACAAATCCACGGTGGCTGTCGTCGGTTAGGTACACAATTTCCATCTCTGCGGTGCTCGCGTGACCGAGCCGCGTAATTCTTGCTTGCGTCGGCAAATTGCGCGCCCGATGACTCGTTAGAAAATGGAAACCTGTTGCACGAAATGGTGAGGCTAGAAGCAAGCGGTGCTCGGGTACAGGCCGTGTTCTTGTTCTCCCTCGCTTGCTGATCGCGTTACCGGGACGGCTGTCAGCCCGTTTGTTCGGCGTTGCTGATGCTGCACAAGGCTTCGGCTGTAGTGTATGCTCGAAACTATCCGGGAACGGCGCCTGGAATACCAGGAAAATTGAAACAATTTACCGTGGCCCGAGGCCTCTGCAATCGGAGAAGTTTAAAAATAAAAAAGATACAACCAACATATAATTTTGACGGCGACTGGGTTGTTACTGTTACGACCCCGTGGAGAAACGACGGAGAGACGAGGAGGCGAGCGCGCTTGGCACGGGATGAGATACGAGAGTGCCCATGAGAAAGACGACGTAGTTCAAACAACGTAAAGTCGTAAAAAGCTCGAGCGCTTAATTAACTCTCTTCCGTGAGGACGGCGATGTCTGGGAGATTCTGGAAGAGTCGCAATGCCCCGCGTACGAGCCAATGGAAACGAATTGCTCTTTAAACGGGAGCTACGACGAGGCGAAGCGCGGACAGCAGAGCCGGGTGTTGCGCTATCGAGCTCTAGCTATCGGGACCCACTACAATGCTAGCTCTGTACCAGAAAAGGTGATTCGAGTCAGTGAAGGAACGCGCAGCGAGGTGTAGTTCGCTGTTGCCGCTTCGTTAAATGTTCGCCGGGCAATCTCGTTGGAAAAAAAAAAAAAAAAGTTGATAGACCACGACATACCGCGGACTCGTACGGCGTACGAGACTGTTCATGTATCGGGGCACTTTACCGTAGGATCCAGATTTAGGATTTGTCATTTCTATTCCCGTCGTGTGTCCCGTCCACTGTACCGACTGTCCAACGATCTCTCTGTTTATGCCTTTCTCTCGTGTTCACGAACTCGATAAAACACGGTGACACACGAACATAGTCCACTTTCCCCGAAAGCCGGGTACCTGTACGATGCAAATGAAGGAATTCCAAATGTTCCGGCGCGGGCGCACACGTACGCGTGAAATATTTACACATGTCCGAGGTGTAAATGCGCCGGGTAAATTTATTGCCCGGCGCGGAGACCGCGGGCGCTAAATTCCACCGAAACGGAGGAACGACAGATGGAGAAGAGGAAAAGTTACGGGAGTGATAGCCCGCGATTGGGCGCGGAAAATTTATCTCGTTGAAATTTTTGTTTTCATTATATGCAGATGCGCATTATGACGGGGATTCACATTTGTCGACCGGGTGGGATTCTGGCGTAAATGGAAAAACGGCACTTCGCTGGGTCTAAACTGAGTGCCGTGCGCCAAAATGCCGTATCGGTCCTTGTCCGGCGGGCAGAGGTAGCCAGAGCGAAGCCGACGGTCTTGCGAGCACTCATAAACATGGGACAATCATACTACGGCACTCCACTGAGAGAAGGATCTAGTCAAAACTACCGAGCATTTAAGAGTAATTATCGTAGCACACAGTAGTACGGCGCCACCTATGGCGGAAAGTCTCAGATCTTCTAAGAGTTTTTACCATAATATCTACAAAAAATTCTTATAAATCCGGAACTTATGAATCCGGAAATGTACCATAGGTGGCGCCCGAGTTCCCCACTACTATTTGCTATGGTAATATCTCTCAAGGCATATAGTCATATCGAAAACTCGTCACTTCTCGTTCGCAAATCTCATTTTTCGATCGGAAGTGACGTTATGCCGGAAACTCGTCACTTCCAGTTTGAAAATCTCATTTTTCTATCAGATATGGCGTCATATTCGAAACTCGTCACTCCCGGTTTGAAAATCTCATTTTTCTATCGGAAGTGACGGCATACCGAAAACTCGTCTCTTCCGATTTGCAAATCTCATTTTTCGATCGAAATTGACGTTACACCGAAAACTCATCACCTCTGGTTTGAAAGTCTCATTTTTCTATCGGGAGTGACGTCATACCGAAAACTCTTCACGTCCAGTTTGAGAATCTCCTCTTTCTATCACAAGTGTCGTTATACCGGAAACTCGTCACTTCCAGTTTGAAAAATGAGATTTTTCAACCCCGACGGATCTCAATTCCCGCGTTCGACTTCGGAACGTAGAGAATTCTCTCGTGTGAGCGGTGCAAGCTTTTCTGCACGAGGAACGAGGTGCAGCACGAACGAATAACCGAGCCCGCACCTCGCGCGGTACTACCGGTGGGATAACCAGCTCCGCGGCCGCCGCTCTTCGTTAATTAGACCCGCTGCAATTTTATCGAACGTTTCACGAATGTTACGAGCCGGTCGCGACAAGTAGTTAACAGCGTGTGGTAGCAGCCGCGAGAATCTCGAGTGCGGCCTCCGAGACTCTCCTCACAAAGATCACGAAACTTCCTCGACCTTCTTGCGTTTCACCGACATCGCGAATTCCAACACCACACACCCTTCCGTGGTACGTTCCAATCCCGGCAGTTACTTTCCGGTTTTTATACCCGTAGGAATGTTTTGAATACTATGGGAACGGCAACAAAAAAAAATGTCGTTTCGTTTCCGACCCGACTGAAGTTTCTCATGAATGGTTTTCAACTTCATCCTCGCTTACCGTTTCGTAGCGGAACGAATAATAAAAACAAGATAAAGCAAGATCTGCTATTAGATGTAAAAAAGCAATATAAAAATCGATAAAAAGCGGATAAAGATTAGATTAAAAAATGAAGAGAAGAGTATCTTTGTCGTCGTTGACGTTAATGGTCGAAGGAAATATACATAATAAAAAGGATCTTAAGATAAGCCACTCGGATATAACGGGACGCAGTACGATGTATCGCAGCTTTTTACATCGCGCTGCAACTTTTCTCGCGTTTTACTCTCGGACGGGAGTTTGCGTTTGAGTGAAAAAAAAAAGAGAGAACCAGGCGAAAAGGCGCGATGCGAGGCTCGTTGAGTGAAGTGGGGCGGAGATCGCTTTATGGAGATTACACGAGAAAACATCAACGAGCGATAGAGAGCGAGGGCCCCCTGTTGTATGCCGCGTAGCGTCGGGACGATTGGCGCGTGATCGTAAAGCTCGGTGGTTTACGCGATCCTGGCCGGCGTACCGGTATTTTCCCGGCCCGAGCCCTTTCTCCGTCTTCCTTCCTCGCGAGCACGCCGCGATGATACAAACGGAGAGACAGAAACACCACATCGCGCACCGCCGTGCCATGCCACGAAGATAAAACGCTGGCGGTCTTCCCGACGAATGTCCGTGGCGACTATTATCGGTTTCGCTCGTGAACCGTATAGTAGTTTCGAATGGCAGTAGTATCGACGTGTTCCATCGACAAATTGTCCAATCTCCGATGTCTCGGACCCGACACTTCCACCCAAGAATTCGAGCCACGAGCAGCATCCGCATTATATCCCTCACGAGAGGAGACGATCGATTGCTGGCGAGAGACACCTTATTTCTCGCCTTTAGAATCGTTTTGACCCCCTTATATCCTTTATCCCCGATCTTTGCAATGTGTCGTTTTTCCTTAACCCTTCGTCGCCGCCGACCTCGCGACATTGCGTCACTTAGCAATTGCCGTTCTATCGGTGATGTTCCCAGGGGTTCAGGCAGACTGCGGATCGATCGCGGTCATTTAACGGTCGCTCCTTTCTCATTATGTTGCTCGGTAACACAATATCGATCTGTATCCGACGTTATAGTTTACTGTGATACGGAGTGGCTACAGCTCACAGTCTGAAATAGTATATTATGCCACAAGGGAGAAAAGTGCGTCTTTTCGCCGCGTGTGAAGTTTGATACCCGAGCGAAGAGGGGCCAGAAATTCACACGAGGTGAAAATGCACTTCCTCCATTGTGGCATACGATATTTTATGTCCGATTTCGTTTAAATGACCACATTTCTTGCGTCGCAAAATCGTCATCTACGCCAATGACCATTACTCCCCTGGGTGTAATAGAGCTTTCAGCGGAAGTGATGAGACCTATTACTCCCCAGGGAGTAATGAAATTGTACCGCTCATGCGCACATGTCAATAGTGATTATCGGTCAATAATAGACTATTTTCCGCCCGTATTGCACACAAGGAATGTGGTTATTTTAGCGCAGTCGGGAAAAATAGTACATTACTCCACGAGGGCGAAAAACGTTTTTCTAACGAGTG
Organism: Exephanes ischioxanthus; assembly: GCA_958510785.1. NCBI lineage: Eukaryota > Metazoa > Arthropoda > Insecta > Hymenoptera > Ichneumonidae > Exephanes > Exephanes ischioxanthus. Next base: position 23,412,597 of record OY294020.1, on the reverse strand, counting down.
TGAGTTTGGCGTATCTCGCTACTGTGGAAGGCGAGTGCTGTAATCACACGAGTTAGAAAAAGTGTTTCGCACGAGGGATGTACGAAATTTTTCATCACAAGGTGCGAAAATGGCGTTTTTACGCACGCGAAGCGGGCGGAAATGTCGCCATTTCCGCACCGAGTGATGAAAAATAAATTACTGTATCGTACAGTGTGTTGTAACGGGACGCCCTTACCGTCAGGTAGAGTCTCGCGTCTGGTCGCGAGATGGCGAGTTGGCGGAGCGCTCGCGCAAGCGAAGTGGTCCCCGGCAGCTATAAAAGCTCTACCTGTCCTGTACTCGGTCTTGAACGTCGGGTTGATCTCCGATCCCTCAACTCCAAGACTGAAGAAATCCACGACTCTCCTTCTACTTCCCTCCACGCCTTACTAGAAAGCGTTGTCAAAGTGTCGGTCATCCAGCCGCCGCCTTGCAAGCCCGACAATATGCGCGAATTCCCTTTCCCCACACGATATCGAGCCGGTCCAGTACTAAACTCTTTTATTAAACCTTCCACTTGCAAGAAGTACTAAACTTCCACTTGCAAGAAGACGGTCTAACAGATCATGAGTTCGATATTTCGTTGGCCCGAAATATCGAAACTTTTCAATATCCCTCATAAGAGGAAACGATCGGTTGCTGTCTCAGCAAACCTTATTTCTCGCCTTTAGAATAGTTTTGACCCCCTTATATCCTTTATCCCCGATCTTTGCAATGTTTCGTTTTTCTTTCACCCCTCGTCGCCGCCGACCTCGCGACGTTGCCTCGCATACCAGTTGCCGTTCTATCGGTGATGTTCCCGGTGTTCCACGCAGACCGCAGATCGATCACCGTCATTTAACGGTCTCTCCTGTCCCATTGTGTTTCTCGGTAACACAATATGAATCTGCATCCGACATTGTAATTTATTGTCATTCGGAGTGCCTACAGCTCACATGCTGAAAAACAAGTCAGTGGTGGCGATGATCGGGAAGGAAGCATCTCGTTTCGTCGTCACCTCGCACCGACATGCATCGCGACACCTCACCAGTATCGTACAGTGTATTTATAGCGTATAAGGATTATAAAGTAGTGCACAAGCGTTTTAATAAATCAGGCTGCTCTATTAGTTGGCACGGCGCTAACGCGTCAAACAAATCTGCTCTCGGTCGTGTCGAGTCATTCGTTATGCACACCTACGTCCGGTCTTTCTCTCGCTCTCGCAGTTTCTCGGGTTCTCCCCCCCCCCCCCCCCCCCCCCCTATTCTTTATTGGCTCGTATGCCTGCCGTTCTCGCGCAGCGGTATTGCCTCGTTCGTTTCTCCGGGCCCGGCGCGAAACCTCGTAAAGTATCAGCTCTCCCGAGGAGAACTCTCGCATTGCGGCCAACGCAACTCTCCGGGACAACACGCCACGTTGAACTCTCGACTCTCCGTTCATAATACCATACAGACGAGTTTTGCACGCCTCGTCTGACTCTCGCTCCAGGAATCGAGTATCGTCACTTTCCTCCTCCCGTTTCATTCGTCCCTTTCCACCATCGGCCCTCTGCGAAGTACAATCCCAGAGAGATCGTCTCCGGCAAATGGAATATCCGCAATCATGGAGGTAACTCTTTCCAAGAAGGGGAAAAAACAAAACACGAACGAACGACACGAGTTCTCTCTCGGGGGCAAAATGTGTCGCCTCGTCGCCCCGGCAAATTGAATTCGTCGCCGACTCGTAACAACGGGCTCCAAACTTGAAACTGACCCTTCGCGCACTCGTTCGTCCAATGACTGTGTGTACGCGCGTTACGTGACACCGAGCTCGTAGCCGTGGGTGATGCTAATGTCAGGTGCGACATGGCACACCGCTGACAATAATGTGCGTACATTATTCCATCTATGTACAAGATGGTATTATACGGTTGCCGGCGTTTCGCTCATTTACATGCAAATTTTAGATTGAATTAGCGAGACGCGAAATCTCACGCCGGCGTTAATGCCGTTGGAACGGAGACTTGCCGCGCTTGCGAGCCCGATTATTACGGTTCGCGCGAGGAACATTGAGCAAAGCTGGATATGAGAATCGGGCGATGAGCTCTTGCGTCGTCGACGGTCCCGTCTCGCGACACACCTAAACAAGGGACGACATCGATAATATTTCCTCCGAGCCGTCTGGTGCCTCTGCCATCGATGGTCACTCCAGCAGGTCCACTTGACTCTCCTCCGCAGCAGACGCGCCTCGGCATCCCTTCGGGAAACGACGTGGGCGCGCAGAGGACGGACGATAAAGAGGACGCCGCAAGAAACACGAAGTAGCGAGAAAAAGCCCGACACTCGACGATCGAAGAAAGGAAATAGAGAGCTATTTAAGTTTTTTTTTTCCCCGGCCAAGCACCGCGAGCGTCTTTCCGGCTCAAAAAACCCCAGCACACAGCACGGTGGAGCCAGAAAATTTTTACTGCATGTTTAATTAACCACGGCCGCCGCGCGGCGCCTTTCCAACTTTGCATTCCCATTTCTCACCGGGGAACGCGCTATCTACATAACATTTGTTTAATATTCAATTACAAGAACTCTCGCGATATTTTTCGTCTCTTAACGTTTTTTTTTTTTTTAACGTCATTACATCGCGCACGAATGTACGAATATAAAATCCGTTTTTCCACATCGTCATTCGCACGGTTAAACCATTCCACGGATCGGTTTACGGATAAGAGGAGGCGAAGAGAGGGGTCGTTCAAAGGAATCGCTTTTACAAACTTTTGCCATTCGTGAGCGAGCGAATTGCCACGGGACGGACGGAAGGGCGGGAGAGGTGCGGAGGCCGTTCAGTTGGAGATGAGAGATCGACAAGGATGGAGAACGAGCTGAGAAGGGCGGGGGGGGGGGGGGGGGGGGTTGAAGGGATTGGGTGAGAATGACGGATGGAGAGAAACGAAATTACCGGGGTCGAATGAAAAGTGAGGCAACGGTTGTGGGAGCGAGAGAGCCCGATATGGCCCTGAGAGGTGGAAAGGTTGAAAAGCAAAGTTAAAGCGAGCGCGAGCGAACTAAGCGCACATCAAAGCTTTCCGCACGCGACTCTCTTGCCTGATGCAAGACCGCGGCGTAAAAGAGAGAGCCCGACGTTCGCGTAACGTGCGTAAAACCACTTTTTCCCAGTCGGAAGTGCCTCGCGAACGCCTGTCTCTTCTCTGCTTCTCCTCCGGGGGCTCTCAAATAAATTACGCGTGTGCTCCAAGCCCATGCTCGACGGTTTTTCCCGTGTCCCCTCCCGGGCGAGTACTTCATCCTGCTCTTGAAAACCGAAAGAACCACACGCTCCGAGGCTCGGGGTGGTGTAACTCCGTGCTGCTGCCTCCAGCGACTGCACGACTGACGACCTTTTCGTCTCCTCGTCATACATCCACCTTAATACCGATTTTTTTTTTTTTTTTTTTTTTTTTGCTATGTGAAGCGTGGAGCTCAATTAGACGGAACCTGGAACCAGATTATCCTTTCCTTCGTTTTATCAGCTATTGTGACTGCAGAATCGTGACCGTTGGGTTCATATCTATCTGCAAAAAATTTGGGCACACCGGTGCTGCTCCGTTGACGAAATGAGTATTTCATCCTGCTCTTGAAAACCGAAAGAACCATACGCTCCGAGGCTCGGGGTGGTGTAACTACGTGATGCCGCCTCCAGCGACTGCACGACTGACGACCTTTTCGTCTTCTCGTCATACATCCACCGTAATACAATTTTTTTAATTTTGTTTTTATGTGAAGCGTGGAGCTCAATTAGACGGAACCTGGAACCAGATTTTCCTTTCGTTCGTTTTGGCAGCTATTGTGACTGTACGCAAAAGTCGTGACTGTACGGTTCACATTTATCTGCAAACATTTGGGCACACCGGCGCTGCTACGTTGACAAAATGTGAATTTCGTTTAAGTCGATGTGCCACGACGTACGGCAATGTGTTCAACTTAACGGTGGGCGCAGCGTGGAGTAACGGGCACTCGACTTCTGCCCTACTCACCGGAGTATCATGGCACACACGCGACTTCCGGTTGAAAGGCGAGTCCTCGGTATCGGGCTGTGCACTCACGAGTGCCCGGAAGCTGCGCCGTGTAACAAGAGCGAGAGAACGCACTCTTGCACACCGTACAAAGTATAAGGTAAATGTAACACATTTACTCCTCGCTACTTCACCGGTGCGCAAAGCGCTTCGGTCCTTGTTTCGAAATTAATGCACTTATCTCCATAGTCGCATCCTACACTCCAGAGCGTTTCTCACCGTCGTGTCTCGAACCGACGACATGTACCGATTATTACCCGAGCAGAAATTTTCGAGCGTTACATCGCGGCCCGAGAAGCTCCCGAGAAGGTCTCGTCAGGCCCCGACCTAACGATCGAAAATTTCTACCGGGGTATTCACGAACCCGATGCTGGTCGCATAAAAGGTTCGTTACGAATGAGAGTCGCGCCTGTCGTTGCGCACGACTATACGATATGTGTCTCGAGCACGGAAACGCTAATGCAGGCATTTAAATACACTCCAGACACGATTATATAAATCGAGCGAACGCCCAACTCGAATTCTCAGGCATGTGTGTGCATCTCCCTCTCCCTCGTTCCTCCGTCTCCGCAAATAAGCCCGAAGCGGCGTTCCAACGCCGGATATTGTTTCACCGCCAGCTTGCGGCGAGAGTCCGGAATACAACGACAACAGGGAAAGTAGTTCGGTGTGTGTGCGCGATAGCGGCGGAGAATACCTGTTCGAAGAAATGCATACCCACGGCACAACACTGGTATTCACCGTAGTCGGTGCAGCGTACTCGCGAGGAAAACAGCACCGAGAGCCAACGGTCCGATGAATTAACCGAGTTCAGAGTGCGACGATCGCTTATGCGAAAGAGGATCCAGCCAGGAAGAGGAGGCTGGATAACGAGAATGATATGCGAAGAGAAGCGTGCAGGGGGAGTAGCGAAGCGAAAATAGCGAGAAAAAAAAAAAAAAAAAAAACGAACGTTGAAGGGAGATGCAGAGGAAGAAGGAAAGAGATAACTTGTCCGCCGGACCCTCGCGTGGGATGCTGTGGCTGCAGCCTGGAGGAGCCACCGCGGGTCGCTAAGAACGTAACATCGCAGTGGCCGCCCGAGCCGTCTCCTCTCCCTCGTAATATACAATTAACTCCTGACCGTTAAATAAACATTCGAAGCCTCGTTCAGTTTCTCGTCATCGTGGCATTCGTGCTCCTCGGTGCCGCGTGTCGGGTCTTCTCTCTTCTCAACTACCCAATGATGTACGTCCGCACGCAGTGTATAACTATAGATTCGGAGAGGTTATATCTGTGCACGCTAATTCCATACGTACTTTGCTTCTGCGCCCCGAGATAATTGCTCTATTACGTCAATTACGCCCTCGCCAGAGAGTGCCGCGGCCGAAGCTCGTGTAAAACTGCCACACAGAGAGCAGAAGGGAGAGAGCGAGAGGCACCGTGAGTCTAGACTTGTAAAAGGGAAAGCCATCTCGGTGCTACCGGTCGTGAGAGTCGCGGAGTAGTCTCTGTTCTCGAGGCCTTCCTTTTTTTTTTTTTTTTTTTTTTTTTTGCCGATCGCTCATTCTCCGTTCCTTCTCGCCAATACTCTTTCGACTGTTAATGATACCGAATTTAAAAAAAAATTATAATAAATACACTCGGTCCAATATTCAAATAGTTCTTAATGACGAATGTCCTAAAGGGCGAGAGAGGAAGAGACGCGAAAGGCACTGCTGATGGACCTTCCGATCTTGTTGTGCGCGCCCGCGAGTCCCCATTGCAGCGAGCTCGTGCGATGCACACGCATGGAGATACTTACGTACTTACACAAACGAGCGCGAGACGCGTAATTGCTTTTCACGGACTTGGACTATCGATCTCCCCGCAAAGGCCATTAATATTGTCCCTCGGACGTGGCTCCAAAGCCCTCTTGCTCGATATATACATAAATGCATATCCTCACGACATGCGTATTAGTGCGATATATACGCCGTGGAGAGATGGAATATTATACAGATGTTCCACGGTTTATTAATGCTTATAGTTATATTTAGGCAGGCATTAATTAACATAGTTCGGGGAAGGCATCGGTGGGAAAGACAAGATGAGAGATACAGAGGAGCTTAGACTCCGATTTTAAGACATTAGCTTGAACTTAACTTTTATCAACATTCACAAACTCACTTTCACATTTACTTTTGTCAACATTTTATCAAATTTGCCTTCGAAATTTATTTTAAAAATTTGATAAAAGTTTACGAGTTGATTTTTAAATGTAAGAATTACAACGAACAAACCGAGCTGTGAAGCTATCCCTTTTTTAGCCCGCAATTCGATATTTATAAGGAGAATATAGTGTTTGGAAGGGCTCCGAAGTCCGGGATGACAATTGATAGTCAACAGAGTTTACGCACGGAAGCCCGGTTCGTTGTTTGGTTAATTATTAACATTTGATGAGCTTCAAAATGATCCATGTGTAAAATTATTATTATTCTCAATCATTTGTATTGTTTCGAAGCCCGCGTCGAGGTACTCGATACATTAAACATTGTGCGAAAGCAACGTAACGCAAAACATGGTTCAAACAACATCGAATTAATTGATTGTCGAACGGCGAGTCTCGGCATCGAACCTTCTATGTCACGCTTGGGACACTGGATATTTTCCATCCCGAGAACTTGTAGGACTGTCGGGTTCTGCGTAAACGGAATCATCGTTAATGGTATAAGAATCTTAAAAAAATCAACTGTATTAAAAGGTGCCAACAACATTCATTTTGCATAATAATGATGTCAAAAAGTTATTAACAAATAGTTGATAAAAAATTGTTCAACAAATAATCAGTAAACCTTTGATCTTAAGGTCGAACTCACTCGAATTTGAGTTCAGACTTAAGTTCGAACTTAAGATAGATATTAAGCACGCACTGAAGGTCGGGCCAAATGTCGATTTAAAATTCGATCTCAAAAGCGATCTTAAGTTCAAACTAACGTCTTAAAATTCGACCCTTATACTCAGTACCAGTTCGTCCTTTTACAGCGCGCGCGGAGAAAATTTGATACAAAATATGAATTGAATGTCTCCCCACCTCCGGTAAAAGGGACGGAAGATCAGAGAGGACGTTAACCGACGTCTGTAAAATAACGACGCACCGGGAATTGCTGTGTGCATTCTGCGTTCATATACCTAAGAATACGTGTGTCACGGCCGCGTGTGTGTAGCTCTGTACACTCTATAATGAGAAAAGAGAACAGAAGAGAAGACTAGGCGGCTGGAGGGAGCAGGTGAGGGGACGGAAAAAAAGTACCCTTTTTATCGTTTTCACGGAGAGATGCAAAAGCTTCGTCGGCGAAGGAATCTCATTCCCCGTTCCCCACACCTTCGGTAACTCTGGCGGGTTTCCTTTTTTTTTTTTTTGTGTCTCTTCTTCGCGTCCCTCTGAGAATTTGACCGACGTGGCAAACAATCTCGTCGTCGTAAGCTCGCCCGTCTTACCGTTTCCAGTGATAAGACACACCGTGCAGAATCGTTCCTCGGATAACTGCAATCCCGCGAGCTCCTCGTACACCGCCCTGTGTGTGCGACATGGCTCGAAGGACAATTTCTTTCTTGAGCTCCGATTTTCGTTTCGGTTCTAAATTCCCGGCTTAAGCCACCTCGGATAATCACGAAATGTGGCTCATGCGATATAACTACAAGGCCGATATGCACCGTAGTCCTCTCCGCTGTACTATACCGAAGAGTTTAGACCGTAGCTCGTTTCCGGAACACCGTGGATGCTCGTTTTGCCTCCATACCTCTTGGGAGTACCGAGCTTTCTACTTCGGTCTACGGGCAACTTTGGCTGCACTTGCCATGCTCCGCTGCTGCTGCTGCTGCGGTAGATACAACGTCCGCGTACTGTCGGAACCGTATCCTTCCGTTACTTCCGGACTCGAGTCTTCTCCCTCCCATACCTCTATTCTCGCGTCTCCCTTGTCGCATGCTCTCTACTTGAAACTTCTTATCCGGCCATTGTATGCCTCTCGAGTGTATCTCGACGGTTCACAAAGGAGAATCCATTCCGTCCCCCTTCCGTTCGCTCTCATATACATCCAATAAAAAAAAAATCCTATGAAAAGTGCGATATCGTGTCGGCGATGTAATTGCGTTTTCACCGATGGCTGTGATGCGACTCTGCATTGTATGAGTGCGTTTGGAATAAATCGTTGATTGCAGCAATAAATAATCAAATGCAACGATACACATATATTGTAATGAATATAGAGATGAGGATTGAGTGACAGACGCGAATTTACATAGGCGACTGGAATAGCTCGGTGTGACAAATGACAACGGTGTAGATTATCGGTCGACGAACTGACGAGAGTCTTCATTTGATTTTCCGAGAGGGAAGGCGTTTGACATTTCGCGTTCGAGATATTTACCGATTATCGCAATTGATAATATGCGGCCCAAAACCAAACACACGCTTTGTTTATTCGCTCGATCGCAGACAATATATAACTGAAGGTCAATGTTTGTGATAATGACAATTTTCACACAGCTCGGTGGCTGGGAAGCTCTCGTTACGCGCATATCAGGTATCGACTTTCGCGATCGCCCGCGGCCATCAACGAACGCTTAATAATAATCCGCGTGTTTGCTCGTCGATCGGATAATGCCGGAAAGTGATGGGACAAATCGGATTTGGAGAACGGCGATTCCCCGTCGGCGCCGATAGCTCTCGCAAGCTCGTTCTCGCACTACAATACTCTCCCCTTGTATGTCAGACAAGCTCGTTTGCACATAGACCGAGCCACATAGGTATGACAATTGTATGTACTTGGTGCCGCTACCCGGCGAGGGGACCAACGTAATTAGGTTTTCCTGTGACGATCTTCCCGGCTCCGCGTGAAACGCCGTCTCGTCTCTGTCGTCATTTATATAACGCTCGCAGTTCTGGCACCGATATATAGTAATATATTCTTGCGGTATCGTGTATTGCACGGTATATTGCATATATTGCACTGTATTCTCGTTATAGCACCCGGCTGTGTACAGTCATAGAGCGTATGTTCCATGAGTGAAACAAATTTTGGCGAAGCGACGAGAGCCTCGCAAAATTTGTAGATCCTTTAGCCGATACGATGTCACGAGGTCTGACCGAACTTGGAGCCGTTCCACTACCATACTGTCGTGTAATGGGTATCGAGGTTAAAAAAAATTGTATAAAAAATACCATCCGTTTGGTTGTAGATAGCGGTTTTGTGATAATGGGTAAAAAAAACTCTAGGACCGAAGCAAACTATTGTGGGAGGAACTTCATTTTTTAGAGATGAGAGGTATCGAATAAAAATAGTATTGAAAACACTTGAGCGTTTTCAATAGGATGCTTCAGGATGCGTTAGTTTCGGTGTTCGAGCCCCGCTAGGATATGTAGAATTTCAATTTCTAAAAATTGTGTTGTATTGATAAGTAGCGCTTGTACTGATAACAATTGAACATATGAAACACCATGTAACTATGTATGAAATTAGTAACAAATAACGTAAATAACAGTACCGGGACCTAACTTCAGATTGAGTGGGGCCAAACTTTTCTTTTCTTAGTGTGAGTAGATATTTGTTTCGAGCAATGGTTTTTTTTCGTTTAGTTACAGGACACATTGACTTCGCTACTAATAATTATAAGGTTTTCTGGTTACGTGCGATAAAAACTACCGAATGAACAAAAGCAAGTTGATTTACCGTTGCGAAACAGATATTTCTTCGATTTAACAGATATTTTGTAAATGCCTGTGTAAACTCCACTTACTGACTCAGAGCTTCAGTACAGTTTGTTCAACCAAAAAATGTTATTCATCAATCTCATATTGAGTACATTCAACCAAATTGGCGAATAAAAATGATGTAATATTCCGTTGATATAATTGCCCATTCTGTTCGATCAAACATATTCTTAGTTGGGACAATGAAATGATTTTTTAAATCCTGAAGTAACTCTTTCGTCAACTTAACAAAATATTTCCTTCGCCACCCACAACCGCCGGACTTGGTTGATTCAAACAAATGTAGTTTGATCTTACCAAACATTTTTTTCGGTGTACATTCCCACCTGGAACGTCTTCGCTCTGTCTAACACGCTACGTTGACTACGATGAAAGAAACACGTGAAAAAAAAAAAAAAAAAATAGAAAAATAAGAAGCTGCAGTCCGCAACAAGGCAGCACGCCCCGGGCCGATGATCATCGAATAATGGACTCCGCAATCTGCGTGTGTCGGCATTGGGTGCAACGGACAGGCGCCTCGCTATTGCGGAGGGTGCGGGCATCAGCATAGAAACTCGCCTTGCGGGTTCACGTCACCGTGAAAGTTGGATTCTGTTTCGAATGTAGTCTCGCGGGCGCGCGCTTTGGGGGATTTACAGGTTACAAAGGAGATCCCTATTCGGGATACTTCACGCGTGAAGATCGATCGTTGCCGATTGTCGCCACCGGTGTAGAACATCTCCCCGGATCTGAACATCGTCGTTCGCCTCTGTGCTTTTACACGCGAACGGAAGAGCCGCTGGGAACCTCGGGTTCTCCGAAGTTGCTCTTGCAATCTAACATCTGTTCGCACCTCGCTCTTCGCTGCGTCGTCGCTTTGAAGCGCGGAGACTTATTCTCGACGGGTTACCTGCGTGAGTGACACACCAGGCGATCTACTCGGATGTGCGCAACAGTGAGAGCGCTGCCAAACCACGGTACGTGGTCGTACTTGAGCTTCATCGGCGACTATTCTGGAATTTGCGAATTCAGGCGGAGGAATGTTTCCCTCATTTTGACGTGAAATTAATCCGGTATTCAGCAAGATCAAATTTGATACTCGGAGCGGGATGGTATGTTTCGATTATCCTCCAGCTGATTAGTTTCTAATCCGGACCCATCTCAAACGCGAGTTTCTACAGTTCATCCTGGGAAAACGTTGTGTCCCCTCATCGTAGCACATTGTACTGCGCATCGAGCATGAATCTCGGGAACGCTGAGCAGCGAACGCGAGGACTGCGGGAGCATGCGAAGAGATAGATGGCGAGTTAAAGGGATAAAAGACAAAGCGGAAACAGGAGGGCTGAGAAGAGTACGTACGGAGAGAAAGAGACGGGTGTAAAGTACGAAGATACACCTGCTTTTACGAGGCCATACGGCGTCCAGCAAGGAGCACTCTCGGGCTTTGGTTTACCTAGTCGTTAAACGGAAGACGTGACTATGCGAACCCCGGCCGCCCCTCGCTTCCCTTTCCCCGTCGAGATAATTAAAATCCTATAGCGGATCACGTGTGTGCTCCGGACGCAGTGCACGGGCTTTCCACGTACCACCGGTACAGAGATAAAGGAGCATGAGAGGAACTGTATAACAGCGAGTCGAGAAGAATCCTCCCGAGGTTGAATCGCGCAGCGCGTGACATCAACACATCGAACGGGTAGCGAGGTATCGACTCTACACACTTACGGGCTTCGATCCTCTCACGCGCCCCTATGTGCAACCGTATTCCAGTATTTTCTCCCGAAGCCCTCTTTCCTCCCTTTCTCTCCTTGAGTTCCTTACTGCGAAGTCGTTGCTTCAGTCCGGAGCAATTTCCGGTTACGAAGGCACGAATAGTTGCGAGGGCGCGCGTATCCGGGAGCAACGAACGAGACCGCGGGTTGGAGGTGCACAGTGTTTGTGTGTAAGTTAATAATACAACGACACGATGTACACCAGCCTCGCGTTGCACCGGTACACGTGTGAGCGAAAGGTCACATCGGCATTGCGAGTTCTTGCGATTGCGCGATTCCTCGAAAGTCCGCGAACCGTCGCGGGGCAACAATGTGTGTGACGGAAAAGTTCGACCGCTCCTATTATAGATCCGAGTGTATGAAGGATGTGGCTGACATATGGGAAAGATAACGCCCCGTTCCACGACGGAATCGAGCTTCATGCGGTACGGGAGGAACAGACAAGTAGGAATGTGAGGGACGGATGAGGGGAAGAGGAGTGAAACGCGCCGCGCGATGACAGGGGAAACGCAAATGGGCCACAGGATGGAGGACTCAATCGAAAGAGTATCCGATAGTTCGCGACAGAAGCTCGCTCGATTATAATCGACCAGATGTCACGCTGACGGAGCAGCCTCGCCGGCTGCTTTGTGTCCCAGTATCTGGGGCATCGTTAACAACATCGGGCTCCGAGCTTCTGCGACTGCGCCGAGGAACGTCACAGCTCGGCCAGAGATTCCCTCGAATTTCGCAAAGTAGACCGTGCGCTTTTGCGATAAATTGAAGGAGAACAAAAAAAAAAAAAAAAAAAAAAAAATGAAAAATACCCGGATGTTATAGTTGCAGCGGTTTTCCCGGGAATTTTGTATAATATACCTAAATATGTGCTCATGCATAATTCGTGGATCTGGCGCTCGCCGGGGATGCGCGCCGCTGTTATGCTCTCTTCTTTTCTTTCCGCTCGGCGTCGTGCATTAGGAAAATTATGAACTCTTCCGTTAAATTTCCCACGCGACCTTGCCCCGCCTCACCGACCGGCGAAATACCGCACGACGATCGGTCAATAAATTTTTTAAAGCCGGTGCATCGATTTGCGCGAAGTATCGTTGCGCGAGTAAACATTCGAATGATTATAAATATAATACGTTTCGCGATATTGGAGCCAGGTTGACTCCCGATACACGTCGGTGTATTTAGCGCGTTTCACAGTCTCGCGGTCTCGGACGCTCCGCCGAGCGGTGACCGGAAATTCGCTGTGGCTTCATTGTGGTTCTCCCATTCCCCTTTTCCCCTTGCTCGCGTTCATAATCGAACACACGCGTTACTCAGAATAAGCTGGATTCATGCGCGCGATAGGTACGCGAGGTACGCGGTCTGGGCAGTCACACCGACACACACGGACACGCGCGCGCGCGCAGCACGACCGACGGCCGAGCTTCGACTCCGCACCCGTGGTTAACAAATTGATATCAGGATATCACCAATTTCGCACGTGTCGGACGTTAATGCCTTTTGCCACCCCTTCTCTCCCCCTCGGTACTTCGATATGTACACTGTACTCGCTATTATTATACACATATGTATATTCGCTCTCGTCGTGTATTTCGTCTATTTATGGTGCAGTTGCGTGTTCGCACACACAGGTGAATGATATTATCGTTCATGCCGCCGTTCTATCTCTACGACGCTTGTGAATTTCCCATGCATTATCGATTATCGAACAAGTTCCATAGGGATAATTCATGAGACACGATTAATCTCGCAGAAAAGAGTCTCCGAAAAAATAAAAGAAAAACAAATCCCAGTAAAGTAACAGTACCAATGCTTGAGTACGTCCCAATCATCGGACACTCCTATGCAGATTTTATTTTTTCCGCATTTAAGTATTAGAAATTCAATTCGACACTTCTAATCGTATATGCAAACATTATTTGATGCACAGAAAAAAAGTTATACAAGGTTCACGCCTAAATTATTTTCTGCTGTTGCATTTCGTTACAAGACAGACGATATAGCGTCCGGAAATTGGTACAAGCGTTAGCACATACGCGACCCAATAATCGGACAGTTGGAAGTTAGGTTAGCCAGCTTTCTGCGTAGCTTATCTTCGATATTCTTTCGTGTAAATATTATTTCTTCATTGATTTAATTAACAAATGACAAAGAAATTTTTGTAGTTAATATGAATTGTATATATTAATATGTATTACGTGTATTAATATGAACTTGTTGAGTTCGTACATCAGAATTCTCGAAATCTATGACTGTCCGAAACATTGGGACACACAGCGTCCGAATATAGGGACGTGCCAAAAAACCGGGTCCGTAAACTGGTACATTTGGGCTTACTTATTATTTTCTTCCACCGTTAATACAATATTTCTTTTTTGTAATTAATCCATGTGTTTTGGAAACGAGAAACTATCAGCTTGACATTGGTTTCAGTTATTTTCACAAAAAAATTGTTCTTGACCATTAAATAACTGCTGGAATCTGAGGATGCTCTTAACCGTCCGAGCATTGGTATCTTTACCTTAGGTATCTAGTGTTGACAGCTTATTCGTAGCGAAATGTACAATGCTCGGGAGATTGTGCATTGAACCACTGGAAATTAGCTGCGACATACGGTGAAAGGGCAAAAGATGGCACATCGCGCTGAAATTCGGATATGGACAAACATGCATTTTTCGGAAAAGTCTTTATCTCTGCGAAATCGCATCGAATTGTAACAAAACCTGAAGAAAGACACATTATTCAAAGAAAATGCTCATCAAATTTTGTCAAGAGATTTTTTTCTCGATTCGGAGAACACTGCCAAGGAAACACGGAAAATCCCGTGATCGCCGTGAAACGCATACACCCAGAAAAAATAATTTATTTGACGGCCACCGTTTATTTGCTTTAAGTAAAATATTTATTCGATAAAAATAAATATTCATTTAAATTAAGTAAATCGTTACTTAAATCAAATAAATATTTATTTAAATCAAATAGATATTTATTTTAATCAAATAAATATTTTACTTAAACCAAATAAACGGTGACCGTCAAATAACTTATTTTTCTGGGTCCTAACTCCCGTCTTTTCGCCCTGGCGAGCAGTCGGGAGTCGAATCGAGTATGAAATTTCTCTCTAAAGCGTCAAAGTGTTGAAAGCCGAATAAAACGTGGATTTGAAATCGATATAATCGGAACTCGCCCGAAGGTGACTTGTCGGAGAGTGTCGTCCCTGTACGGCTGCGAGCGGTAAAACCGAAAGAAGAACAAAAAGTTGGACAAGAACCGGGTGAAGAGAAGACCGAAGGTAGAGTATTAAAAAAAAAAAAAAAAAAAAAAAAAATGAGAAGTAGAATTCGGTCCAGCTGTGTTACGATCGCCCGTGGCGGTCACGAAAGAGCCGGTATAGCCGTAGTCTGCGAGACTCAGCGCAAAAGCTTGACTCGTGACCGGCTCCTCATCGGAGGCCTCGCGGATCTTCCTCCTCGTCTTTCTCGCAGTCGGCTTACGACGGTGACAACGGCGACACACATACGAGACCGGAGGACTAACGGGCGGCTTCTGATAGTTTCGGCGAGTGGAAACTAAATGCCTCGAGTGTCCTGGCAAGCGCGAGAGGACGGAAGAGGCGAGGGGTCATTAAATCGGGCGAGGCGAGCATCCATCGTCGCGGCTCCGCAGTGCAGCACCACCGGCAACCAACGCAGCCGAGAGCCAACACGAGCCGCGCCGCGGGTTCACGATCCGCGGCGCGGGACCTCTGCGCCGCGTTTGTATGGTTCCCGTGGCATTTCGCGAGCCCACGTTTTGCATTCGCATCGCGTCTCTAAATACCGTATGCATGCATACGTACATGCCAACTCCGCACATTTATACACTCGGACGACTATCTTTCCTCTCGGATCTCGTTCCTCTCGCTCATTTCGCTCCGGTCTTACCTCCTCGCGAAAGAGAGCCGAAGTATGCATGAAAAGCGGGGCGAAACGAGGAGAAACCGAGAGCTATAGATGGTGGCAAAAGGAGGATAAGGTCTCGCACCTTTCGAGTCTCGCCCTCGAACTCGGCTGCTCTTCTGCAGCACGCGTTTGCGTCCTCGAACCCTCCACGCTCTCGCATAAATAGCCTTTGCATATATATAAAGCACACGTCTCTCTGCGTCTCTAACTTCTCCGTCGGTCTCCCTTCGGCTTCCTCACTCTCCACCGGCTCTCGCTCTATCCCTCCGCCGCGAAGTCGTCCCTCCGTCCATTCTCAGACGTCTTGGCATCTCTCTGAATCACTTCCACGTGTCGAGTACACGCACAAAATACCGCTCGACGCTTCGTCGCACGCGTTCGCGGCTCTCGAACGAGCGAATCTATCGACCCGCCCCGAGATATCGTGCTCGACGGAGCAAGTTCGTTATCGCTCGCGGATAGAGCATTGACAATTTAATAGTAGTTGTAGTAGTAAATGCGCCTCTAGCCTTAATAAAACGTGGTTCGGTCGTATTGCGTGTATACATGTGTGATTTATCTTCTTTTTTCCCCCCTAAGAGTAATGGGCTATTGACCGAGGTCCTTCAGCCCACAATATATTATATATTATATATTATATATTATATATTATATATTATATATTATATATTATATATTATATATTATATATTATATATTATATATTATATATTATATATTATATATTATATATTATATATTATATATTATATATTATATATTATATATTATATATTATATATTATATACAACAATAATGGAAATGTAAAGAAAATCGTAAATGAGTATGCTTTATCGTATACGTTACAAATTTTATATACGATGTACTTACACGGGCGCAGTACGAATCTCGGAGTGGACAAAAGTCTCGGGCTCGAAACGACGACGGGAAGAGAATGAGCTATTGATTGGACCATTGTAGTGCAAAGGAAGCATTCGCTCGCTCGAGGACCGCGAGAATCGCAAACGAGAAAGAAAAAAAAAAATAAGCGAGAGCCTGTAGGGTGAGAAGGATGACGCGGAGGGATGGAAAAAAAAAGCAGAATCGTCGACTCGCTTTATCCGACGAAGGGGAGGGCGGCGGGCGAGGGAGCGAGAGAGGAACCGCCCGGCGAGTAATATGATGGATGGCTGTGTGAGCCGCTCAAATTCGTGCCGGCTGATAAATCTCGGTCCGCACAGTGCGGCCGAGGCTTCCGTTTCTCCCCGTGCATGCTGTCCTGACGGACGGTAATAGCATTATAGGTATACCGATAAAAGTGTAGAAAAAAAGAGAATGTCCGGGGAATATACACGACGTACCCTTTGAATCTTTCAATGAAATCCTCTGCACGTCGATTTTTATCGGTCATATTCCAGCAGTTGTGCTCACTATCGTGAGGATGGAGACGAGATATCGCCTCAGTGTGTGTGAGTGTGTGTGTGTGTGTGTGTGTGTGTGTGTGTGTGTGTGTGTGTGTGTGTGTGTGTGCGCGCCAGGAGGTTCATGCAGGCATCGGCATTGCGCTGTTGCTTCAGCCTGTTCTGTGCACGTTACGTTGCGGCAGGCATCACGTTTCGTGTCCGTCCAATAATTCTCGAAGCCACGTCTCTCGTCTTTTCTCTCGTCTCGTCGATGCGGTGCCGCGGAGATTCATGCGCGATTGTAGTCCCGAGTAGAGGACTGAGTGAGTCGTGGATAATATCTCTCGAGGGCAGCTGTCGTACCTGCACAATGGGCACGAGGATTTGAGGTGAAACGATCGTTATGGTTATCGGACAAGTTCAATTTGCCAATAGTCGAAGGGAGAAGTGAGAAAAAAAAGACGTCTCCACTACACTATGCTGAGAGAGGGATCTGTAAATATGATTATATCGTTTGGGAGATCGCTTAGCATAGCACACAGTAGTGGGGAACTGCGGCGACACCTATGATAGATGGCAGGGGAGAGCGGGGTAAAATGGGACAGTGGGGAAAAACGGGACAGTCAGGGCAAAACTCAATTTTCCAATCATTTTTGGATGCCCGATTTTGTCCCGACGATACATCCGGATTTTCAACTCCGTTTTGCCCCACGGACCACCATCGCCACCATCCAAAAGTCATTGGAAAATTGCGTTTTGTCTCATTATCCCGTTTTGCCCCGCTCTCTCCTACCCAATTTATGAGCATTTTTTTTCGTAGATATCGTGGCAAAAATTCTCGGAAAATATGGGACTTTCTGATATTCTGTGAAAAAAAATTAGTATGAAATTTAATGTAAAGTGGAAGCCCGTTTATGCGCGGTAATGTGGAGAGAGCGTACGTCGGATAAGCGGAAACTCGGATAACATACTCAATTCGACCGTGTACTACTATTATATACTTCATTTTTAATAATAGTCTTTTATTTTACTATAAAAATACTTTCATTTCAATCATTCATTTTTATTTCAATGAAAAAGTATATTAATTGTTCATCACAACCGTGCATTAAATTTAACGTACAATCGTGATGAAAAATTAATCAGAGCTGGGCAAATGCACTAAGTGCTTGAAGTACGTATTGAAGCATCAGGTACTGAGTCAGTGCCAACTACTCAGAACTTTAGGAATTTAGTTCTGCCAGTACTCAATACGTCAGTCCTC
Source organism: Exephanes ischioxanthus (assembly GCA_958510785.1). NCBI lineage: Eukaryota > Metazoa > Arthropoda > Insecta > Hymenoptera > Ichneumonidae > Exephanes > Exephanes ischioxanthus. The sequence continues at coordinate 23,394,491 of OY294020.1, read as the reverse complement.
AAGAACTACCTAGCGCTCAGTACATCCAGTACTTGATACTTTAATACGTACTTCAAGTACTCAGGGTATTCGCCCAGCTCTGAAATTAATATACCTTCTCATTGGAATTAAAGTCAATTATTAAAAATAAAGTATTCTCAATGTTTTTTTATACACTGTACGTTAATTTTTCATCACATTCGTACATGTAATTTATTGTACCAGTTTTTGCATAAAAACTTCCAGTCCGGTAGATTAAATTTCCCACTAATAGTTTTGCAGTGCAGTTGAATACTACCATGAGCAATGGTAATTTTTCTTAGATGACCGGTAGTTTTTATCCTTCTCTCAGTCTACCAAGAATAAGAACCGAAGAACACGAAGAGATCGATAAAACCGTGACCGACTAAACGGATAAAACATCTCGCGACGTTTATTCGATTAACCTTTCACATCGAAATTACTACTAAAATTACTCACGCTTCTCGCCGTTGAGCAGTCGACTCCGTAGAATTAACCAGCACGCGAGATAATGACCACACTAATTTATTCCGCAACGAGTGAACATTAAGATTAAAAAAAAGAGAGAAAAACCAGCGACAAACAGAATTTAAATAAGTGACTACATTCACTGACTCGCCGAAGCGTCGAGCGGCCAGAGTTTGTCACGTTGCTAAGTGGTTTCCGACACGCACCCCTAATAGCGGAGCGGTTCGAAGATTGTAGCTGTTGCCCTCGCCCTGTTCCGGCTTCGCGAGCCGTTTCTGCCTATCAACCCCCGGTGTCGAGAAAGCCACCTATACGTACACCCATACACACGACACCTCAACTTACACCATGGAAACGGTGTTGTGACGAGGTGACCCGCTCCTGGTGATTCACTCAATTTCCCAATGCCCGAGCCGAGAATCGTGTAATTTCCTTGCAGTCTATATGCGCGAGCGTACCTGCGGATATTGTATTTTTACAATGGCATATAACCCCCGTGCTTCGGTGTATTATCGGAGCTTACTCGAATCGTCGCTACTCAGATTCTATATTTATTCCTCGGGCCAAAGCGACATGAGCCACGACTCGTATCTTCTTCTCTTCCGTTTCGCTTCTTTTCAGTTTCACCTCTCATGGTCTCAATATTCCATTGGATATTTTCGTGCCTTAGACTTCCTCTCTCTTGTATTGTCTCCGTCACTGTCTGCCGGAGGAAAAACGTGCCTCCCGGTCCGTTTTACCAGTCAGCTGGGAACTATAGACCCTCTCCTCTGGAGCATCAGCGAAGATGTATGGTACGGTACTCGTAACGATATACCGCAAGCGGGCGAATGGGTATCATATTTTACGAGCTATTGTCATGTTAAGTAGTTGCGAATGGACCGACGTATATATTCATGCGCATGTACGCACGCATGCATACGAGTCCTTCTATGTGTCGGGCACAACACATCCGCCACTTCAAACTATTATGGTATCCCATTTTAGACTTTCTAGAAGCGCCACCACTCTCGGTAAATCGTTCGCCCTCTTTTGCCTCTCGGCTATATATACACGTATACTACTCGCTTAGATTTCCAACAGCACAATACTATAATGGCAGACCGTAAGCTCCATTGTATACTCGTGCATACACTGGCATTAGGTACAGAGGACTCGTACGGCGTGTACACTCCGAGGCAAAGTACTATAATAACATACCGTACTGTAGCAGACCGAGACTACGATCGAGAAACGCGTCGGGAACAATCGTTCGAGATCATTGAAAGAGAGAAAGATAAAGGGAGGCAGGGAATTTTATCGCTTTGGAAATTCAAAGTTTGCGATCGCGAGAACAATCGGGAATAGTTTCGCGGTTATGTTCTACATCCCATCGCTTGTGCATGTGAGTTTCGCGTGCTGGTGTTTGCGTTTTTTTTTTTTTTTTTTTTATAGAGAAAAGTAACGGGAGTCCATTACACCCCATTCCTCTTCCAGAGATTGTTCTTAAGGATCCCCTTGGACCTCCTAAGTCTTTCAAAAGGAGAACAGACGGACAAAAAAACGTACAATATTACAGACAAAATTACAGTTTGAGTGTCTGTGAGCATCTATGAGTATCCGTGTGAGCATCTTTGAGTACCTGTGAGTATCTGTGAGTATCTGTGAGTACCTATGAGTATCTGTGAGTATCCGCGTGAGCATCTGAGAGTATCGGAATGAGCGTCCAATCGACATGAACGTTATTATTATGTAGACATATAGAGACAGCGATGAGATATGCGAGACGTATAGGTAGAACTTTCTCGCGGCCTTCCGTCACTGTCCATGGAGTGTACAACCGTAAACCGCGCAGTCTTTTATCATTGTGCAAGCGACAGAATAACGCATTTCACACGGGATTATTACGCATTCGCAGCGACAGTCAAAAAAAGGAACAACGAGTTATCCCTTGCGGATTCGTCCCCTCAACTGGTACCGCAGCGTGGGGCATTAACACTGTGCCCAATAATCGAGTCCTCGTCTGAGCGTGTCGGAACTCGAGGGTCAGGTTAAATCGTTGGATAACGAGTTCATTGTGGTAACATGGCGTAAATCTCGTGGAAAAATGCAATATCGCGGTCGCTTCACGCTGCTCCCCGCCCTTCGTACCTCTCTCATCCTTTCGTTCTGTTATTCGCAAACGTTATATTTTCGCCCCCCCTTCCGTGCCCCGTTCTCCCCCCCCCCCCCCCCTCACCGCCCTTATTCCTCGATTCTTCTTCTGCTCCCATTCTCTCTCTCTCCACCCCGATGATATATATCTCGGGGCGAACCGGCGCCTACGTAATTCCGTTAGAGCCCGCCGGTGACAGAGAGTAGGTGGATATGCCGGTGGTACCAGCAGCACGCGCATAATGCCCAGAGCAAAACCGACTCGGCGTCGTTCTCGTTTTCGTTGCCGTCGACGACGGACGCGAACGGAGGCGATGTCTTCCCTCCGGGCTCTTGCCCCCGGAGCCTTCCGGCCGAGAGTCTCGAAGGGAGAGAAACGCGACGGAACCGCTCGCCGCTCACACGAGGACCGCCAGGAAATCAGAGACTTCGAGAGAGCGTAACGCGACGGCGGAGCTGGAGAGAAGGAGAGGCAGCGAGATCGAGTCCCATTGTGCCTCTCCATGTGAGGTCTTCGCGTTCGTGGACCTCCTGCTGTCTCCTCACTATGAATTCAACCAGAAGGCCCCGGGAATTCATTTCTCAGATTATAAACTAGGTAGGTATGCTCGCCGGTGGCTCGGCCCGCGGTGTGAGCAATGAACACGGCGAGGAACTTGTTTCCGCGTACTCGCATGCCACCCCTCTCTTCCATCACGGATCTATACGGTATGTACCTTCTGGTATTATCTCAAAGCTCCGTCCATCACCTCTTCAATAGGTTCTGCATCGACGATGAATTATGTTACCCCTCGGTAATAGATTTTTGCCCGGGATTTAGAGAGATATTATACAAGGAGTCTTTCGCAACGGGCTGAGCGCGAATCTTCACTTCTCGCCGCACTCTTGGTGTTGTGTCAATGCAGTCGGGACGATGTCATAAATAAAAATGTATGACGCGACGGGTAAGAGGATTTGTGGTCGGTGGAGCACCGTGGATTTCCGGCTTTCGTTCACTGTTTATCCCCAGAATGAAGCGAATTTCGATACATAAATCGATCGCGCAGCCACCCAACGTCGTCGATATCTGTATCGATGCTACTAGGCGCATTTCCTCTACGAATGAATACGCCAGTAACAAAAAAAAACTGGGACGGACGCGTGATTCCGCAAAACCGAAATCGTACGTGCTGGAAAATCAACAGCGCACAGTTGGAATGCTCACGGATGGCTAGGAAAAAAAGGAGTCGCGTTGCCCTCGATGAACAGATGGCCCTGTTTTTCTTTTTTTTTTCGAATTCTCTCTCACTCGTATTTTCCGGTTTTGGCGCTCCTCTCTCTCCAGCTCTGTGGCTCGCGGTTCACTTTAATCAGGCTTTTTTTTTTTCTATCGAATTGCGTTGACTCGGTTTTGGTGGCACGATGGGTCTCCCGTTCGTTTGCGAATACGTGAAAACGAGGGGGCGTTTTGCTGGTGGCGGTGAGTGAGGGAGATAAAAATTTCACTCCAATCGCGGGCTTGATTTTCCTATTCGCGTCACGGATTTACCCGGCTGTTCCCATCGCACCTGAAACGAGCTCACTATTTTCGTTTGTTTCTTTTTCACTTTCCCTCTGTCCCCGATTCTACCTCGACGTTCTTTTTTTTGTCCTCGACCGAGAAAATGTAATAAACCGGAATCGTATTCTCGACGAGGCTCCCAGGGAATAGAGCGGAGTGTGAGAATTCCCCCCTCGCTCCGAAATCAGATCTCTGGGCCAATAAAGTGCCGGAACAGAAGCCAACGCCGGGCAGATCATTAGTACGTTAACTAACTGAGGGTGTCCAGAGTCAAAGGGACAAAGAGAAGTAATCGGGAAAGAGCGAACGTGTATCTTGTACGACGACGAGGCAATGCAAGTTTTAAGTCGTCACTAATCGCTCCATTTTGTATGTTGATTGTTTGTTTGTTCCAATTTTTAAGAATCCAGGGTTTTCGCCTGAGGAAGCCTTTCCCAGGTCCTGATTATTATTAAACCCCCACAGCGAAATATTTCAATCGAAATATTTTGTATCGACCGAAGCGAATGATCGTTCAGCTAAAGAATGATTTAGTTGTATCAACCAAAAAAACCAGCTTTGAACGTGTCCGACCGCGAATCCGGTTGAACCAACAATTTTTTTTTTTTTGTTCTCAGTGTACAGCACCACCGTTTTTACACCGGATCGCGACGTTAACAAACTCCGACGAGCATCGCATAACCGTTCCTAGAAACGAAGAAGACGGGGAGAAAGTTACAAAGTAGAGACACTCGCTCGTCAAGCCGCTCCTTTGATTGCTCCAACCATTAACCGTATCGCGTATGGCGGTATTGATAGATTATCGACTCACTGCAGCGTACCGTTCGGGACAAACAACGACGAAGATTTTGCCACCGAGAAGCCTAAAAAAATTGTGAAGTTTCCGAGATTATACAATCCAACTAAAGTCCCTGACGTGGCATCGTGAGAGCCCGACTGAGGCCCTAATGCGATCATTACACTATAAAAAAGACGACAGCGTTCCGAGAGCCTTATTTCCATCCAAGATATTTACGCCTCTCGGCATCGCGTTATTATAGATACCACCTTAATACATGAAAAAATATCCTATCTACATAGCAGGTATACACAGGTATACCGTATTTACGACTAGAGACCGGCCTTTGTGAGTCTTTCGACGAGGAGGAATCAGTGTTACCATATAGAGTGTGTATATAGATGTATATACATAATGCAATCAATTCCTTGAGGTGGACTTATGGAGTCCGGTGGGGCCAGCCTCTTACCCCAAAAACAAACCCATTTCTCTCGGAGTCCGATTGTAGAAGCTTTGCATCGAATCGTTTCCGCGTCTCAAGATAGAAAGAGTGGATGGAAACGGAGAGAGAATGCTAGTGTAGTGGAGAACATAATCGTTTCCAGCATCGGGGACGAGAGAGAAAGAGAGAGAGAGAGAGAGAGAGAGAGAGAGAGAGCGAGAGAGAAAGGGCATCGTCATAAATACCAAGACGCGAAGGGGCCAGTCGCCATAACTCTCGATCTCGCGTGGTCCAGACCCGGCGGTGTAGTATACCAGCATCTTCGGCGACGCCTCGGAGTGACTACGCTCGATGGAATTTGGATCCGAAAACTTCCTCCACTCGTTCGTATTAAACTATCGTATATTTTACGAAATAAAAAAAAAAACAAAACGTATAAGGAAGAATACCGTTATAGATTAGAGCGTCGACGATAATATTTCCCGCTGCACTTCTCTATAAATTCCCCCGGGCGGTGTCTCTTTGGTGAAATGAAAGATAAAAAGATATTCTGCAGACTCGCCGTTCCTCTTCTTTTTCCGAATCTCATTTTACGTCGTAAATTTTCATGCCCCGAGTGAGAGAGCGTTATATCAGAAGCTGTCCCTGTATATATGAGTCCCGCTTCTTCTATTCGATAAATTTATAATATGGAAATACGAGTTTTATTCAACGCGCGCGGGCCGGAGCTTTTTCCGCGGAGACGGATAAAATCGCTCGGCTCCCGTCGACCGTTTCGAGCGTCGTGAGACCGAAAGTTGTCACGATCGCGATGTCGAAACCCTCGGCGGCGATAAATGGAGAGGAGAGACACGCGAGCGTGATGTGTGCGAGAATCACGAGAGGGTTCTGTCCTGGCTTGTACGCCTCACGACACTTTGAGTGCTATCCGCGGAGTTGTGTAGGGGGCGGTGTCGTCTCACCACCGTGAGACACTTTGGCAATTAGTACGCGTTAACAATCCTTCGTCTTTCGTTCCCCTTTCCTTCAATCTCCTCAATCTCTCGGCGTGCTCACCTCTCCTCTCACTTTGGGGCTAATGCATCACCTCGACACATACGCACTATAGAGGCGGTGCACTTTATTGCACACCGCCAAGAGCGGGGCAAGACGGAACCCAGTGGCAACACGGAAACGTGTTCTTCTACTAGGAACGAAAGATTACTTCCATGTTCCACAAAAAGTGCATAAAAGTAGTCCATTTCGCCCCGCTCTCCTGTATTACGATATACGGTCGCAAATGCGCACGAGGAAAAGTGACGCTTACCGTTACGAGGAAGCGAAAGCTTTCAATACCTTCTCTCCCCATGTGTCACCTCGCCTCGATGAATTCTCGCGACCCCCGCGAAAGAGTGCCGCGCGATATCGCAAAATTATCCGGAGCGTCGATGGAGACGCTATGTGTAATAAAATGAAAAATTAACAAGCAGTTTCAAAGAAAACATACAGTCATATACATACACATTCAAAATACAGAAATCCAAAAGTTATAGGCATACAGACACACACACACACACACACAGCACACTGTAAAAAGAATTGGTTTGAAAATTAATGAACAGTATTGGAAGCTTCTTTACATAAACTGTTTCTGAAATTTCAAACACATCTGCGTTACAATTTTACGGTAAATTTTGTATTTTTCATTAAATTTTTTGTAAATTTCAAGCAAAAGATTTGTAATTTCAATATCTGGTATATTTACGTCACAAGCAAAGTACATTAATGTTTAATTGATATGAATAATGTTAGCAAATTTCAAGTTCCGGTACATTAAATTTACAATTTATTTTAACAGTGCGTGTTTTCAAAGGGTCTTTTCAGGTTTGAATCCGACATTGAAAAAGGAAGTATTGACTTTTGGCACAAAGATGTTTTATTACTGGGAAAACCGATGAGTCAGTCTCTGACGACCAAATGTTTTATTGTAGGTTGACCGTTATGTTTTTTTTCGCGATTCGACGCGTCAAGACGCTCCGTATCTACACCCAGAAAAAAAGTTTATTTGACGGCAACCGTTTATTTTACTTAAACCAAATAAACAGTGGCCGCCAAACAAATTATTTTTCTGGGTGTACCTGCGGGTGACGCCAACCCTTAAACCAATCGCACAAAAAGTCATGCACTGTACAAAAATTAACCAATGAGAATACGCGATGCGAATCCTTGAAGGCTTCTCCTTCCACTGCAAAATGAAGCGAGAGTCTTTGAGTCTCTTCTATTGTTTGTCAGTCTTCAGCGACTTGTTGCCGAGTCAACGACGAGAGTCAACATAAGAAACTTTCGACGACACTTTGTAATTCTGTTAATTGTAAAGTTTTAAAATACAGTTCAAGTTTATCGTTTGTTTTAATACTGTATTCTCAATTAATTCCTTATACGAAACTAGTTGTCGCCGATTAATTTCGTCTACAACGCGTAGTGCTTGCTTTCGTCGCAACAAGGCACGTTTCTGAATTTACAACTCCCGTGGAACTCATCAAAGAGTTCGCAAAATCTACGGTACATGATCAATTGATACTTATCCTGTAATTTCCGAACACATTAGTAAAACAAAAAGACACAGCCTGCGATGCTTGTCGAGCTTTTAACCATCGATATGTATGTACTCAAAAAACGTGATAGGTATCTTCTTAGCTAATAGGTGAACAGTAAAAACCCTGCGATGTAGATAAAGCGGCGTATTAGCGAACTCGTGTAATACCACGTAATCTTCTTATCGCGGATGGAGAACGAGCCGGGGCATAGTGGAGAGGAAAAAGAAAATGCTACGAAATCGAGATAGATCGTGGATAGATTGTGGAATGTTACTCCGGAGTGATTCCGAACGAGTAGACTGGTTGCCATTATAATGCGGGCATTAAAGAGTCCGGAGTATTTGATGAGGCTGTCTTCGTGGCTTACGACTCGGCGTACATACGTATACCACATATTTAATGTATGTACACCACCGACTTACGAGCATCATCATCAAGCCGTACCCGGCATTCCGTACGAAACATTATGAATCCTAACGAGCGAGAGGGAAAGAGAGGAAGAGCGAGTTAAAGCGAGGAATCGAGAGAAAGAGCGAATCTGTTTCTTCGCCGGAAGAAACCGTCTGCAAAACTTATATAGTGCATATAGTATATACAACGGGATGCACCAGTGCAATCGTCCCGACGGGGGTCTTTATTTCGCTCGTTGTACGCTCGCGCGGCTAGCATAATCGAGCAAAGAGGATTCGAGCAGTAGCAGCAGCGGCATCCAACGAACATCGCCAACCGGAGCATTAAATCTGAATGAGTCTAGTTGGCTTATATTCGTGTGCATTCGCGTTCGTGTACGTGCATAATATACCGGGCGGACTAAGCTACGCTGACCGGTTTAATGTCCATTTTTTTTGCCACTGCCTTCGTACATGTAGTGGCGCGTGGTATAGTAAGTTTCGGGTCGCAGAATCGATGTATACAGCATGTATGTACGTAGATATCGCATCTCATCTTCAGGTGCAATACCGGTGCCCGAGGAAATCTCGGCAACCACCGAGATACGGCCGGGGGGAGTTAATCCTTACTATATTCAGCTCGGTAACCTAACTACACCCAGTTCGCAATCTCTCCCTCAGCGGCGTTACGGAGTTAATGTCCTACCGAGTGCATCCTACACTCGGTGTATCTGTCCGGCAGTAAAAAGGCGTAATTAAGACGTTAAGTCTAACCGGCGTGTATAAATAATGTAAATGGGATAGAATGCGAAACGAGGTGAGTGACGGTTCGCGAAGACCCGCGACGTCACGCCTCTTCTCTCTGTGCGAGGACACTCCTACGGGAGACGGAGGCAATGAGCAATGAGCCGAGTGAACGAGGGTACGGATGAATCATGCCCGAAGCTACACGAGCGAGATCGTCGCTCGGCGACTCCGATATCAAAGATATTGAATATTGATGGGGAGAGAACTCGCAACTTTCGCTATGACTTAATTCCATCGGGTATTAATCGTCGTCGAAGGAAGTTCGTCGAGATTACAGCAGCATCGTTACTCTCCCTCGTGGTTTTTTTCCTTTTCATTCCGATCATTATTCCATACTGCCCACAGCTGCGATATCGTTCCCGTTATTATCGCCACCGCTCTTTGTGTACGCCGAGGTTGTCCTCCGACAATGAATGAAATTTTATATTACCCGTTCCACACAACAGATATATCATGTTACATGTTCCAGTCGGCGCATCGTCGATACGCGTCCAACGATTTCCTTAGACTCGTTACTCCGTAGCTCATTATAAATAAAAGCGTCTCACTGTGTGGTCCAGTGTTCCGCGCAGACACCGCACACTCCACCGCAATCCCATGTCCAATTAAATTTAATGTAAAATATTACACCAGCGACCGATAGTAATCAGCCTCGCTGAATATTTCTTGGCTCAGTTTGCCACTCATAATTGATATCGATGGTCTAAGGCAAGAAGGGCGCATAGTCCGGGCTTACAAGGCAGCTTGCCTGCCCTTGTGGAATTGAGCCATCGACATCCATTCCGCACTATATAAGCTCTCTCCCTCTCACCCCCCCCCCCCCCCCCCCCCCCACCCCAATTGATTTAATCGTGATTATATAGACATCGATTCCGAGCTGGAAAAAAGGCAGTCCCTCCGCACCGTTCAAGGTGGTCTCCTTCGAGCTCCGAGCGAAGGAGGAACAGAGAGCCAAGGAGTGACAAACATACAGACTGGCACGTCTAATAGAGTCGTTGCGGACCGACTGGCAATCTCATCGTACGAATAGAGAGACGCTACCGTGAATTCGCGCACCCCTTCGCAACCCGTTATTACCCTTCTGGAATCAAGGATAACGTATAGCGGTTGCTTTCTCTGTTAGAATTGCACAAGTCGGAGGGGCCTGGCGCGGTACTTATCCAGCCCCGCGGTCTTAACGGGCGCGTACGGGCTACCCGCGATCCTCCGGGCAATGTTTATGCGTATCCGTATCCTAGCCGGTGTTTATTAACTCATTGTCTGTAATATTGTAATGACTACACGGACAGATAGAGTACACGGGGACTTAATGGCATTCCGAGAATTCGTAGGATCGGCGTTACGCGTCCATACATCCCGACAAAGATACATTATCGGCGTGCATCATTCGACGAGACGCCGCGATTGCGCGTGTGCACGCCGCGAGGGTGAATTCTCCGTGAAAACTACCGGGCGTGACTGGTGCGGCGCGCTTTTGCCCGGAGGCATCGACACGTGAGGTCCCGGCTTCAACCGAGAATACGAAGTGTACACACCGCACCGCGAATACACATCGCTGCGGCATGTGTGCTATTCTCCGCGGCGCCCGTCGAATAACTATGTTTTCCGGATCAACCGAGCCAAGCCCCGCATATCGTTTCTGCCTGGCGATCGTCGCTCGCCCCCCCCCCCCCCCCCCCCCCACCCCCGGGCCAATCGCAGTCACGTTGCGTCACATGAATTTCATTAACGGGCGAAAAGTTTGATCGACGGCGCGTTAGCCTCGTTCACCGGGGTTCGTGATTCTTGAACCGTTGGGGGACAAGACGAGCGGAGCCGAGCAAAGGTGGTTCACGTTAGAGGAATGGAACGGGCATGCCGTCTGCGGTCTGCGGCGTCGGGCGGATCACCATTTTCGCTTCAAAGAATCCCCCGGTGCCAGGGCCTTTGACGTGCGTCGCGTCCTAGCCCCCCGTCTTCTCGTCCTCGACTACCGTGGTCCACGGAATCTCGCTTCGACGAGTTCAAAGCTCCCTCGCTCGCCGGCTCCAGCGTGTGCGGCACGAGGAATCTCCTTCATCGCGGTATACTTTATCCGCTATTGCCATGGAACCGAGGCAACTTGGATTCTTCTAACCCGTGTGTAGCTGCCGTTTGTAGAAGACGTAAAAGAATTCCGTTTTCCATTCGCCGGTCCTCACCCGGCTTTCGTCTCCTTCCCTCATTTTTCGTTCCCTCCGCTTCGGCATTCCGACTTTATCTTTATTCCGTTACTTTCTTATACACTCTCCCGTGTCTTCCCCGTGCGTCCTTCTTATACTCCATCGACCTCGCTCGATCCGCAGAGAAGTTCCTCGACGGAGTGCATCGTGAAAAGATTCTTTACCGATCCCAACGAGAATGAGGGAGCTCTACTTCGCGATACGAGAGAAAACGCACGGGGAATCCGCAGCCAAGAAGACCACGTTCTTTTTCTCGAACCAGAACTCCCAACTGCGATCCAACCTAGCGATATTCCACCGACGGAACGAGAATCGATGTACGACTTACTGCTGAATCCGTTCTGTCTCGTATCGCTCCCGACTCTATCGGAAACTCTCGTCGGAGTCGCGGAAAGACACGCCACACTGCTCGCAATCGGTGGAGCGATAGGGTTACAGCAGTGACCGATTGTGCAACGCTATCGATATATTAATAGTCGCTACCAAAATATAATAAACGTCAGATCAGTGTCGTATTCCAAGGTCGAGAGTCACCCTTGCGACGCGCTTCCGTCTATCCGAATTTTTCTCTTTATTCCACTGTTCTCTCCCGCCTCTCGAGAAAGTTTACGTATATTTCTGTAACGTCTAGACTCTCTCGCGGAGCTCTGTAACCGTGTCCGAGTGAGTCCCACTTCTGTCCCTCGTGTGTTTGATTTGGCAGAGTGTGCGAGAGTCGTTTGCTCGCTCGTTCGTTTGCGTTTCTGGCGTTATTCCGGCCAACTGGTCCTCCCCAGCGAGAGAGCCATGATCATCATCTCGAGCGTGTTCATCCGTGGCCCCGCGTTGATTTATTCTTCGCTGTTTTACGTCAAGCGCCAGTGCGAGAAATAACGCTGCGTGGCTGGCTTCTCCGTCCTCCGCACGAGTCGTGAGTCAACGCGAAGGCGGCTCCGCTGTCTCGGGATCTCTCGAGACCATCGTTCCGTCGTCGGCTCGCTTCGTCGTTCTCGCACAAGTATACATCTACATCCCCGCTCTCCTCCCATATCTCACGAATGTCTTTCACAATGACGATCTCCTCTCCGATAGAATTACGCGAGACGCTCGAGTCACGAGACATTTTCCACCTCGGAGACTCCGGCGAGATAGCCGGGCTCTTGGTAATGACGGAAAGTGGAAAAGTAAGAGAGAAAATATCTCGCGTTCGCGGTAGCCCGTTAAAAGAGACGAGCGTTTGGTACTCGAGCCACGAGAGGCTGCGAAGGCGCGCGCGACTTCCTTTCCCTCTGCTTTTCTTTATATTCTCCCCCGTTCCTTCCTCTCATTCTTTCCCGTCGTTTTGTCATAAATACGTTCGCCTGAACATAAACCCTTTGACGATTCTACCAAACTAATTTCCTTCTCCCGAGGCATCTCACAACTACCACAGCCCTCCCATACAATCCCTGCACGGGATTCTGCTCGCGTAGCAACCGCGTTTGTCCTGACGGCTTTTGAAATCCCGGAGTCGCGAGCGAGCGGCAATAAACCGGCGAAAGGGCAAGTACCGATACCGTGCATCAGCTCTTAACGACGCACTCGAGAAAGTCGACACCTCTTTCGACCGACGATTCACAGCGGAGTGGCGGAGGCGAATTGCGCACGCCCCGCGGACGGCTTTCGTGCGATAGATTAAAGTAGGATGAAGAAAGAGTAAAAAGGAGTGAAAACCGGAAACCGCAGGACACGCCGTTTCTCTCCCCCCTCGCATGTCGGCCTGGCTGGTCTGTCTCCTGCCCGTGAACGCCCGGACCACCGAGAGTCCCCCAAGTGCGCGTTCCGGTCCACTTGTAATCGCCGTCCTCCAATAACCGGTCCACAGAACCCGGCTTCCTGACTCCCCGTACCTCTCTTTCTTAACTCCCCGTCTCAAAAATTTACCACATCCCCCTTCTCCCGAGCCCCTCGTTCGTGTCCCTCCGCGCTCTCGCGACTCGGACAAATTGGGAAGCGCGAGAACACTCCGTGTACTCCGAGAATAAACGATCGCCGGATGTCCAACGAATCTCTTATCGGTGAACTGAGAGAAAAAACGGGGATGGAGCGAACGTACATGAGCGCTTGAACCAATCGAATATGGTCGGCTCAATGACGATTTAGGTGGCTCAACCACCGAGAGGTTGAGTTAACGACATAAGCTTGAGTCAACCTCTCGGTGAGATTAAATACGGCGAAACTGATGGTGAACTTGAACCAATCGAACTCATTGAGATTGAGTCAACCGCAATTTGAATCAATCAACCTCGCTGACGTTGGCTCAGCCTCAGTGAGATCCATTGATTCAAGTTCACCATGAGTTGAGCCAACCTTATGTTGAGCCAACCTTATGTTCTTAACTCAACCTCTCGGTGCTTAAGCCACCTAAATCGTCATTGAGCCAACCAGATTTGGTTGGGTCAGCCTCTCATGTGTGTTCGCTCCATCCCCGATTTTTCTCTCAGTGCGCGACGAAATATCAGTCCGTGCATACTTCTGCTCGACCGAGGGCGAATCATCCTCGAGCAAACTAATATTTTTAGTTTCACCGACTAAAAATTCATTCGTACGCAGTCGTTGGGCATCGGACCAATATTTTTTTTTTTTTTTTTCTCGGTGCGGTGCCCGCTTTTGTGTGCATGCACATCTCAATTTTACATATCCGCGTACATGCGCATGGGCTCCTTTGCTGCCGGTTACGGAGTGGGTGTGGAAAATTATGCAAGCCGGAAGTCCAAATAAGAAGAGGCGGCGGCGTCGAGGATATACAACGGGGACGTAAAAAAAAATTACATGCCCCAAGGCATTCCGGGCGATCGGAAATAGCCCAGGCGCGCACACACTGTCTGTACGAACACACGCGTACATGGACTCATCCTCGACTACCGATATTTAGAACGAGTCTCTGTGGACATTGGTCCATGTGCCCATGCGTCCGTTCATGCATCCGTGCTGGCCGCGTTTTCGCCTCTGTCGAAGGGCCGTAGCGGGCAACGCAACCGACCTGATCGATAGCTTCGGTTATTGACAAACGGCGCACAACGGTCCCAATATACCGCCAATCCACTTTGCCCAAATGCCCTTATCGTCCTTTTTCGCATTTCGATTCTTTTATTTACGCTGTACTTCATTTTTACTTCCTGGTGGAGGATGCTTTGTTTCCGTGGAAATAAAGGTATGTAGAGGCGGTCGGTCCTCAATGTCTGGTTACATTTTTGGCGAAATGCTTTCAGTCATAAAAATTTTAGGCGATTTTTTTAACCTTGCTAAAAAAAAGTATGTGCGCATGCTCTTACAATTTTTGAGCTATGGGGTTAAAAAATTGTAGACGAAGGGACTATTATCGACAGATGATCGCTACTTAATTTGGCGAGGGTCGGTCGAATCGTTTCAATGTTATGAGATTTGGAATTTTTTTAATTTCCGGAAAAATTAATGTTCGCTTACTGACGCGAGTTTCCGTATCAAATGTTGAGTGAAGAGTAAAATAAGTGGCACATTCATGATCAGTAGGAAAAAATACATCAGGCTTGGCCCCGAAACAACGAATAACTACAATCTTTGTAATGAATATTGTAAAAATTAGTCATTTTTTTGTATTTTCAATCAGCCATATATTTCAAATGCGATAATTTTCTTTTATCGACAAAGTTACCCCTGTGCGGAAGTCAAATAATCACGGAAAATGATTTTCCATATATTGACCACAAAAAAAAAAAAAAAAAAAAAAGCTTGGTTTAACTAAAAGTCGCGGTTTCATACCTTCAAAGCTGTTGTTTGTTTGGTACAAATGAAGCATCGTGTCGTTAAACGATTATTTGCTTTAATCGTTTCAAAATTTGTTCATTCAAACAAACATTGTTGTTGTACCACCCAAAAACCTTTGAACGTATCCCATCGCGTTGGCTAATCCAACTATTTCTTTTTCTCAGAGTAGAAGCTTTATACACAGAAGTAGATTAGATTAGCTTCATGAAAATCTAGAATTCTTATATATAAAATATCTACCGGGAAATGCCTCTTCCTGTTTGTCTCGACGTGCGAATTGTAAAAAATACTCCGACGCGACGGTCCAGTGTACAAAAATAATCAAAGACCGATTTGTACGTTATTTGCCGTAGTCGGTAATTTGTACCTCGTAATTGATAATTATCGGTCAATTGGGTAGATTGCGGTGCGGTGTTAGGTACCGTATCCGTGAGGTGAAGCGATCGAACGAGCGACGGACGGCTGCGGGAGGGGGAGAGGGAGGAGGAGGGAGGGCAGGTGCACAGCGGTAATTATGGATAATGAAGCGCGATGGAAATACCCAAGTTTGCATGGAACTCGTTGATGTACAGAGGGAAGAAAGTGGAGAACTGTTGCAGCGAATTAGCGACGAGAGATTGATTCGCTATTGAATGGAACATGGCAGCGAGCTGAAACGAGTCGCATTTCCACGGATCCATGGATCTGTCACGCGAATAATGCCGATACGTCCGAAAGACGGGCCGCGTAATCTCTCACGGATATCCCGTGATGTTCTCATGGCGCCCATAGTTTCGAAGATCGCTCCGGGATTATCCAATATTTTAATTAGCGAAACCAGTTTTTTCTCATCAACGGCCGTGGGTGAGCTCATGAATACTATGTAAATCGGTGTAATTACCTTCATCGCCGAGACCGCGCCATTACAGGGGACATCCTCGGGCGTCACGAAACTTTGCCACTAATATGTTTCGCTATCTACAAGTAATCCTTATTCGGAGACACCGGCTGGAAAGAATAAATGTTTTCTCGCATCGTCGAGTGTATACGCACCAAGAGAGTGAAACCGAGTGCATTGCGCATGTACCCAGTTCGCATACACCGCGTTCGAGTGGTAACATCGATTAAATCTGGAACGTCCGTCAATCGGTCCGCTCTTGGTCGCACGACTCGTTTCCTGCGGTCCCTTCGTGTTAGACGATGCACAACGCGGCAGGGCATGGGATAACGCCATTGCGCTGATTCTCGGAGGAGATATAGCTGCCCCGAGAGCCCCGAGCAGTCACCACAGGGACACACCGTTCTCGCCTCATTCGGGTGCTGAATAGAATCGCTGAAGGAGAATATTGAGATAAGCCCGAGCTTTCCTATCGAGAGAAAGGACCCTCTTTTCTCTCATTCCTCTCGCCTCCGCATCTTCGTCGTCGCGTTGGCGTGAATGGTCACATCTTCGACTCTCACACACACACACACACAGAGAGAGAGACCCCGGTGACGGAGAGTTCGTCGTTCTTTTCCACACATCTTCCACCCTATGTCTGCGCTTTCTTCTCTCGTCCTCCCTTTTCTTTCTCTCCGAGTTCTCGCCGATAATCGCATTTCGCGTTCGAGTCTTTCACCCTCCCCCCAGCTCGCTGTCTCACCTGTTCATTTATCATGGATCGGACGAGCAGGTGATCTATAGTGGCACTGCGGACATTTCTTTCTGTCGGCGATTCCCTCTGGAACGCCCTGTCCACGATGCGCTCCTGACCAGTCAGTGGCGGAAATCTAATTTACTTCGCGACAGGCTCAATTCCTTTCGTTGCATAACAGTGTTCGATTGTCCCTCGGCAGTGTAGACGCCCGCAGATCCATGCCACGGTCGGGAACCATTTTTATCGCGATATTCGTCGAATTCGTTGCCATACGACGCGCCGCGACCGCAGAGGTCTCTGCGGCGCACACTGACGATGTTACCTGCGGATCAACAACATCCGACAGCTCCATCCAAGTGTCGTTGACTCGCCTTTGTGTCTTCGTCACGGATCTGGGTTGCTTATCTTCCGCGAGTTCTACGACGTCGACGGGACCGAGGCAACGTCACGACTAAAGTCGATATACAGACAATGCTAATAATAGACTTGGCCAGGTTCTCTGACCGTCGGTTGCCTCGGGAGCTTTCAACTTTATGTCTTCCCTTTACCCAGGTGGGATTCCACCGTAACTGGAAAAAACGGCACGGCGCCAACTCCGCACTGGCTGCCGCAGGTCAAAACGCCGTACCTGACCGGCACACCGAGAAATAGTACTTTGCGATACAAGTGCGGTAAAGCGAACTTTATACGCACGCTGTGGAGTGCGACTTACTTCGGAGTCCGGCTATATAGTATCGCATAATATTGTATGTAACGAATGCAGGAGAAGTGTTACTCCGCACTAAGAAAAACTTACATAGTAAATAGTTCCCAGGGGGGACTCCTACATTTTACAGTTACGACAATGACCAAAAATTATAGTTGTAACTATAATTATAGTTTAATCAATTGAGTATGTACTATGACAAACTATCTATATAGACGTCCCCCCTGGGAACTATTCGTTATAGTAGGCAATACCATCCTTTTTCTCAGTACGTGCCTGCTGATTGTGGCACTGTAGAGCCAGCGTGCAATAAAGTACGAGGAGCGTGCAATAAATTCCAGAGATCGCACGCAAAGGAGCCGATCTGCGCATGCGCCGGGAATTTATAAAACTCATGGCCGCGAAGCGCCACTCTCGACAGGCACGGAAAGTAGCGTTTTTCATGCATGAGTTACATAAAATAAATGGTTGGATTAACCGAGGTGCGATCGCATACATTCGAAGGTGTTATTTGGTTGGTACAACAAAAATGTTTGTTTGAGTCGATAAATTTTGAATCGCTTGAAGCGAATAATCGTTCAACAAAACGATGTTTATTTGCACCGAAACAAACAACACCTTTGCGTGTTACCTCGACTGTTGGATAAACTAACAATTTTTTTTTTCTCAGTGTAGCGGAAACGAAATCGCTCTTCCGAGAGCTAACAAGCCTCGGGCGATGCAACTGCGAAACTGCTTGGTAGAGAAAAATGAAAAATGTCCTCTGTGACGTCATTTTCGGTTTGAAATAGTACATTACTCCACGAGGGCAAAAAACGTTTTTCTAACGAGTGTGAGTTTGCAGCACGAGCCGAAGGCGAGTGCTGTAATCACACGAGTTGGAAAAAGTGTTTCGCACGAGGGATGTACGAAATTTTTCATCACAAGGTGCCAAAATGGCGGTTTTACGCACGCGAAGCGGGCGGAAAAGTGGCCATTTCCGCACCGAGTGATGAAAATCTAATTTTTCAACCGGAAATGATGTCATACCGAAAATAGGTCTCTTACGTTTGAGAATTGAGATTTTCAAACCGGAAGTGATGTCAGAGAGGGACTTTGGTATTTTTCTCTGGAATGTATCTCGGATTTAGCCGGTACGGAGTTGCAATATGGACTGATTCGCCGGTTGGGGAAACTTTGATCGGCTAACTGCGAGTTGCGATGGAGCAAAAAATACTATACAGGAAGGAGAGGAGTGGCGGAGGTAGAGCGCTCAGTCCGTTTCCGGCGGCGATACAACGGAGATCCAAGCGACTAAACAAACCTCGCCATTAACTAATTAATCTTCGTTAAGAGGGGCACGATCTTGCATTGCCCCCCCGGGCCCTCTCCATCTCTTCGCTTCGTCAAACTCTTTTTTTGCCCTTCTGTATTGTCTTCGGCGTCATTCGCCCTACGCAGTGCGTCCCGTCCACACGGATTCGCTCACAGTTCCCCCTCATCCTTTTCGCTTCCTCTCCGGCTGTCGGACAATCCTCTCCCAGTCTCCTCATCTTCTCTTCCCACCGACGCCTCTCTAGCTCGCGGCCTCCCTTCCTGCCGCATCCGTCACCGCGAAAGAAAAAAAAAAAAACTCGACGAAATTAGTTTTTCGCCTCCGCCTACCTCGCCCTCCTTTTCTTTTCTCTGTGTCCGCTTTCGGACTTTTCTCTATTTTATTTCCTCGGCCCCGTTTTTTTTTTTTTTTTTCCACCTCGCCTCCCCGTGCTCCCGCATCCTCCGGGCGTTCGACGGGCTCGTGAACTGGACGTGCCTCCACGTAACTCCTGCCACCCTTCGAACCTCTTCGTTCTTCCGCGGTCGTACCATATGTTGCCAAAACTTACAGACCACGCTTCCAGAGTATTGGCGTATCGGCGTTGAGCATTTCACGTCTGGATGTAAGCGATTATAGTGCTATGTTCACAAACACGCTCACCCAGACCGCCGGTACGCGACGAGAAACGGGAATGACGAATGCCCCAATCGTGAGCTGATACCCCACGACGTGATATTTCCTTGGTATAAACTTTTCGAGGTGTAATTTTGAACGTTAAATGAATTCTCGACGCGAGTGAGGTAAATATAAGACTCTTGACGCGATGAAAACAGAACAAACTACTGCCATGATTTTAAAGTTATGTGAAATGCTTAGCCCAAAATGTTAAATACCTTCGAACAAAATGGATTTTTTGTTACCGATTCACTCTGTTTCGCGTCGTTTTATCATGGAAGATAACAACACTTTAGATTCAGTTTAGATAAAGTACCGTTTGACCTCATCACGCTTTTACTAAACGTAACAATCTTGGGCGATGCAAAAAGAACAAGCTGTTGCCATAATTTTAAAGTTATGTGAAATGCTTAGCCCAAAATGTTAAAGACCCTTGAACAAAATAGATTTTTTGTTACCGACTTACTCCGTTTCGCGTCGTTTCATCATGGAAGATAAAAAAAATTTTAGATTCATTTTAGATAAAGTACCATTTGGCCTCATCACGCTTTTACTTGTGCTCTTCGCTGCCTTGCAATCGTCATCTCTCCGGGCTTACCTCTCGAGCGTACGCTCTTTACGGCCCCGGCAGCGCAGTGGAAAATTTAAATTCGAACGAGTAGTACTCATGCCGGGTGTAACTAAGTGAAAATGACGTCGCCATCCTTACCCTTATACGAGTCGTCGGGGGTGCTCTACGCTCTTCCGCAGCAGCCGTCCGGCTGTCTGCTTGTTTAACGCAACTTTCCTCGTTATTTCCGTCATTCGCGACTAGTGCACTCCGTCCTCGGCGTCGAGTGTCTCTCTATAGCCACGTAAAGTACAGTATGTCCCAGCAGTAGCCGCCGAATCCCGACCATCAACCAACAACAACTGAATCGGAGAGAAGACATTTTTTAGCCTTGACATATTCTTCACGACTGTATCCCAACGAAGGCGGAAGCTTTTATTTCCATCGTGAACGTTTCGTCATTCACTGCTCTAGTGTACCACAATCTAGTGTATTCCCCACTTATTGTTCGGTTCATACAGTAGAACCTCGCTTATCCGACCTTCGATTAACCGAGCCTCCGCCTTATTCCAAACCCCCAACTCATCCGCACCCTCCGCGTTAACCGAGGTAATAAACCGAGGTGTAGGCTCGGAAATGCGGAAAACTCGAATAAAACGCATAAAGCAGCAATGCCCACGCGCGGAGTAGTCTGTAAAAACTATTTCGTCGCATAAGCGCTTAAACTTGTATAAGTCTACTACGTCTTCGTATTGCGCGCTGCAAATACAACAGTTTTGATTTTAGAGTCAATGCTTTATGTTTATACGAAGTTGATGTTAATTAACTAAATTATATTTATATTTAAAAAATAACTAATGTAACTAATAAAGTTAATGTTTATATGAAGTGGTGTTTTATTTTTTTTAATGTATAATCGTAGCACAAGTTTGAATCGAGTATGTTATCCGTGTTATCCGAGATTTCACTTTTCCGGCGCTCACCCCACATTACTTCGCATAAACGGGGTTCTACTGTATATCCATCTGTACTTCTGTCCTTGGCTCCGGAGAAAGAGTCTCTTTATTGTGCGATTCTCTTTTTCAAATAAAAACAATCTTTGAGCAGTATCGCTCCGGACATTGCCATTCTATCCAGATCCTCCTCACGATCTTCCCTTTGTTAAATTGACCGGCCACTCTTCTCGAACCCCCTTATTCTATCTCCTTCGCCCAACCTCCATCTATAAATCTCTCACGGGCTTTTTTTACCCTGTTTTTCCTCACCACTCGAAAAGATGCCATTAGACCTCGTCGGGTACAACCGGCGATGCGTGCCACGGCATCGTTGGTCCGAGGGAATCTCGCCCCGGCCGCTGGAAGATAACTCTGCGGTCCTGCGGGGTTGAGCGAAATCTGGCGGGTATCTTGTTCCCTCGCAGGTCGCCGGTAGCCACCGCACAACGAAAGAACTGCGGTCACGAATCGGGGCGAATCAGTACCGCATTGAAACGAACTTAATCCGGCGGTCGAATTTGCCATTCGACGATCTTGTAACGAAATCGACTTCCACTTCGGGGTGTCCCTTCAATAAACCCCGATATTCGATTCCGAATATGAAGATCTATCCGCGCCTTCGACTTTACGCGCTCGTCACAACGAAGTGCGCCGATCCTGTGAAGATATCCAGTCACGCAGGCATCGAGAGAAAGTCTCAGGACGCTTGAGCGATCCCGACGAGGGAGTATCATTCGGCTTCGTCGACCTCACATCGACGTACGACCTCTCCGAAACGCAATAAACGTGCAGCCGTGTGCTTGACGTCAACGACGATCGTATAGTACGACCCATAGTAACCGGAGTTACGTGCCCAGTTTCGGTCATAAAGCTCACTCGGCAGCCAAAGAACCGGGCCCCAGAAAGGCAGAGCCATTCCGCCGATGTTGCTGATGCCGGGATTCGCCGCAGCCCAATGACATTGCGACCACTCGCGAGACCCTCGACTTCCATTCGGAACCATTGCTTTTCCGTAATACCCCTTTGATCACTTTGGTACAAACTCCTTTCGCACCGGCGGTTGGTACAAGTGCGCGTAACCCTTTTTCTTTAGCAAAGAGCACGCCGGCCGATGTGAGTCAAGTACACGTACACGCCGGAATGGTCGGTGAAAATGAGAACGCGACGAGAGCACGTGTAATCCGGCACGTCAGCTCTTTCCTGCGCCACACAACTACTGTGCTTTCATAAACGCGACGCAATGAAATTTATTTCCCCTCGAGCTGTACAATTAAACGCCCATTCCGGGAATATATTCCCTCGTTTTATAATAAAATTCAAGCATATAAGGGACGAATGGTCCGTATTGAAGGACCCAGGATAAACGTGCGGACCACGCTGCGGTCACTCGAGGGCCGAGAATCGAAAGAGGGACCTCGAGAGGGAGGGGAGCGTATATCGATGCTTTTCACGGTAATATCGCTCCCGGATAGAAATAGAGGAGTATATCGGTCCGGCATCGATGCTGCGGCCGGTTCTGGCGGTGGTGGTAGACCGCTCGTACCGGCGTATCTTTGACCATACATCAGCGCACACCCCTGCGACACACAGGGCGGTTTACCGGTCGCACTCGGGAGTCATAGCCGCATACGTTCTATAGTGGCGGAGAATCGGGAGAGAAACGTGCGAGGGAAAAAGAGAGAAACGGAGAGATCGCCAGCATCCCTCGCCTGAGAGCAGCAGGCCTGCAGGCCTGTGTTTGCGGCTCATGCTGCTGCTGCTGCTGCTGCTGCTGCTGCTGCCGCTGCTGTTCCTGATGCTCTTGTTGTCTTGCGGGCCCTGCTGCTGGTACTAGCGAATGGCTATCGACATCGGGGAGCGAGGGAGAAGCGTAGAGTGGCGCTATTGGAGAATCGAGAGGCAAGCGTCAGGGCAAACAGCATGAATCAAGATTCAAGCGTGGCCACACACTGTATTATTGTTCCTGCTGAGGCCAGGCACCCCCGGTTGTTCTGCCGCTGGCTCCCTTTGATCGTATACCATTTAAGGTAATTATGGCTCGACCAGTCGAGCCTTTCTTCCTTCCATTCTCAGCGGCATGTATGTATACGCATTATCCCACGCGTATTGGTTGGCTAGGATTATTAGGTATCTCGCGGCGAAGAATGACCGATCCCCTCGCTTGACGGCTCTATATTGCCCCGATCCCAAAAAAGACTCGGAGCCCGAGCTCGGATGAAGAACAAAACGAGTTTCTGATTTTGCTCCCGCATACTCGGACGACATATGCGTCGGGTACCCGTGCAATCGCAATTCCTGTATTGCACCGTGTGCTATCCGCGTACCGATCTTTTCGATAATCTCCTCGGCATGGAGTATGTTGACACTGTTCACGCACCCGGGAAAATAACTTATTTGGTTTAACAAAATATTGATTCAAATCAAACAAATATTTACTTAAACCAAATAAATATTTATTTAAACCAAATAAATATTTACTTAAACCAAATAAATATTTACTTAAAGCAAATAAATATTTACGTAAACCAAATAAATAGTTATTTGCGGAGCGCACGTCAACTAAATTATTTTTCTGGGTGCGATAGATCGTTATTATCGAGGGGCGAAAATCGGCTACGAAAATGTGCTCTCTGTAGATAAAAAAATGAAGGTCCTTGATTTGGTCTGTCCGTCTGTCCGCCTATCTGTCCTCACGCAAACACCCACAGATATACCTACCTATACACCTATACTACACGAAGAAGATTAAGGTCACTCGGGGAAAAGTGGATGGTGGCGTGATGTCAGGCGATTTCCCAAACGACCGATCCATTAAATATATATCGAGATGCATCGCTGACGTGAGCCTTTCGCGAAAGATTGCAGAGAATGAGAGAAAGCGACTTGGCTGATACATCAACCGAATTCGACTTTTCTATCCTTTCCGTCTAAAACAAATCCACGGAAACAGGATTGCCAGGTACGCGGGCGTGCAAGGTGCAGAGTTAAGCTCACGAATATCATAAAGCGACCGGTGTAGCACCTCTGTTGTACCCTTCGTGTATCAGGGATATCGCGCGACTATCGAGCACCGTTAGACTCGGAATACGTGACGAGAATATCGCCACGTATGTTCCTATGTATGCAGACTCGTCTCGCCGCTTCTTCGCCATGTGTTTCATGTTCAACCTCTATCGATTGGCCTGTACCCCCGATTTATTCGCCTGCCGAGAATTCCACCACGGTCTCTATATATCTCGGCTCTCTTCTCGCGTTCTTCATCCTTTTTTTTTCCTTTTTTTTTTTCTTTAACTCACTCGTTCTCGCAATGATAAGAAATCCGCGATAGCAGGTGTACGAGAGATATAAATTTTATACGAATCGCCCGCAGCAACAGACTTCAGCAGCGGCGGCTGCCGTAACGGTGGAACGAGACATAAATAAAAACTGCTTATGCAACAACAACAACAAAAAAGTGAGAGATGAGAGAAGAGTGCGAGAAGATAACTGAGCAAGAAACGACGAGTAATGTGTGAAAGAAACCGTACTAGAAATAAATAAGTATGAACTGAAGGAAGAAAAATGTGCGAGGCGTACTTGCGGGCGCAAGGAGTCCACGAACACTCCGGTAGTTACGTCCCTCGTATAGAGGAAGGCGTTCTCTGTATTGTGGAGCAGACTAAACTAAACATATTTCGTACTACAGCTACGAGACTGTTGCGGTTGAGATTTATGGCATAGGAGTTTAATTAACCCGGTGAGGCGTGCGCCCGAGCGTTGTGTTTCGCGCTCATGGCTATTCGTAATAATTAAGGAACACGCGCGAGAGGGCCTTCCCGCTGCTCGTCCTCGTCCTCGTCCTCGTACTCACGGCTCTTGCATTCTTCCACTCGCACACGCACAACGGCTGTGTCTGTGCGCCTGCACTGTGGTACTTGGACATTCGGTATTATCTCTGCGATGAATAAAAGAGCCACGATTTGCGGCTCAAGATCAAGAACCACGCCTATCTGGAGATCTATGTACCACGGTGAGAAATTAAGTACTGAATTCGATCCAACGTGATTTTTTTTTGTTCTTCATTAAGGGGCTGCTGGAGCTGTTTTTTTTTTTTTTCTTTTTTAACTCGCTTTACCTGTTTTACCGACGGAATTAGACAATTTTTCAGTTCCGACTTAGCATTGTTAATATGCTACGCGTATGCGTCAAATCATGCAGGACTATGATATTGACATACAAGTTTTGGTGTGCAGTCAAATGTCGATTGAAAACTTGCAAGGAATTAATAAAATCGAATATTATAGTTTGCGAAAGTGCACGAACGTAGTGTCACGATTGACGCACAGGTGGCTGTGCATCGTGCCGTACACTAGGGGAGAGCGGGGCTAAATGGGACAGTGGGGCAAAACGGGACAGTGAGGGCAAAACGCAATTTTCCAATAACTTTCGGATCGTGGCGACGGTGGTCCGTGGGGCAAAACGGTCATGGCTGGAGGAAAGCAATATTCGTAAAGTATTTGTAATATTCGAACCTTAGTAACGGAAGACGTAGAGCGCATAAAGAGTCTTTACATCGGTTTGCCCAGGATCAGTCGAGGAACAAGACGTGACAGAGAGACATTCGTACGACTAGCAAAAGAATAATGAAAAAAAAAAAATCAAACAAACGCAAGAGAAGCCGCACGCAATTATTTTCATTCCGACAGATAATAAATTCCCTCGGGGAGCCGCAGCTTTTTGTACTTCTGCCGGCGGCGCCAAGGGCGCGCACAGCCACTCGAGCGCAATCTCATTCCTAGGTTGTTAGTCGTTTCGTTTCGACGATAGCGTCGTACTGCTTTTTTCTTTCCTCTCATTTTTTTTTTTTTTTTTTTTTAAAGAAAAACCGATGAACAAGTTGGAAGACACCAGATACATACATAGTGGGCACTCGATCGGTTCCCCGACGGCTCGTATCAGATTATTATTTTTTTTGATAGCTTGTTTATTTTTTTCGTACAAATAACTTTGCGCTACACCCAGAAAAAAATAATTTATTTGACGGCCACCGTTCATTTGTTTAAAATAAATATTCATTTTATTTAAGTAACTACTTACTTAATTTAAATAAATATGTTTTTAAATCAAATAAATATTTGACTAAAACCAAATAAACGATGGCTGTCAAATAATTTTTTTTCTCGTTGTACAGAGAATACTGGTAATACAAGCCGGAAGCCCGGGCAGGTTTTACATGGTTAAGAAAAATCGGCATGACCAATACACCCAGAAAAAAGATTTATTCAAACCAAATAAATTTCGATCTTCAAATGACGTTTATTAGGATAAAAGAAATGTTTCGTTGCCTTAACAAAATCTTTATTAGATTCAAATAACGGCTTTTCTTTACTTTCAGTAAAAAAATGTATTCGAAGTGACTATTTATTGATTTGTACTTTAAAATAAATGTTTATTCGACACAAAGAAATCGAATCATTGAAAATACGATTTTGAGTAGATATTTATTTCGCCTCAAAGAAATTATATATTTGGCACCAAAACAAAACACGGCTATTATCCGGCAACGCGCATTGTAGAGTCGTGAACACGTCAATAAAAAGAATAATATTATCAAACAAAAAAAAATATTAGAATTTAATAAATGCTCTATTAGATTATGAAGCAAATAATAATTTTTCTTCGTCCCCAATAAATTTTCTTTGATTGGAATAAACTTTTTTCTGGGTGTAAAAGGCACTCGTCGATTGACGCATGCACTGAGCCGCTGTGCGTCATGCTCTGCGTTATACCTTCGGCCATTATTCTATAAAGGCAAGGTCTATAGACTTTGGTAGTACGCAACATGAAGTTCGTCTGCTGTTAACGATTACCCACAGAGATCTATATGGACTCCGTTTTGTATAGACCGGAGTCCATCGTACACCAGATTTTTTTTTATCCGCTTACCGCTGCGAGCTTCGGGTGTTGCTTTTCGTAATTCGGTGACTACAAAGAGTCCCGCAAATGGCCAGAGGGAGGCGGAGTGGCGGTAAAATCGCGAGAGAGGAAGAGGAGACATCGCAGAGTCCGTACGTAAAGGAATATGCGAATAACAGAGGGGGAATTAACAGCACGATACGCTGTCTAATCATTGTCCGTATTTTCACATAACGCAGCACAAAGCGAGACAGGGTGTTCAAATTTTAGCACGCTTTTGCCCTCGAGGTAAAACGTGCTTTTCCCCAAATTTTCCCGTAGTTACGCCGATTATCTGCGGCTACGTGGAATCCCGTAACGCCGGTTTTACCTACAATGCAGCTGCCTGTACTGTTATGCCCGGGGTTTCTCTTCTCTTCTCGTTAATGCCCTCCGGCGCTCACGGTCGTGTTATACTACTCTCGAAGCTACTGCGCGAACGATATTCGCAATTTACTGCGAATACGCGCACGACCAAAGGAACGTATACGCTTCAGCCTTTTCCCTTCCTCCCCTTCGCGCTCTGGCCGCGCAACCCTTCCTTCTTGCTAACTGTGCCTCGTCGAACCGAGGCTCTCTCTTTCTGTCTCCCGCTTTCTCCACCCACTTCGCTCCCCCTTTTCTCGTCCATTCAGTTTATTATCGTATAGCCCGAGGTGTATAAGTACGGGAACTCGCGGACGCGTGCGATTCACCCGGTGGAAAGAGAAGGAGACAGAACGAAATTCGAACGCGCTTCGCGTTATCCCTCCCTTCTTGTGCTCCGTCTCTCTCAGTCTCTCCTCGCTGTAAATTATCTCCCGTCCGGTCTTTTACCGGCAAAAAAAAAACAAACACGACGGGGTCGCGTCCCCTCTTTCGCTCATCCTTTCGCTGGCCCTTCGAGTACCGGATGCGATCGATTATTACCAGAGCTTTCGCGATATATCCGACCAGACTATAATACATCATATTCATTCTACACTTTTACTGTAAATACTGTATATTAATGTTTTTATGTTTGTAGTGTTTATTGTGTATTGTATATTGATTTTTATATGATTACTATTGATGTACACTGCCCGTCATTGATGCCTGGCTTTCCTGGATATCTTCCTCGATGTCTTAATGGAATCGAAGACATCGAGCAAGCTATCCAGCAAGACATCGGTCTTGTTAGATGACTTCCCTGATATCTTCGACCCCGTTAAGACATCGAGTAAGATATCGAGGAAGATATTGAGGAAGATAGAAAAACCAGAAAAAGTACTAGCAGGTTGTTGTGACGCCCTCGCTGGGGACGATGGAATTTAGAAACTGGAAATTTAGATTTCCGTAATGGTACCGGAAATACGTCACTTGCGGTTTAATGATCTTATTTTGTCATTTTGACCTGAGGTGACATCATATCGGAAATACACCACTTCTGAGTTGAGAATCTCATTTTTCGTCCGGAAGTGATATCACACCGGAAATACGTCATGTCCGGTTAGAAAATCTCATTTTTCGACCGGAAGTGACGTTTTATCGGAAAATCATAACTTCCGGATTGATACCCTAATTTTTTCGCCCGAAAGTGACGTCACAATGTAGATGCGTTATTTACGGTTCGAACATCTCATTTTTCGACCAGAATTGAATTTCAAGAGGGAATTTAGCTTCCAATTGACGAAACAGCGTGGATAGAGATCGACAGAATACATTAACGATAATACCTGAAAGCCGAGAGGGAAAGAGAGTTTGGGATCGAGTAGTCGAGGAGCTTGCAAATATGCCGGGAAATGTTGCAGCTGGTTTTGTCGAAGAAAGTAGCTTGCGGACGACGAAGTCGACTACGAAGGCCAAAGCTTACTCGCCCCGTCCGGGGGCGCCGGCTACGATTTCCCGCACTCCACGAGTGCCCTCGCGCCTTTACTACGCTTCGCTCGCGTCCATTAAATTAGGTTTACGTTTCCTCTGAACTGCGCAACGATTCCGCTACAGGAGACGTGAGCTTTGCCGAGCTTCTTAGCGTCTCCCTCTTTCTCCCCGTTCGACTTTTCCTCTCTAATCTCCCCTGCTTCGATATCATTTTATACACTCCACTCCACCGTACTATATACGTATACATACCCGCTTACTGCGGACTTGAGACTTTGGCAGTTCTTTCCAACCGATTGGATAAAGTGTCTTTTCAGTTCCGAATGAAACTAGGGTAAAAGTGGGGAATATGGCCCTGTCCATATATCATTGATTTACGTGTTAATCGAGGTGGGCCATATTCACCACTTTTACCCTATGTCAATAACACAGACGAATAATATAACTGTACGAAGGTAACGATGTCGATTGTATTTTAACGTGTATTTCAATTGTGTTTTCCAGGTCCTCCGGGCGAGCAAGGTCCGCCTGGTAAACGGGGCAAAAAGGGAAAGAAAGGTGATCCGGGCGACGCAGGACCACCGGTGAGTTTTCTTCGATCGATAGACAATAATACAATGCGCGGCTGCGATATCGAGAAAAGCTGCAAGCACATTATAATATCGCGCCGAATTTGGCCTCTCACTGCTTCATCCGGCCGCACGAACGAGCGAATCTCTTGAGCGCGCCACGAGAGTAGCATGAACATAATCCCACAGCTTATGTATATAGTGTACAGTGATGTGTGTATAAGCCATATCCACTAAACAGCTTATCCCCGTGCACTGCTTTACCGCGAAAATCCATTATGTAGAAGCACCAGACTGGTCGCCCAGTCGATATATACGTTTAACACGCACGAGTTATGTCACATGGTACAGTGATTTAATGTACAACGTGTAGAGGAGAGCGGGGGGCAAAAAGGACTATCTATCGAACAAAATAATTCACCGCGAGATGAAAGAGTCGCGTCTGAAATGTCAGAACAGGGTCCGTTTTGCCCCGCTCTCCTCTGCATCGTGTATCATATAAAACGTCGCATGTAAAGATCCCTCGGCTCCCTCTGGCTTCGGCAGAAAGCTCACCCGGAGCAAAAATTCGGCGAAGAACCTTCTATCCTCACTGAGTAAATTTCCGCCTTCGCTATGCATGCGCCTTTGACTAGCGACGATATCCTGTCGTACGACAACCAATCTTTTTTAATTAGTTTAACCCCCTTTTTACAGGGTGTTGCCGGGACTCCGGGAAGGAATGGTTTTCCGGTATATCGTTTGTTATTATTCTTTTTTTTTTACACTTGGATATCTAAAGAAAACTGTCTGAAACTCATGCCTCTCACTTTCATCCGCTGTCTCTCTGTCTCTTCGTTCTTACTCTATCTGGCCAAGCAGTATCGTTTTACTTTAATTTTTTTTTTTTTTGTTGTTGTTGTGTTGGCAGTGCAAGGAAAATTTAAAGATAGAATCAGAGGACTTCGCAAAGAAGGAATAGCTCAAGAAGAGTTATCGTAATCTCGTTCGCTTTTCGATAACGAGAGTGTTGATTCTTTTTAAAAAATGTCAATGCCAGTGTCCAGTTTTTTAATTTCATATACTCGATGGGCATTTCAGGGCAGCAGAGGCGACAAAGGCGAGCCTGGTGACAGGGTAAGAGTGATATTGTGTATTAGCGAATAGTGTTTATTTCGCCATTTCGAAGCTTTCTGTGTGTGTGTGGCCATACGCATTTTGAGTTTTTATTGTTGTTTTAACGGGAATCGATTTTTTTGAGCTAACAATAAGTAATCGGAAGCGGCGCCAAGTCAAGGAAGTTAACTCTAGAACTCATGTATAATTTTTTCTACCCTCTAACTCATGACTGGGGTACATATGTGCCCCACGTGTTTCTTCAACGTACAAGGGCCCTATAAGCAGTAAATGGATTTTGCCGCACATGAATCTCTTCGTTTTCTTCATGAGAAAGAGAATGCTATGCGGCAAATTTGATTTTATTTCAGTTTAGGGGATGAAAATCCCACTTAAAGCCGAAAACGTAACGAAAATTTGCAAAAACCACACTTTTTGTCAACAAAATTGTAGGTAATTAAAGATAATGATAATTATTATAAAAACATATAAAAAATTAAATTGCATATAAAAAATTAAATGCAATTTATATAATAGTGGCTTACACTCGATAGTTAAAAAAAAAAAAAAAAAAAAAAAAACAAACAATAACTTACTTCCATAAAAAACTAACGGGAACTCCTGACTGGGGTATTTTGGTACCCCAAGCGTGTTGCGTTAGCGTCCCGTGGGACAACCAACGAGTAACTGAGGTTACTAGCGGCCTCGGCACATCGTCAGATCATGGAACCAAATTATGGCGGAGGTCCCAAGACGATAATGTCAATTTCTACTCTAGGAGCGCAGTTTGAATGTCGTCTGGGGTAGTTTTGTACCCCATACATGAGTTCTAGGGTTAAAATCGAAGGACGTATCAGTGGCAATACGGCTAACCATTATAATTGACCGTGCTGAAACGTTACCTTCAACACGTCTCTCTAAGCTCCTTCTGTATCTATTTCTGAGTCTCCATCTTAGAGGATAACTTTTTGAGAACGGAGACGGGCGAAACTTCCCGTAGGGCAACGATGCAGAATTTGAGCTTTAACAGCAAGCAGTAGCGCAGTAGTATTAGAACTTTGGAATCCGACTACAGTCCCCCATTACCACGAGTCCCGCAAGCCTTTTGTTCCAGAAATTCGAGGAGGAACGGGAGGGTACTCTCAATCGGTGCAATTACACGTACAGCTCCCCTCGCTTAAATGTATTAGTTAGAACTTGGAAACTTGCATTGCCAACAACCGTCTTAACCGAGTTGATTAACATTGGTAATACGTAACACTAATACGCAATACGCAACAATTGGATTATCCAATTGTTGATTACTCGCATTCCGACGAAGTATTATACAGCTTTTATGTTTCTTTTTCGTTTCTTTTTAATTCGGCGTTTTTCCGTGTCTACTTTCAATTATAACTATGTCTATTTATCTAACTCGCCTCGTCTCTTCCTCTCGCTCTCTGTCTTGTTTACTCTTTTCTCTCTCGATTACGAATCCATCCGGTAATCATCATGGCCGTCAAGCCTGTACTGTGCCCGGAACTGTATTCTATCTCTAATTTTCTTTTCTCTCTCTCTCTCTCTGTCGCACATGCTCGTTTACATACGGATCATCGACGTCTTCTACTATCGCCTTGTCGTCGACGAGAAGTCTGTTGCTCATTCATCCACTATGATTTCAGGGTCCCATTGGACTGGATGGACCAAAGGGAGATCCGGTAAGTTCTCAGCTTCGACCGGCGGTTTTTTTGTGATTCCCGGCGGTCCGCATGGACGGTTGGATTTTTCAATGTTTGTCCAATCTCTATCAGCGTATATGTGATTCACGAGACAAGGCGAATTTGCAAGAACCACACTTTTTTTTAACAAAATTGTAGTTTTTTTTTTTTAATTGTACAATTTTTAAATTTCAAAAGCTATTTTGAAAACTAATTTTTCTCGAAACATTGTAGGTAATTAAAGATAATGATAATTATCATAAAAACATATAAAAAATTTAAATTAAAAAATAAAAAATAAAAAATTAAGATCAATATATTGCTTGCAGGGACGAGCCGGCGACAAGGGACAAAAGGGCGATCTTGGAAGTCCAGGCTTCGATGTATTTTCCGCAGTGAAGGTATCTATCTAAAAGTGTTAATGAAGCTATCCTTGCTCAATGATATATCGCGTTCACTTATCAGTCAATCAATATCAGAAAACACTTGCCCGGAAAACCCGGGATACTCGAGCGATAACGCAATAACGAACGTCGAAGTTCGTCTCCGGTTCGATGCATCACGCGAGGCTAAGTAACTTTCGCAGAGAGTTAAAAAAAAAACTTAATTCGGCTGAGAGTTATAGATAAAGTTTGGATTTAGTAGATGATCGATCGGTGTCGAATAGACGCGAAGACACGTAGTATTTGTATAGTAAGGAAAGGAATCGAGTTACTTGGCTGAGCGGGAACGGGACTTATATCAGACTCCTGGAACGTGAAGAATCATACAGTTGATAATAAATCCAGAAATCTTCCTCCCGTCTACGGGTCAATGCACAGGGCTTGGGGTTAAAGAGGTCGGTGACTACACTTCGCGGTGGGACTCTCGGCTATGCGGAAATCGTCGCACTGAAGGTAAAACATATCGAAGAACGCCTGAGTCTGCTGTCGAATCAAACAGTCCCGATCGACGTTCCTTTATCGTTTTCTTTTTCCGTAGTCAAGCATACGCGCCGTTGTATTACTGTGCGTTTAGTTAGGACTTTACGTCGTCGATATTGTTTAGCCTGTGTAATTATCATTAGGACGCTGCGTCTTGTGGTGCTTGCCGGTGTAGCCTTCCCCTGTACGTTTTCTTTTGCGGATGGATACAAATTAACTGTTACCTGTAAGCTGGACCAAGGGGTGTGTCCCGAACTTCGTAGCCGATCGTTTGCGATACTTGAGATCGCAGCGATACTTTCACTTTCACTTTAGTTGGTAATGGTGTTTTTTTTTTTTTTTTTTTTTTTTTTTTTTTTAGTTACAAATGTAATTTATATAAACGTTCCTTAGTTGTCGGTAAAATTGTACTGTACAGGCGATGTGTATTATCTTGGCATGGCGGAGTTTCGCAAGGAACACACGAATAATTTTTCCACCGTCCATCATCCATTATCCCGATCGACCGATAGCGAGACAATTTTTAATGCCGGCAAATGTCAAACGCTCGACGGAGTTTTTTTTTACCGGGACGGACAGTTCGCAGCATCAAATATCCTCGAACCCAGAGATATTACTTTTTCTTTCGATCCAGTAGATATTTAGTTTCTGACCCGTAGTCGACCTAATTTTCTAGGGACTCCAGGAGCGGGGCCATAATATCACGACGCAGACCATCATACAACTTAAAGTAAGTCCTAGAAGTTTAACTGGGGCCTCAAAGTTTCTCGTCACCTCGTGACGTCCGAAAACGAACTGGGAGTCTCCTTACTCTCCCCCTCGCGACTTTCGTTCCTCTCGCTTCCCTCTGACTGCAGAGTGCATTCGTTATATTCGCTTAATCTCATCACCCACGACACCCCACTCCGGTAAATTCGCCGGTGCTCCGTGAAAATAGTTTTTCATCACGACCGCTATGAATCCTTTCACTAATCTGAGACTCACAGCCTCTAACACTACGACTCACAATTCCTCGGTACGCCA
Source organism: Exephanes ischioxanthus (assembly GCA_958510785.1). Classification (NCBI taxonomy): domain Eukaryota; kingdom Metazoa; phylum Arthropoda; class Insecta; order Hymenoptera; family Ichneumonidae; genus Exephanes; species Exephanes ischioxanthus. The sequence goes on along the minus strand of OY294020.1, from coordinate 23,360,473 downwards.
AACCTTTCCCGCATACGTCAATAGAAAAACATTTCTTAGCGTGTAGTCGAGCACAATTCTGCTACTTCATTGTTTTACTTTCGCCTGCATCGGTGTGCCTCGAATAAGCCTCGCATGCCGCGACGATTATTCTTTCGTTTCTCTCTTATTCTCGTATCTCGTTACTGTACTGCTCCATAGTCACGTAAAAAGCATAGAAAATTCTAGTCACTATTTTTCTCTTTAGCTAGAGCATTTTCCGACATTCCGTAGTTTAAACGTAGATATCTTCCAGCAGTTACATCGTACGAATTTTATTGTTTTCTGTTATACAAAAAAAAAAAAAAACAACTACTAGCTCCTAATGTTGCTACTACTGTCATACGCTTTTTGTTATGTAGACAGGACGTATCGGCACTCTTTGATAATACTGTTTTCTAAAGAATCCAACCGCGATGATCAATAGCTTTTTTGCATCGGCAACAGGGCGAGCCTGGAGAACCTGGACCGCCAGGACCACCCGGTCCTCAGGGAACCGAGGGTCTCTCTGGACAGGACGGCAGGCAAGGAATACCGGGCGAGGGTGGACCTCCGGGCGAGAAGGGCTCGCCAGGACCCATCGGTCCCACCGGCCCTGTCGGCCCACCAGGACTACCAGGCTTGAAGGTCAGTCTATTCGGAGTCATCGACGAACATAAACTTAGCTATTCGACCGACAACATTCCGAAATTAATTTCAACGATGCTCCGCGGTAGCTTTTGATTTTTTTGATAGCTCCCAATCGATGTGGAGCGGTTCGAAATAATTAATGGATATAATCGTTTAGTCCGAATTTTTTTAAATTTAATTAATTAATTTCAACGATGCTCCGCGGTAGCTTTTGATTTTTTTGATAGCTTCCAATCGATGTGGAGGGGTTCGAAATAATCAGTGGATATGATCGTTTAGTCAGAAATTTATAAAAATTAATTAACGGTATGAATGAGGAGTCTTATTACACATCCTACATAGAGACTGTATTAATCCTTTCGCGGCCAGAAAAATAATTTAATTGCCAGGCGACCCGCAGACAAATATATATTTGATTAAAATCAATATTTTATTTTTATTAAATCAATAATAATTTACGAGTCACCCTAGAAATATTTTTTTTTGGGTGTGTTGCACACGTGCTCTCATTGGTTTATCGCAAAAGCAGCCTCAGGAGGACCGCGAGTTATTGTCATAACATGAATTTTTGTTTCTACGCAGGAATCTTCCCGATCTTTTATGTTCTTTACTTGTATATCTTATAGGGCGCACCAGGGAGAAATGGAACCCCAGGCTTTCCAGGTCGACGAGTGAGTGTTTTAAGCGTATGAGTTTATTGCAGATTCTACGGTGGCATCTGATCTATGGTGGGGACGCACTAAAAACGGTTACTAACGGAAGTGGTTGCGGCGGTTTATTTGCTTCGTTAATTAACACTGTAACAAGAGCAGTGCTGGTGCTGCCGCTACTGGGGAGCTGTTGGTGGCAGATGTCTAACGATAATAACTCGTGGCGCTCTCGACACTCGCGAACGATAATGAGATATACATATATATATATATATACACAGACGAACGTACTATCGGCGAAATGGGTACTTCGTGATAGATCTATCAGGTCACCGAAAGTCACTCAGCGAAGTCTTGTTTCATCAACAGGGCGACAAGGGCGATAAGGGCGATCGTGGCTTGACGACATCGTTGAACGGTGAACAGATTCCTCCAGGCACTTTCGAAGGCCCGCCGGGTCCACCAGGACCGCCTGGTAAGCCAAGTTATTATTCGGATGAAAATAAAAAGCGATACCGCAGAACGTGAGCTTTGCTCACAACGGGATTCTTAATGCGCACGAAAGTTCGGGCTGAAATTCTATCGATTAACGGAAGAAATAAGAGCTCGGTTCTTCTTGTCGGGAGAGTTGAAACGCTCCTTTTTGCAAATACGTACGTGCAGTTCTGTCACTGTTCAACATCGCGCTCTCTCATCCTCTCTCCGCTCACGTATTCTTAGCCAATTGGAACTTTGTCCAATTGTAACTTTTAGATTGCGCCACGCTTTGGTGACTATATCTGTCTTTTTTTTTTCTCTTTCACTCCCTTTATCTCTTTTCGGGAGGCGCGCGAGGCCCGGGGGAGGGTCGACTCGATAATTCATACTCGTCTACTTTCTTAACTCCGCGAGGTGCCCTTACTTCGCCGTCGCCACTCGCGCGTCATTTCTATCAATTCGACTGGGCTCTTTCTGTTTCCGATAATCTTTTGTCTTCCCCGTCTCTGCTACCCCCGCGAAGGATAGTTATAATAATTGTAATTAACCATTCATCGACAGAGACGTAGCGGGAGAGACGGATGAGAACAATAAGAGCTTCTTCTTTATTACTCTATATATACAATGTCGTATTATCGAACAATCCCCTCGTATTCTTCACGTTGAAAATGCTTTGCTACCTTTTCCAGTGATTTACTCTCGAGACTAAGAGACCTGGACATCGGCATCTTCCGTCGTATCACACTATAAAAATGTCAATTTTTTTTTCGTTTTTTTTTTTTTCTTTTACAATTATTTCATTCGTTATTTTTCTATCGTTTCATATGATTTTTTAAAAGTGTTTGCGTATGCGTGTTTTTCTTCATTCATCAGTTTTTACCGTTGGCTACGTTCGAGATGCATTTTAAAAACATTGGAAACGTATCACACTTTCGATTACCCACTTTTCTGTGTTACTTAATTTAGACATCTTTGTCACGTGGCCGCATTTGAGATACATTCTAGACCAAAATAAAAACATGTTCTCTGTAACGTCATCTCGTTTTTCGACCGGAAGTGACGGCACGCCGGAATTATGTCACTTCCGGTTTGAAAACCGCAATTTCGAAACCGGAAGTGACGCTACGCAGAGAAATTTGAAAAATTTCCTTCCGACGTCACTTCCGGTTTGAAAATCTCGTTTTTCGACCGGAAGTGACGGCATACCGGAAATATGACACTTCCGGTTTGAAAACCGCAATTTCCACACCGCGTGACGTTACAGTCTCTCGAATGTGTTTGTAATGCAGCGAGTGGCTGAAACGTGTGAATTAAGAAACACAATAAAGTGGACAAAAGAATGTGTGCGATGGATCTCGAATGTATTTGAAATTCGTCCCGACACGTAGCCGGCGACAGAAACGGATGAATAAAGGAACACACGGTATTTCCTCGCGAGGCGTTAACGAGGCTTTAGGATTATTATCATTGACGATGCGTCGTACTTTAGGGCCCCAGGGCGAGAAGGGAGAGCTGGGTCCTACGGGACCGCCCGGACCGCCCGGCGAGAAGGGTGCTCGGGGAAAACACGGGAAGAGGGTAAGCTTCAGCGAGGTCCTCCGATTGACCATCGACCACGAATTTCCAGCCAAAGTCTTCCTCGGCGATCCTGATTCAACTGTTCAACCAACCCACGATAATCTTGCGTCCGTCCTCTCGATTATCGCGGTCGACTCGCGGCCAATGTACAATCCCCTCGACGACCCTCATCCCGAACCGTTGAACCCCCTTATCCGTTCCCAAGTTTTTGTTGTCTGGCTCGCGAGAAGCATGATCACTCGTCTGCACGCATGCCGGTGAAAGCACGAGGAATGCCAAAGAAACCAAAGAAAAATGTATTAATTTCGCTGTTATTCAAAGCCTGTGTGATAACGGATTCTCGAAATCTTCGTCATCGTCTTCTCGTTTCCTCGACCGCGTCTCGACGTCAATGACGCGAGAGCGTTGCATCACTTGCGAGTAATTTTAGAGAAGCAATCCTGAACCGAAGAGATTGACGGGCCTAGCGGAAAGAGCCATGCTTGTTGGAATCGTAACAAACGCCATCACAATTTGTGCTTCGTGGGCTTGCAATCGGCATTAATTGCACGCGCTCACTTGCACATTCACGTTCACCTGATTCGCTTTTCTCGTTGCCACGAGCACGTCGACGGATACACGATAAATTGTACGGGAGGAAAGGGACGAGAAACAAAGATTCCGAGAGAGCTTCGGTGGTATCGCGAACGCGCAGCCAGCTAGCCGAGGCACACGCCTGGATTACGTTGCCTTGGCGATTCGTCTCGACTTCTCCACGTTCATCTTGTCTCCGGGCGAGCCGTGTCTCACGTTTGTTATTTTTATTTTCTCAATGTCCATTATGTGTCTTGCTCGACGTTCCGTGTACAAGTTGGCGGATGTTTTGGTGGAAGCGAAGGGGCATGCGTCGCGAAAACAACTACCCCTCAAGAGAAAGAGTCGCTCGCGCGGTTTCTTCGTCTTCCTCTTGTCTTGTTACGTTATAGCACGCCAGTTCGTTTCCGTTCGATATTCTCAACGGATACCCGGCAACCGAAAATCGGGCAAATATCGACCACGATGAAACCGCGTTGTACAATAACAATATTCACGATTAAACCGTAACAGCCGAGAGTGGCAAGGCCTGCAAATAAACGCTGCTAATGTGTAATTAACGATAACCGTAAGTATTAACGATAACAAAAATCTATATATAGACATAGAATAAATAACGAGGGTACAGGGTGAGGTAAAAGGGGAAGACCACTGCCAGAGCTTGCGACCGCAACGGGGGAAAATACATGGTTTATCCTCACTGCGTGGCGGGCTCGACCGCACCGTCATACGGAATTTATGCGAAGATAATAACTTTGAGTTTAAAGTAATTAGCCGATAGCTTGGTAGATTTTAATGTGCTGCGTTTGTTTGTTTTTTTTTCTGCTGTTTAATTATTATTATACGCGTACGTGTGTGCGTGTGCGTGTGTGTATTATTTATTTGTAATAATTTCGATCGGTGTAAGTAGCTTGTAACTAATGTGTGTTTAATGTAGAGAGTAACACACCCACTGCCTCCTCTGTGTGCCGGTTAAAAAAACAAAGACAAAAAAGAAATCCGACTAATCACTAATCAAAAGTTACTACTACCACTGCTACTCGCGGCTTGAGGCTCTCCCGGCAAGCTCGCAATTATCGCCGGCAAGCAACTTGCCACGTGTAAGTATCATCCCTTTCTAAGTAATATAATGGCCCCTCATAATCGTGTGCCTTATACCCCGTAGAACCCATTTGTCAAGCTCCCACTTACCCGTATTTTATCGTTGATCCTTTATTAGATCCGGTATTACAGTAATCCACCCCTCTGATTGTAGCGACCTTTAATCACAAGCTCTCTGTGTCTCCGTGTCCTTTATTCTCGAGCCCCGACCTTACCCGCGACTGTCCAATCCCAATCTCTTCCCTCTTCTTCTTGATCTCATTCTTCTTGTTCCATCGCCAATTCACTCTGTCTGGTCCCCTGTCACAATCCGGCTCCGTTAATAAAGAGTAAAAAAGAGTCGTCTTTGGACCAACCGAATATGAAGACATAAACGGAGGACCTTGTTGGATCTGACCCTGCAGTGTCGTTATAGGGTTTCAAGGGAGTTTCCGGTGGCGCTGTGGCGAGAGGCCTTCCCGGGTTTCCGGGTCCGAAGGGCGAACCCGGTGAGAAGGGTTCCCAAGGCGTGAAAGGCGACACGAGTGCACCAGGTAGTTTATCCATCGCGATAGCTTCTTCTCCACGTGAACGTATTTTTCAGTGATAAAGAGCAAACCGACGAGAGTCAAATAAAATAACCCAAAGGAGAGAGTTCCATAAAGCGATGTCAAAAATGTACATCCACTCATTACTCGTCGGAACCTCTATTGTACATTTGTTATTATTACTACTATCGTTAAAATTAAAGATTTTTGTTGCTGTTTTTGTTACCTTATTTTGATTTACGTTCGTTCTTCTTCTGTTTCTTTGGTTCCTTTGAATTTTCGTCTCCAATCCAGGTCTCGAAGTGCCGATAAGTTGCACCTATGGAAAAAGAGAAACAGATAGAGAAATGCTTCGGTGGCTGATAGGCTTAAATTGTCGTCGGCTTCTAGATTGGTTATTGACTCCACGGGATGTTGACGTTTTGTAGGGCCAAAGGGTGATCTCGGACCTCAAGGACCGCCGGGCCTCGACGGCCTCAATGGGGAGGCCGGTATTCAAGGCCCCCCGGGACTACCTGTATGTACAATATAACATATTTATTGATAAAAGTAATGGGCTACCTTCGATCACTCTAAAAAAAAATGAGTTTTTCACATCGATAACGTCTTTTGCACAGGGTCTCTCAGGGCCGAAAGGAGAGAAAGGAGAATACGGAGACATTGGACCGCCCGGGCTCATGGGACCTCCCGGTTTACCCGGACCTCCGGTACGTACAATAATAGGATCCTTTCAGCCATTGTATCTCACATTTCTTACGCGAGATATAGACCTTTAATAAGTGAAATCATTTTCGTTGTCCGCCACGTTCAGGGTTCTCCGGGCATGAAGGGAGAGAAGGGAGAAAAGGGCGAATCGGTGAGTAAATTCGCCACCAACAATTCCCGGTCCAACGATTCCTTGTACTCAGTCTAATTATTTTTTTTTTTTTTTTCATGCTCCCTCGTCTGGATTCACCCTACGCAGAAGTACAAAAAATTACGGCGAAGACAGGTGAGCTTTAGTCTGTCTGTTTAATCATTGGCGTTGTAATCCAAGGGCGATCGGATTATTAACTTTTATGCATTTTTTTCAGGGTGACGGCACGTTTGAAGTAAACGCTGGAGAAGTGGTAAGTATCCGATGTGCGGTGATAGCCAAAGTTGAGAATCTTTTTCGGTCGGAGTGAAAATTTCAACGTGGATAACTTGGCTGTGCAGATAATGGGACCGCCTGGACCTCCTGGACCCGCCGGCAATCCAGGTCTGCAAGGCCCACCCGGAATCAAGGGAGACAGGGGACACGACGGTGCCAAGGGCGATTCCGTCAGTAATTCAGCGTTTCTGTTAAGGATGCATCACACATACTTTCCCAACCAAAAGTTTACTTCCAGTACTCAAACAAAATTTCAGTACTTCGCGATATGCCAAAAAACTGAAAAAAAATTAACCGTATTAACGATGTGAAGACTTTTCATTTTGCATAATAATAATACCAAAAATGTATTACAAATTATAATTTTTAAATCAGAATACCCCCTATTTTCACATTTTAAACGAATTCCTGGATTTTTTTGGAATTCCTATGCATTTTTTCAGAATTTTCTTACATTGAAATGATTTTTTCCGAAAATTTGATAAATCTATGTAGAAACACGAATCTTGGATATGTTTCCGTATCACGATTAAACAGTGCGCACAGAAAGTTTCGAGGCGATTGCGCCAACAATTCCGTAGTCATGGGCTTAAAAAACATTTCAAGAACGAAAACTTCAAAAATGTAAGAAAATTCTGTAAAAATTCATGTGGCTTCCATAAAACCAACGAATTTATTTGAAAAGAGAAAAAGAAAGGTTTACTGATTATTTCTTGAACAATTTTTTTTAGTAGTTTGTTAATAACTTATTGACATTATTATTATGCAGATTCAATGACCTTGGCACCTGTAATGCAGTTGATTTTTTCGGATTTTTATACCAATAGGAAGTGTTCAAATTCTCACTGAATGTCACTTTTGGCCGGGAGTGTACGTGTGAAGCATCCTTAATTAATTCCACGCAGATCGACGTCAAATCATTCGAATGTCGAAATTCCATTTTCTTTTCTTTATCGTTTCAGGGTGAGAAAGGTGCCAAGGGAGATCCAGGCCCGATGGGACTGCCGGTAAGTCGGGGAATCCGTCAATTATCTTTCACTTCGTCGAGCGTATCGCGAGAAACTTGGACCGACGTTGTCGCCGAGCGTCGCCATACGTGTCGATATCGAGTCACGTATAACCGACATATTTTTTTTGCAGGGCCCGATGGGACTGAGGGGAGAGTCCGGAAGACAAGGGGACGCCGGTAAACCTGGCGCGATGGTAAGAACCCGGGCATCACGCTCCTAACGCCATCCACTAAATGCCTTCTTCATCAGTCAATTGTCGAACCTCGTGCTAACGATGTTGTCGCTATTATACGTTTATTACTTGGCCACTCGCGCTTTTATCTGTGTCCCGTTTATTCACAAAAAAAAGAAACAAAATAAAACAAGCAAAAAAAAAATAATGATCGAGCTGATGCCGACTGGACTCTGGTGGCGAAGCTGTGTTCAAAGAAATAAGAAGAAAAAAAAAAAAGTGTATTAGAGAAATCATCGTCGTCAGAGTCCAGGCTTGATCAGTTGACTGTATCGTTGGTAGAGTCGTTAGTCCGCTGGTACGCGGTTCTAATTAACGCTCGACTCGTCGACGAAAACGTAAAGGCTCGACTATAATAGACATCAAAGAAAATCATCTCGTCCTCATAATGAACATTATCTTCACCATCATCCTAGATATCACATTAATAATAATAATAATAATAAAATAATAATAATAATAATAATAATAAATATCGACTTGAAAACAGGTTGGCACGTGGTGATCCGACTAACAACTAACACGGGGGGATAGGTACAGCAAAGAGATAGCCCGACAATAACCAAATCGAGTGCGCAAACCATCCGGGACTCTCGATGATGATATCCGGACAAAAAGGCATACAAAAAAAAAATACAAAAAAAAAATTACGGATCAATCAAAGACACAGCCACACGCGACAAGTCACAACTACACGCCCGTTACAGTGTGCGCGCGCCTCGGAAAATATCTTAGACACGTGAGAAAGCTAATGGCAAAAAAAAGGAAAAAAAAAAGAAACACAACAGCACGTACACAACCATACAGACACAATAACATGGAAATATATATTTTTTGTCGCGTCTCTCCCGATGAACTCCGAGCTCTTCCGAGTTACGAAAATACGAAGAAAAAAAAAAACATATATACATACTATATATTCTCCTACGTTAAAGACTAGCGAGAAAGAAGTAAAAAAAAAAAAAATATAAAAAAAAACTTGATGAGTTGCGATGGTCGATCGTGGAGTATCGAAGCGAAGTTGATAGTCCGGCGACTCCGATTTGTACATAATAATATGCGAGCGCTGTACCGTAGATAAGCGTCTGGGCTACTTGCCGCTGCGATTATGCTACTGGAGAGCTCAGTGTGCCCCGCGAGAGAGGATAAAAAAGTGGTGGGTAATAGACGATCGAGTACGAAACTTTTCCTCAACGACTGGGTTACCTCTCTCTTGGTTTACGAGAAAAAGCGTTGCTCGATCGGGACTCGAGTCTGTCGTATCTACCTGGTATAAACGGGCAGCTTGAAAGCACGCGAAAACGTTAATTTAACGAGACAACTTTCTCGGCGTGTCTTGTACCCACGTTACCGTCCCCTCCCCCTCCTCCCCGATCGTGGCTCTTTGCCAACGGGAAGGACTAATCCCGGCCAAAGTATACTCTTTGAGCCTCCGAGATATGGCCTACAACCATCGCTTCTTATCGTTATTACATTTAGACCCGAAAACGAACGTAGCCGAAACACGTTCTCCTCGTCCGATCGGCAAAACATCCGAGAAATGCATTATATACATATAAAAGAAAAAAATATGAAGAGCGTAGGTGCGTCGAGGCAATGAGAAAGCAAAAAAAAAAAAGTATAATAGAAACATTCCTTCGTGGGAAAGCTCAGTGCGCGGATCGATTGAGGACGAAGGCTCCTGTGCCAATTGAGATATATCCGGTCTCCGGTGCGGCCGGCTAATTGTAATTATTAAGAGGGAAAAGAAGAAGATTCCCCAGGTGCGCTGGCGTCTCGCGATGGCAATTAGTATTAGCTTTGGCGACTGTAATTGCAATTATGTTAGTTACTTTTATATATATATATACATATATATATATATAAACAACCACGTATGTATACACATGATACGGTAGTATAGAGTGTAAGACGATAAAGAGGGGCGCGGGGTCAGATGTAATATTCGTACGTGACGTTATCGAGCGCGTTATCGATGTATCCGAATGTTGCCTCGGCGGGGATGTCTTCGTATATATATACACACACACACACACAGAAACACAAAAAAAAAACACCTGCGCTAAAGAAATTTGTAACATACAGAACTTAATGTAATGTATAATCGAATCTACAGTTTATCTATGCGTAGGCTTAAATTAAAAGATAAGAATAATTTATTGTTAAGCGACCCGTCGTTCGGCGTATCTGTCGAGGAAGCGTCGGTCTGGTACTCGGTATTACTCTAAGCGATAATAATTAATATATTTGTTAATCGAGACGACGACGTATATCGTGTGACGAGGAGAGGCGATGATGATATCCATGACGTACGAAATTACTAACGAAACTGTTTCATAATGTCCTGATTAATAAACAGAATGTGCATGTGTGCCTGTTGCCCTTTATGCTTATATACATACAACAAACAAAAGAAAGAAAAGGTGATTTACAAACCTTCTTCCACGAATCTCCTGCCGAAGCATCTCTACGTGTCCATCGAAGCTTCTTGGCCTATCAAAGTAGTTCGAATAGCCACTGCAATTTTTGCGTATCATTATCACTCCGTCGACACGATCTTGTCTCAATCAAAGCTCTACTGTCTATCTCTTTCACGCTTGCTCGCGCTTTTCATTTCATGTCTTACGATGAATCTGAACCGCGTTCACTCGCTCCGGCGAGGAACATATATTGGACTGCTGGCAATCGCTATTAAAAAAAAAAAAAAAAAAATTATTGAGGACCATAAAGCAGAACTGTCGAATCGGTCTCATTGACGTGGTCGAAAGCTGCGCATCACTCGGTTGTCTATAACGATCCGCTATCTCTGATCGAAGCTATCTGCGAGCGTATATATTATTTATATAATATGCAATGTTCGAGAATGCGTACGAAGCCTGGCCGCATGGTCCTTCATCGTCCCGACTTCCGGTCCCGCCCCAACTAGTTTTTTTTTTTTGAATATATATGCGTATATACATATATACAATATGCGTATACTTATATATACCAGAAATACTAGAATTCATGTATACACAAAGTGTAAAAGATAAGTGAACGCATCGAGGCTGTGCACAGTGCGCTCGTCGGTCGTTGGGTCGATCGCTACCACACCCCCTAATTAAAATATCCTTAATGCGTTCTTAAATCGAGTTTACGTAGAGTTTCCTCTCCCTTTCAGGGAACTTCGGGATTAGACGGCATGAAGGTGAGCAACATCGTTCGTACGAACGTTCCGTGAATAATACGTGAAAATTAAGAATTATAGTAGAAGCTTATCGATCTCCGTATGTAATTTCAGGGCGCACAGGGAGAGCCGGGAATGAAGGGAGACACGGGAGACCCCGGATTGCCCGTGAGTTTCATTCGCTATTCCTATTCGATTCAACCCCTCCAACTCGCACAGTGTCTCGAACGATGCGTTGCGTAATATTGTTCAATGATATTGACAAAAGTATTTTTTTTTATTTGTATTTATCTCCAGGGTACCGATGGAATCCCAGCGAAAGAGGTACATAAGCGTTACATAATCGCAATAGCTCCTTGAAAAAAAAACAAAAAAACAAAAAAAACGATAATGTAATTTGTTGCAATGTGCCGAAATTACAGGGGCCGCCCGGCGAGAAGGGCTCGACCGGAGATCCTGTGAGTATTGCTGTGAGAGTGCTTCCTTTCTAAAAGGGACGCACCGATTGTTTATATATTATTATTGTTTTTATTATTATTATTATTATTATTATTATTATTATTATTACGATGATCGTTAAATACATTAGAGATATCGCGATAAAGTAGAAGGTCACAATACTCCAGAGAATATAAGTTCGTAGCTGTACTGTGCGTCGGAGGACGTGAAAGAAAAACGAAAATAAAATAGGTTTACTTCACCGCTTAAGTACAAGACGAAAAACCGAGATCGTGGGTACGTATTTTTTTGTTAAATAGTTCGGATCAATTAATTTCCGGTTGATCAATAGTTTAATATAAAAAATAAAAACAATACCGATCAAAAGCCTCGCGACGAGACGAAAGCACTCTACACATTGCCGGCGTGTCCTTCCTCATCACTCTGTCACACGTGTCGCTAATTCAAGTATAGTAATTGCGATTATGTCGTTAACACACATGCATCGATATATCATAGCAATTTATAACTCTAATAATGCATAAGGATTATTAAAATCATTGCCTGGCCTCGAAAATTGCACGCCGCGGCAGATCACGTATTTTCACATACGTGTTATTTGTACCACTGTTCCCCCGGCCAAAGAACATTCTTATTCCTTTCAGGGACCACAGGGAAAACGAGGACGAAGAGGTGATAAGGGAAACAAGGGCGATCAGGGAGTTCCCGGACTGGACGCACCGTGTCCTCTCGGTGCTGACGGACTCCCGCTCGGAGGCTGCGGCTGGAGAGCACCTCAGGTATGGCAACTGCTTCGATATAGCGATAAATGTTTATCAAAAATATGTAGCCGCTTCCGGTCGCGTATTAAACGACACTAGTGGGGGATGTAGTTTTTAACGAATTAACAAATATGATTTTTCCTTCCCAATTAAATATATATCGCCCACCTAGAACAACAGTGTAACATCTCTTATGGGATTATCATATAAGTCGTTACACTGTTGTTCTAAGGGTTCGATATATATATATAATCTCATATATGTTCTGGAAAGTTGTTTGCTTGTTTAGTACCAATTCAGTACACAAGAGAAGTGTGCATTTTTCGACCAGAAATACGTCACTTTCGGTTTAAAGATCTCATTTTCTGACTGGAAGTCACGTCTTACCGGATATACGTGACTTCCGGTTTGAAAATCGCATTTTTCGACCGGAAGTGACGTCTTACCGGAAATACGTGACTTCCGGTTTGAAAATCTCAGGTTTTTTACTGGAAGTGATATATTTGCGGTACGGCGTCACTTCCGGTGAAAAAATGGGATTTTCAAACCGGAAGTCACGTAGCTCTGATAAATGTCCGCAAATCTAAATTTCCGGTTTCTAAATTTCGTAGTCCATAGTGAGGGAGCGAAGCGCCGTAGCCACAATAACCAGCTAGTAACAATAATAATAATAGTAATAGTAGACTAACGGGAGGTAGTGGTTTCTTTTTTTTTTGCTTCCCTCGAATGTTGCGTGTACCGTATTTAACAGGAAATACCAAGTACCTCGTCGCCGGCGGTAGAAGGTCCCGAGCCTGCGGAAACGGACTACGAGGAGCCGGAAGACGATTACGACGACTACACGGATCCGAGCGGAAATCTAGCTGAGAAATAATATTCGTCATACACTGCCCCTCCGACAATCTCGATCGCATCCTCAGCGAGTATCAACCGCCACCGCCGCAATATGATCAACACTCGACCTACAACCCACTACTAAACTAACTCTCACCCGTTCGGTAATTTTCAAGACCCCACCGGGGCTTCGGTCGCTAACACGATGTTGCACACAATACTATACAGCAGTCCGGGTGGGTTTTGGGCGCAAAAGTGTGCATGTGACATTAAAAAGCATGAACCATTATTTATATATTTATCATTTAGTCGTATTTCACACTAACGCCAACATATTTGTCCGGTAAATCCTACGGATTATTTTAACGTATGTGTTTCCGATATTTTCCAGTCGAAGAAAAATGTATTGCGCGAATGGTTGGACGAGGAGGGGCAGGACTAAAATTTAATTCATCATCGACAGAAAGAGAGGAAGAAAGAAGGGAACACCGACCGAATAGCGCGTTCACCGAGCGTCTTGTAATCCGACGAAATCGAACGAAACCGATTATAATATCACGTCTTGCCAGTAAGTGTTGTAAATAAATGTACTTACAGTGTCAAGCGCCCCAGTGTGTACGTGCGTGAGTGCGTGTGTGTACATAAGACAATAATTACGGACGTTATGTATTTATATTATATGTATACCGGATTTATAGTGTACGTGTAAAATTTACAATCGTTTTGTATTACGATCGTCAAAACGAAAGTGTCAAAACGACCTTACCCCAAAGGTCACGCCAAAACCTCGAAGACAAAAGGAGAAGAAAAAGAAAACACTGTAATGCCAATTCTAGCCAACATTAATTTATCAAGATACGTAATCTAATAATCAATCTTACTGTTGTAATAACTGTTATAGGGTATTGCACGACTCTGCTTATATATATATATATATATATATATATATATATATATATATGTATTTTTTTTTTTTTCATCAGAGTCGGTATCGAATTTATCGCACAACGCTACTGTATTATACTCGTTATAATTTCACACACGGTCGAACCGCATTGGATATGTGAAAATCCATTTTGGTAATCCGCGTTCTCAGTCAGGTTATTTTTTTATACAATCCATGTAATAGTATAATACTTACGACGACAGGAATCATCGAATTTCGTCGTACGGTAATTAAGTGACGCTGTACACATGTTAATATTAATGCAACCGCTAAAAAGAAAAATATGAGATAGCGAACCGTGTAAATCTCCCGTGCTATTATACTGCATATCGCATTTCATACACTATTATTTTAAGTGTGCTACGAAATAAACGAGCGAATCGATAATTTAACTATTCATGATTTCAATTTATAATGTGCTTTTTTTCATACCGTACGAAATCCCAGGAAATATCGAGAAAAAAAAAACAACACTATAATGACTCGTAATGTATGCTGTTTTTTTATTATTAAACGAAGACGTTATCAATGTTTGAATAGCTTGTACTTTTTGAAATATCTCTGCACTTGTTCCTTCGGATAGGGCTTGGCGACCAAGCAAGTCGGTATATTCTCGGGTTGCTCCGTCCAAAGTTTGTGATCTATATTATCCTGTTTGAGTTTCTCGTGCAGTTCGTTCAGGCTCGTTTCGTCCAGGGCCTTGAAAATGCAGAGTGATCAGCAATCGGTATATACGGTAGTACAGTATTTACTTTCTTTTGACTTATACTCACTTCGAGAACGACTTTGTGCATATTATCTAAATCGGCGAGGTAAGCCTGAGTATGTTCGTCATTGTAGAAAAGATGAGTAACTGCTGTACAAGCGTGGCAGGCTTGAGCTATGACCGCACCAACGGGCCATTGCAGCGACTTCAACAGGTCTCCGCGTACGACCACGTACTGAACGATTCCCGACATTCTGAAGCACACAACCGTTTTGTTTTCCTCTCAACGCTTTAAACGCCGATTAAGGGGAGTAGGCAGCGGAAATGGCCCGAAAATAGTGGAAAATTCGAGTGGCATTTGTGAAGAAATACTGTAAAAAAATTCGTATGAACTTTAATGTACTGTAAGTTTTTATATAATAAAAACTGCAATAAACATTTCTCACGGACTTTGGCATGTACGGTCAAAAGAAACCGTGAGAAAAGTTGATTACAGTTTTTGATACCGATTGAGCCCGGAATGGCCGGGAAGGAAGGTGTTTTATATTCTCTTAACCCCTCACGTACCGGATTCTTGTTCAACGAGGACGCAACCTTCGAACGATCCGAATAAGAAGTTAATGTGGTCAAAAAAATCTGTAAAATTGCACGGACGTACGTTGATGTGTTGTTTTTTTTTTGACAACGCAGAAGAAAATTCATTACGAACATCCGTATCGTTTTTGTGCTTAAAAGAAGGCATGGTCGTTTGCGACCGGCAAAAATTCCCCGGTACTCGAAGGGTTCAAGGCGCTAGAAGGTAAAGTAGGTTTCTTGTCATTTCTGGCCATTCATTTTTATATATTCATTGTGTGTGTAGTGTTTAACCTCTGCGGGCATCGTAAAGTGTCAGCAAATGTTTGGAAGAGATTGTAGTGCCAGAATATGGAAAAATATATATATAGAGTTTTCGATGCCTAGTCCCTTTAAGAGCATGTGAAACACGTTCTCAGCGTTTCCCTCTCCGCCGAGAGCGCCACTGATGCTGCCTCTCTAGCACTCCATAGTGTTTCACATGCTCTTAACGTGATCTATATCTCGCCCACCTGCCCCACGCCCAGTTCGTAACAAAAACTGTACTGAATGCCGTTTCGAGACCACAGACGGCCGAGAAAAAAGAAAATTGTCTTTTCCTGCGTCTGCCGATTCCTCAGGGAAAGACAATTTGCTTTTTCATTGGAGCACGCTCTTAGTACGCCATGCAGTACAGTTTTTGTTACCGGCGGCGGTATTTCATATCACCTTAAGAACGCCAGAAGGTAACGTACGTTGCTTGTCATTCCCGGCTATTCATTTTTATGTATTCGTTGTGTATATCGTGTTTATTTCTCTCCGGCCATCGTGAAGTGACTACCTTGAAAGATCCAAGTTGCCCGTAAAGGGTTAATATGATATTACATAGTATCAATAAATGATACACCCTTCGAGACTGCCGATTACGATAAAGAGATTGTCTTACCTACTGCCGTCTGTCCGGTGTCTGGAATGCTTATTATATATATGTATATCCTGCGGCGATCAGCTGCAAAATACAGTGATAAGGTTCCTTAACTGTCTGCACTTTCGTTTTAATTTTCTACACGTTATAACTTACGGTCAAGAGAAAAAGTCTATTCCATTCGCATCCTCCAACCCGGCAAGTAGTGTTACACAGCGGCCATATTCGATCTGCACTGTGGATGGCACATGCGAGAGCGGCGAAAAATGCAGGCTCCCGGTGAAATAACAGTCGGTTCAAAAGCAAAATATTAATACGTGTGTAACTTGTACGCAAGACGCATGTGTACCGACGTATGATAGAACCTTGCCTTAGTGCCTTTTTCGATAAGATACATGATCCGCTGAGGCGCTGCCGACGCCGATGGGGAAACCGCGCGTACTACCCACAGTGCCAGCATACTACCCACATGCACCACTTGCCGCCAAGTCGTTCACCGGGATATTCGCTGTGCACATGACCTACATAAGCCCACCGGATGAGTTTGTATTACATATACATGCAAAGAGCTCGGTGTGCAAGTTGGGACTGAGCCGGCCTGTAGGTGGCGCCGATAGAATGCATGTACACGGCAATACACCCTCAGCCGGAACCGTTGGCAAGTCACGCGCATAGCGAATAGGGGCTAACATATAGGTGACAAAAAGCAAAATCTCTATCATGACCTACCTCACCCAACGTAGGGTCTCTAGTACACTACTTCTTCCAAATCGGTGACGTCAAATGAGAAGGTGGCTGCTGCGAAGAGCAATTTCAATATTGATACTTGGAGTCGCATGCGTATATAGTATATGTCGCACTCTTAGAACAACAGTGTAACAACTTGTATGGCAATCCCATAAGAGATGTTACTCTGTTGTTCTAGGGATGCGATATCTTGTATTATGATAATAAAAAAATACCGTCGGTCACATGTTCACTACTGTCCACTTGAGGGATACATACGTTTTAATGCTCCGATGGTAACAAATCGCTTTCCCTATTTTTCCGTGATGGTTGATGCTTCGACCAAAATCAAATTAGGTTTTTGTAAGCAATAGATATAAGTATGAAAACCTAATTTGCTTTTGCTCGTCGTATCAATCGTTTTGGAGAAAACAGGGAAGGCGATTTGTTACCGACTGAGTCTGTACCACATATGCCCTTAATAACTCGTTTTGGCTGATTACTGGGCACTTGATGGAAAGATGATTGGTATTTGCCGAGGGATGCGTTAAATGACAATGCTGCTTCGACAGTGTTATATAACTTGTACGGCCCGCACAAAAAAATAAGATTCAAAACGCAAAGTAGACGCCAGTAGGTTCTATGATTCCTTACGATGGCTCGCGAAGCAATTAAGAATTAACGATTATTGTTATTATCATGAAGTATTATTGATTATTGATCGTCGATAAATGATTGTCATAATTTTTAAACGTTAATCATGTGGTTTTCAGGATTATCGCGATAATGAGAATGCATAACGTGATTGTATGATAGCAATGTGAAAAGTAAACTTTAATTTAAAAAACCGTACAATGAGATTGAGTAAACAGCGGTAATAAACAGTAAACCCATAGAAAAATAAGATTTCCAAACCGGAAAGCGCTTTCGAACGATCTGCAGAAGCCACAATCGGCTGCGAGCTCTTTTGCAGCTGATATTGAAACTCGCCCTATATAACGTCGCGGAGAGCGGTGCTCCCTCTACACCGTGTGTTCCGAGCAGCCACGGTGTGAGGTTTCGCTTCGATCGCTAAGGCCTTGAGCTTTGGCCTCGCTCGCCTAGCTCGCTTGCCATTTTGGTGACGCTTACTCGGGGGGACCCAACAATCGTAAACAAATTCTCGGCATTTGATTGATTTATCCTGTGGTGGATCACAGGAGCAATGTCGAAGCGAAGGATCGAGGTCGTCGACCCTTACGTCAAGCGGAGAACGTGAGTACAGCATCAAACTCGAAAAATATCTCTACCGACCGTTCTTTTTTTTCTCTATCGTACTTTTCGCTTTACGGCACACGCGACGAATATTTGCTTTTGGCCATGTGTGTAACTAATACGCTTCAGCCTCCTCGCCTTACTGAGTTTCTACTGACAATCCTATTTTCCAAGTGCTGAAAAAATAGCCTCGCAAACCTTGTCATGAATTTGCTGTACTGGTAAATATCCGTCGTACAGAACGACTTAAAAACGTGGGCTTTGATTATTGTCCCATTCCACCATCGTGTTTCCCACCCGCTCGCCTTTTGGCTCCAATACGAGTAGCAGTGGTTCTCAGATTCACAATCAGAGTTATCTCATATTTTTTTTTCCACTTATAAAACCATAGTTCGCTATGTTAGATTGTTTTGGCTCTCGGCCCGAATAATTAAAAAAATATAACGTTCCATATATTTATTTATCTCGTTCGAAGAGACTATCGCTTTCTGCGATATTAAATCATTTTTCAAGTCAAAAGATAGAAGAAAGAAGAAGAAAAATGAAAAATATAATAAAATAAGTTGCAGAATTTATTCAATTATAAAAAAAAATAAAAATTCTCATTTGATTTTCTTTTTTTATAAAAAAATATTATATAGTTACCGATTTGTGATAATCTTTGTAAAACAGTTGTCCTTGTTGCTGGTATTATTTCGCAGGCTTGCTTCTTGTTTATTAAAAAATTGTTCGTTTCCGTTGCCCTAGTTTGAAATTTATTGCTAATACTTTTGCCCTTTTATTTTTGTCTCAGCGTTGGCCAGGAGAATGCATTGCCGGCCGCAATGGCGAAGAATTCCCAGCTGAATCCCTACACCGGACTGCCGTACACTCCCAGATACCATGAATTTCTCAAGAAGAGAATCACCCTGCCGGTCTTCGAGTACAGAACGGATTTCATGAGGCTCCTGGCTCAGCACCAGTGCATCGTGCTCGTCGGCGAAACGGGCTCCGGAAAAACGACCCAGATACCGCAGTGGTGCGTCGAGTACTCGACATCGGCGGGAAGAAAGGGAGTCGCGTGCACGCAGCCGAGGCGAGTGGCCGCGATGAGCGTGGCACAGAGAGTGTCCGAGGAGATGGACGTACAGCTGGGAATGCAGGTCGGATACAGTATTCGTTTCGAGGACTGCAGTTCGCCGTCTACGGTGCTGAAGTACATGACGGACGGTATGCTGTTGCGCGAGGGCATGTCCGATCCGATGCTCGAGGGCTATCAGGTCATACTGCTGGACGAGGCTCACGAGAGAACCCTGGCGACGGATCTGCTGATGGGCGTGCTCAAGGAGGTCATAAAACAGAGATCCGATCTGAAGCTCGTTATAATGAGCGCGACGCTGGACGCTGGAAAGTTTCAGCAATACTTCGACAACGCACCGTTGATGAACGTGCCGGGCAGAACGCATCCCGTGGAGATATTTTACACACCCGAGCCGGAGCGCGATTATCTCGAGGCCGCGATAAGAACGGTCGTGCAGATCCACATGTGCGAGGAGGTCAGCGGCGATCTCCTGCTGTTTCTCACCGGTCAGGAGGAGATCGAGGAGGCCTGCAAGAGAATAAAACGGGAGATGGATAATCTCGGTCCCGAAGTCGGCGAACTGAAATGTATACCGCTGTACTCGACGCTGCCGCCGAATCTTCAACAGAGAATATTCGACGCGGCGCCGCCAAACAAACAGAACGGTGCAATCGGCAGAAAGGTCGTAGTGTCGACGAATATCGCCGAAACTTCGTTGACGATCGACGGTGTCGTATTCGTCATAGATCCTGGATTCGCCAAACAGAAGGTAAAAACCGCGCACGCGATTCTTCGGTTACCGATGGAGCACCTCGGCGTAGCTCTGTTTAACGTATACATTTGAATTTATTTATTTTCATTCAGGTGTACAATCCTAGAATCCGAGTGGAGTCGCTTCTGGTCTCGCCGATCAGCAAAGCATCCGCCCAACAGAGAGCCGGCCGAGCCGGACGCACGAGGCCCGGCAAGTGCTTCAGGCTCTACACCGAGAAAGCTTACAAAAATGAGATGCAGGACAACACGTATCCGGAAATCTTACGATCGAATCTCGGAAGCGTCGTGCTTCAACTCAAGAAACTTGGCATTGACGATCTGGTGAGAATCGCCAAGGCTACGACAGTACGTCGGGTCAATTGATCGTCGGTCTTGAAAACTAAACGGTTCTCTTTGCAGGTGCACTTTGACTTTATGGATCCACCGGCACCGGAGACCCTCATGAGAGCCCTGGAACTGTTGAATTACCTGGCCGCTCTCGACGACGACGGAAACTTGACGGACCTTGGAGCGGTGATGGCAGAATTTCCTCTCGATCCACAACTCGCAAAAATGCTCATAGCCTCATGCAATCACAATTGTAGCAATGAGATACTCAGCATAACCGCTATGCTCTCAGGTATTGTACCCCGGGGGCTCAATTAGGATTAATACAAGGCGCGTATCATTGGCTTAAGGAAAAAAAAATTTCAACCGATCTTATGAAATATTCGACGATCGTGTGGGTGTGTGTGTGTGTGTGTGTGATCAGGAAGGGGGTGAGGTAACGTGGTATTTATATTGACGATTGACATGGTATTAGTCCCACAGTGTTTTGTGAGACCGAACGAGGCGAAGAAAGCTGCGGACGACGCAAAAATGAAGTTTGCACACATCGACGGCGACCACTTGACGCTACTGAACGTGTACCATGCTTTTAAACAAAGTAAGCTGGAACTCACTTTTTTATTACCAATTCAAGCGGAATCTTTCTATCGTGCTTGTATCTTAACTTTTTCGTTTTCTTATTTTTTTTTTTTCTTTAGATTTGGAAGACCCGACGTGGTGTTACGATCATTTCGTCAACTATCGGTCTCTCAAAAGCGGCGACAACGTGCGAGAACAATTGTGTAGAATAATGGACAGGTTTTCCTTGAAACGTACCTCGACCGATTTCACCTCGAAGGATTACTACATTAACATTAGGAAAGCTCTCGTCAATGGATTCTTCATGCAGGTGAGCGAATTGATACGTGGTGTGTGGCGGTCCTTGAAGTCCTGAAACCGTCCTTGAATTTCACCTAATGCCCTTTAATTTTTTTATTTCCCCGCACATTTGAGCTTGTTTCAAAATCCATATCACTAGCGAAAATCATTAAAAAAAAATTGGAACTCACTTGCGGCAACATGAATATATACATTCGTGCATAGTGAGTGGGTTTTTTATTTTCTGAACCGATTTCAACAAAAACGCTTACCGAACTAAATGTTATTTCGTATGTCGCGCGCAATATGCATATTTTCATTTTTAATAAATGTCCCAACACAACCTGGAAATCTCTTGGAAATGTCCTCGAATGTTCTTGAATTTCGTACGGAGTTTTTACTGGACAACATGTGATACGGAGAAACGGTTATCTTGCCTGACGATTCAAAGTGGGGTATTTTTTTTAACTCGTTATTAAAATCTCGCATGAAATCAGGTTGCACATTTGGAGAGGACCGGTCATTACCTGACAATCAAGGACAATCAAGTCGTTCAGCTTCATCCGAGCAGTTGTCTGGACCACAAACCCGAGTGGGTTATCTACAATGAATTCGTCCTGACGACGAAGAATTACATCAGGACAGTAACCGACATCAAACGTACGTAGCTCGATCGACCTTGGTTGCTTTGTAATCGGAGCATTTATTTATTTTTTAACCATATACTCATTTTTTTGTCTTCTCCCGAAGCCGACTGGTTATTAAAAATTGCACCGCAGTACTACGACCTGCGAAATTTCCCGCAGTGCGAAGCAAAGAGGCAGCTCGAGGTGATCCAAACGCGACTGGACTCGAAACAGTATCAGGAAGGATTCTAACCACGACGATATCTAGCTACGTTTGATAATCAGCCGAAAGCTTCGTTCTTATCGAGTCCCGCGGATCCACGTCGCCCGCGGTACGTGTCGGGCGATCGGTCGAGAGGGTTTGTCCCGGTAACGGTAGACGGTTGTTTTTTTTTTTTTTTTTTTTTAATTAACCGCGCGACAGTGAATTTAATGGAATACCACCAGGGTGCGAAAAAAAAAAATTGATCCGCGGGCTCGAAGCATGAGTAAAATGTTCGACGATCACGCGTAATAAAAAAAAAAAAGTAATAATAATAAAAAAAAAGATCACAAAAGGATGTACAATTTACCAGTAAACGAAATTCGTTGATATATTTTACACATTCGGAGTGTACCCCGCTAGGCAGAATAGATTAATTTTTGTATCCACTATATCGAAAGCAACGTGTCAAAGACGGGAAGAAATTGATAGTGTCCCGTGTTAATTCGTTCGTAGACGGATTGGCGTTACGCGTGTATTTTTAACATATTCGCTTCTACGTTTTTCGTTTTCTTTTTCCCTTCATTTCTTGTATCACGAAGTACGAGTGACAACACCGCTTTATTCGAAATCTCGTCGCGGCTCGAGTTTCTCGAACGACCGGAGACGCGAATGTTATTTATTTAACGACGCAATGGGAACGCGTTTGTAATAACAATTGAAACGTTAGAGTATAGTCTAGTTCGAGGGCTAACTTTTGTTCGGTGTTCTCGGTTCTTACAGGGTATCTCGGAGAATGGATAAACAGCTGCTTCGCGCATATTCGCGAAGATTTTTCTTTCACGATGATACGATTTTAGCCCCGACGAATCGGAGTTCAATGAAATAATTATTTTGGCGATGCATAATACAGAAATACTGTTCGTTCAGATTCGACTTTCGCGAACCTCAATCGAAACATCAAATCGCGCAGCCGATCGATATGAAGCGAAGGTAACTTTCCTTCTCGGATACTAACGCACCCATTCACCGCATCCACGTGTGTGATTACTGTTACGAACGACGATTAGAGTTAAACTGCGTGAAATATCCGCGGAAAAATAAGTGTTCATTAATTTGTCGAGAGATTACCCGGATTGTAGTTGACTTATGTATTGTTTTACGCAGATATTACACGATAAATATGCTTTGAATTTTGTAAATAATCGTAATCAAAAGAAGCAAACAAAAAAAAAAAAAAACACAACACAAGATGTGTGACGAACGGTGTTTCATAAAAAAAAATTGTACCAATTCATTCCAATAAAAACGATGGAGAGCAAGAGCCGTGCGAATGTATATTTGTGACGGAAACGACGTAGTAACAACAACAAAAAATCGACGTGATCGTAGATCGATCGTGAATGGCATTCCAGAGGTAGGGTATATCATTTACGCCAAAGAATAACTAGACCAAACATTAATATATATGAACCTTACAAAAAAATATAGAGAAACACGTTGAAAATAGTACATTACTAGGCTAGTGCGACAATAGTAATTTATATCAATCGGTGGGAAAATGGCAATTTTATTCACGCATCGGGTAAAGCCCCATTTTCATAACTTGTGAAATAAAACTTTGTTCGATACGCGAGCGAAAAACTTTTTCTGAACTCATGTGATTGCAACACTCGCCGTCGATTCGTGCTGCAAACTCACACTCGTCAGAAATAGTACATTACTTCACGAGTTAGAAAAAGTGTTTCGCATGAGGGATGTACGAAATTTTTCATCACAAGTGCGAACATGGCGGTTTTACGCACGCGAAGCGGTCAGAAAAGTGGCCATTTCCACACCGAGTGATGAAAACGTACTTTCCTCCCTTGTAGCATAATATACTATTTCGGGACCAGAAGTAACGTCAGAAAGTGAAAAAAAATGTTCTCTTTGAAACGATGTGTAAATTAACAGAAAATCAAAAGTAACAGAGAGAAAGAAATCGTCACAAAGTCGGGAGCGCACTTGCGATGCTGAGATTGTCCCTTTACAAGCTGTAGCGCGCTTAACCACAAAGCCCTTAAAAAAAAGTGTTTGCAGCTTAAACTTCGAGAAAAGCTAAAATCGGTCCAAATTAGAGATGTGCAATGACCGTAATTTCTCGTCGATGGCAATTGACACAAAAATTACCGTCATTTGAAATTTCTCGAATCTGTCATGTGCGGAGACGGTCATTTTTACAAAGCATCAGAAATGTCATAATATAATTGGAAGGTCAAACTACCATATAGTTGTACAATGACCGTCATTTTGTTTGTCACAAATTCTGGGCGGTATATCAAGTGGACACAGAAAAAGTAGACACGAAGGCATCTCGACACGGAGACTGTACACCGTGAATATGAGCACGCAAACATATGACCTCGAATAGGCTATACACCGAGTCAACGGTCGGACCGAAGAGGGTGAACACACTACCAACTGAATACTCAACAACTGCCGACAAATGACCGCACACAGTGATACCCTCATGATAGATTACGACAACACTACATAGAGGCGATACTACCCTTGAGGAGAACCTATACCTAAAATGTCAGAATAATGTTAATGCTGAAATTAGGCGCTCTTGGTATTGCATTGCGAACTGGCGCCTCTTATATTGTCACAATAAAACATGGGCATTTGACTCAGTGGCGAGGAAGCGGTCTGCACTTGTGTCGAGTGTTCAGTTGGTAGTGTGTACACTCTCTCGGTATTGATTTGACTTGGTGTACAGCGTATTCGTGGTCATATGTTGTGTGCCAACATTCATGGTGTGCAGGCTTCGTGTCGACTTTTTCTGTGCTCAACTGATATAACTGCCGTTTATATATATATAAGGTTCACACCGTTCATACACATGCTTTCTCCGACCTAGTTACTTTCTCGCAGAAATGAGTTATAGTGCAAAAATCGTACCCCACCGTTTCAGATAGTCGAATCAAGCGATTGGCCGTTTGAGAACCACATCGTAGAGCACGAGGTTTTAGGCTTCAGTCGCGGGTACGATAGACCGCGTTCGGTGATATTTCATCATTCGTCGTAAGATTTTTTTGAAGATAAATTTAACCCCGCCAGTCATGGCATCGATCGCTTTGCCGGTTGCAGCGAGATTTACGAGGCTAACGATCGACACGATCCATCACGTCACAAAAAGCACTGTCGTAAGGTGAGTGGCCCAATGTTGAAAATCGAATTAGTCAGTTAATACAGAAGACGCGGGTACAACGAGTACGAGTCGACGCTATCTCATAGGTTAGCTGTTAGGTAATATCCGATCTCTGCCGCTGCAACGTGTTTGTCGGTACACTTTGGCCTCCACAAAATTCCTCCGATCAGTCACGGACGCAGGCTACAATTTTGCTCGGAAAATGTTGCTTCATAATTTTATTTACCTGTCGAAAAATCGGGTGCGATATTCGTTTGATTCTGGACTGCGGTCACGATACTTCTTGCTCGATTCTTGTCGTTAAAGATCGTCGCAGCCGTACGTAGCGTCCGTTCAACAGAGGCACAAGTTCGGAACGGCGACGGAAGAGAGGAAGACGGACGGCGGCGAGACGGTCGAGCTTACGGAGAACGAAAAGAAGCTCAAGTCCGAGATAGATCTTCTCAACACGGAGCTCGTCGATGTAAAAGAGCGTAATGCCGAACTCAACGACAAGTACAAGAGGGCATTGGCTGACAGCGAAAATCTTAGGGTCAGATTGTCCAAGCAGATAGACGACGCTAAACTGTTTGGTATTCAGGGATTTTGTAAGGATCTACTGGACGTAGCAGATATTCTAGGCAAAGCCACGGAGAGCGTACCAAAGGATGAACTCACTGAGAGAAATCCACACCTGAAGAGCTTGTACGAAGGGTTGAGAATGACCGAAGCACAATTACAAAAGGTAATCCAGAGCAAATGTATGTATGTAATGTATGTATGTAATGTACTTATTGAGTGACTCTGTAAGATGATTCGAGAATCAACTGTGCTTGTAGCGTTTCTCTGCTTGTTGTGAGAAAAAAAAAAAAAAATTATTTGTACTCAGGTGTTCAAGAAAAATGGCTTAACATCGTTCAACCCTCTGGATGAGAAATTCGATCCGAATCAACACGAGGCCCTATTTCAACAGGTGAGATTTGGCGAATTTTTTTTTGGGTCTTACCGGCCGTGCGACTCTACCGACACACATTTTTTTGCAGGAGGTGCAGGGCAAGAAGCCGGGCACCGTCGTGGTGGTATCCAAAGTAGGCTACAAATTACACGAGCGTGTAGTTCGACCCGCTCTTGTCGGTGTGACCAAAGCGTAACGAGAATTGGTACGAAGGGAAATAAGCGTAGCTCCCGGAGATTTCCGAACGGCCGTTGATCGCATCCGGATGGAATATTGCGATGTGCTGAATAAAAAAAAAAAAAAACAAACAAAACGCTTGTACCTACAATGGATTTTAAATTGTGCTGACGTTCGTAACTACTTGCCGCAACGTAGACTTTTTCGCGGGTGTTAATACTTGTCATTCATTCCTCTTTTCCGCTGGTAATAGCTTTTTGTTTTTTTTTTTTTTAGTTTCCTTTTTTTCTTGTATATATTGTTAGGATGAAACGATGACATTAAAAACGATCGAATCATAAATTACGTGCAGAAAATTCTTATTTACTTAAAATTAAAAAAAAATAAATTATAATAGATCGCATCCGGAAGGAATATTGCGATGTGCTGAATGAAAAATAAAATAAAAACTTGTAACTACGACGGATTTGAAATTGCATGGATGTTGTGTAAGTATTTGGCGCAACATAGACTTTTTCACGAGTGTAATAGTTGTCATTCATTCGTCTTTTTCGCTGGTAATAGCTTTTTTTTCCTGTACATATTGTTAGGACGAAACGATGACATTAAAAACAATTGAACAACGAACTCATGTGCGGAGATTCTTATTTATTAAAAATAGAAAAATACAATAATAATAAATACCGCCGAGCGTTGCGAAAACGGAAGGCGCGACGACGATTCAGCATCTCTCAAAGACTTTGTAAAGATCGGGCAGACTGGCTATTTGCAATATCGTCGAGTCGTGAGCAAAGTGTTTTGGTGGAAGGAGGCTGTCCTTTATCGCCCGGTAGAGAACGTGCTCGACGACGTGTTTCCAATCGTGGCCGTCGTCCACGTTGGTATTTATGTGACTGAAGAACTTTGCTGTCTCCCGGCATATTCCGTCGAAGCACGGCTGTTCCGCGGTCCAGTCTACCTCCGTCGAGAGACGCAGTATATACAGGGGCAGTTCGGCTTCGTACGGAAAGTATTTGTCTGCAAAAAAAAAAAAAAAAAAGATTGCTTCGATCGACACGAAAAAAAATCGCAGCTTCGTTTGTCGACACTGAAAATTCGAGACTCACCCAGTAACACCGGCAGTGACTTAAGATTTCCTCTTTTGTCTATAACGATCGAGAAATACTCTTTTAGCATGTCGGCTTTTTCCAAAAGCAGCTCTTTCACACTCGCCGCAATATCTTCCTTCGAACCATCCTCTTCCGACCAACCCGCTTCCTCGGTATCAAGACCGAGAAGTGCCAATTCCTTGAGTGGCAGGGGCTCCTGACACATCACCCGAGGGGCAGAAATTCCAATTACAGAGGTGGGTAGTACTTGAAGTGCCGGATACTTGTTTGGCACTTGAAGTACGTACTTAAAGTACAAAAGTACTTTAAGTGCTTTTTTATGATTTCACGTGCAAGTACTTTTTGAGTACACGCTCGCATTATGGATATGGATGAGTAGCATGATATCCTGTTTCTGTTAATATATAATTATCTGTCTAAACTTTTCAATAAGTATAATTTTAATGAGAATTTTTTTTTTATTTCCATAAAAAAGAATGAGAACGGTTCCTTTTGGTTATTCATTTATTAAAAAAAAATCTAAAACAATAAAAAAAGGACGTAACCAGACCTTCATTTTCATTTTTTTAATTACATTTTTTATGGATTTTTTTAATGAGAAAAGAAAGTGAAGATTGCATTCGGGATAGCCTTGAAACGACGAATTCCGAAAATTTCAGTTAGCGATTTTATACAATCAGAAAGTCATGTGCAAATTGCTGTGAATCTTATTTTAAGACCATATAAAACATGTCCCTTTTGTCCATTCCGGGCTCAGTCGGTAACAAAAACTGTAATCAACTTGTCTCACGGGTTGTCGTATGTGCGGTCAAAAGAAAAGTCACATCGAAAGCGGATATCATCTCGGTTTTCGATGAGACTTTTCTCTTGATCGTCAATAATGCCAGAATCCGTGAGAAAAGTTTATTACAGTTTTTATTACCGACCGCGGTATTGCACATGCTCTTAAGTCTAGATAACGCTACGAACCTAATTGTTAAAAGTACTTGGCAAAAGTATTTGAGAAATACTTGAAGAACAAAAGTGCTTAATAATTCAAGTACATGCGGTACTCTGTACTTGAAGTATTTTTTCGTACTTTCCACACCTCTCTCCAATTATTTAATTCCAAATTCGATTTACTCACCGAAAATTTGAAGACTCCGTAGTTAGCAAAGTCGTAGAGCATTATTTCGTAGAATAGTTCCTCGCTAACAAAAAAAAAAAATAATAATAATTACACAATTCGTACCGATGGTGGATCGTGAGAGTTGATAGATTCGCCGAAGGGCGTACTCACGAGAGCTTCATCGTATCGCAGATATAGAGATTAAGACCGCTCTGGATGAGAGCGGACTTCTCGTCGACGCTACCCACGAACGTCATGTTCGATACTATTTCTCTGAGGCCCTCGTGATAATTGTCCTCGATGGCTTTTCGCAGTCTCAAGATACTGCCCAACTTAACTTCCCGTCGAAAATTGTTTACGGAATAGGATTTGAAATCCACGGACGCCGGCGGCTTCGATTCGTCGCTCGAAGAACGAGCCTCGGCCTCGTTGGAAACACCGCTTTTCTTACCAATCGAATCTTCTTTGGCCTCCGGTGACGATACATCGTCGCTCTTGTTGCGCTTCTTCGTACACTCGATGTTGTCTTGTGTCCCATAGTATTGATGAACAGCTTTGAGAGCACGATCGGCGACTTCGGATATCGAAGCTTTTTCCGTCGGCGCTTCCGACGATGACTCGTCTTCGGTGCTCGGAGGCTCGAAGATACTACGAGGAACGCTTCTCTCTTCGGATTTTACCATTTGCGTTGACGTCACTGCATCTGCCAGATGTTCAGCGAATAGATCGACTGAATCGCCCGGACTCGGTTCATCAATGAGTGAGCTCCAGTGCGCATAATTTTTAACATCGGGATTATCCCGGTTCGGCGGAGTGTTTACCGGTAATAAAGTACTTTCCCGTTCACTCGACGGCGGCTGATTAACCTCGTCGTCAACAGACTTGTCTACAGTCTCACGAAAGTCTACGATCGCCTCTCGTGTAGACGAACATTTTATGCTGCAAGCAATCACAGCGTTGTTACCGTAGCCTTCCTCTTCATCTTCCCATTCCACATCCTCGCACGGTATATCCGCTTTCTGTAGTGATGCATTTTTTTCAGTATTGTTTGATCGGTCTGACGTATCTATATCTCGTTCCTTGACGCTCTGAATGGTGAAGTTAAACGTATCCAATTTTTGATCCGTCGAACTCGTGCGGATCATCTCGCGCGGTTGTAATTTCTTCGCGTGCTCCGCAACATCTTTGTCGTACTCGGGCAGAACTTCTCGAAGATTGTCTTTCGTTATGTCGACCTGAGGCAGTCTCGCCTGGAGATAAAACGTTCTCGATGCATTGTTACCAGACAATTTCTCGTCGAGAGCGTTCTTTATCCTGTCGATTATCGCGTCCTCGTGAAGAAATCGTACCTCGTGCTTCGTCGGATGCACGTTTACGTCCACGTTGTGCGGGTTTATCTCCAACGATATGTAACACCAGGGATAAGTTTTCTTTGGCACGTATATGGAATACAATTCCTCCAGCATCTTTCGGATAGCTGAAACATTCGTAACAAACTGTTGTTATTACGAAATTTTCACACCTATCACAAAAGCGTCTTATAAACTCACGCGTCGAATCGACGAGCCTGTGATTGATGAACAGCAGGAGCGTCATTCGTTTGCTCGAATAATTCGGATTCGTTATCAGACCGTGAATCTTGAATTTGTACGTTTCGTCGACGAGCTCGACCTCGAGGAGCTCGCGGGCAACGGGATTTCCGTACAGTATCTTTACGTTGTTCATCTTCGTGGAGTTGTGGGGCGATCGTACCTGCTTCCCCGAAA
Source organism: Exephanes ischioxanthus (assembly GCA_958510785.1). Lineage (NCBI taxonomy): Eukaryota > Metazoa > Arthropoda > Insecta > Hymenoptera > Ichneumonidae > Exephanes > Exephanes ischioxanthus. Next base: position 23,330,085 of record OY294020.1, on the reverse strand, counting down.
AATTCATCGATTAGTCGTTCAACTTTGTTGTATTTTTTTTTTTTTTTTTTTTTTTTCTCAAGAAATAAGAAAAAAATTGCGCGCATAGCCTTCTCTGTGAGAAAGTTCATTGATCGATTTTGACTTCATCATGGAGGAAGCTGTGCGCACAATTGTAATAAAAGAAGAAGACGTGTGCAAATTACTTTGCACCTTTTTTCGTAAGATAAATAAATGTTCACGTCTCATAAAATTAAAACCGTTGAAATTTACAGCAAAATTTGGAGATTTCGTGGTTTTGAAGTAATTTGTAATCTATTTTTCGCCGCTGATTATAAAACTGTAATTCATTTTACTCTTAGCGTGATATTTGATTCGGAAATTCGTGTTGAGCGTAAAAAACAAATCATTAAAAAAATTCATCATCAATCAATTTTCGCCAAATTTAATACGAACCATTGTACAGTGTCAGTTCATTCCCGTATCAAATTTCCGCTCGATACCTCCATGTTTACTTGTATTAGATAGTTTTCAGTAATTAAAAAAAATTTTATTCCATAAAATCTGACCGCTTGGATAGATTTTGACCAAGTTCAAAGGTCTTTGGTCGAAAATGTTATATTCGTGTGCAGTTTTAGGACAAGAGCTCAAAATTTATGCAACTTGAAGATACCACAGACATTTTCCAAACATTGCAAATCCTGTAAAATCTCCAATTCGGCCTCAACCTTCCTACAAATCCCATGGAATTAAGACACACACATACACACACACACACACTTCCAGACACCAGCTAAAAATAGCATTTCTCGACGATTTAGACTATTTCAAGTACTCTGACATTAAAATCTCGATTTTTTTTTGCGAAAACCGCTTCCTCTATGAGTAAGCAAAAACAGTACCTCACCTGCGGAATGACCTCGCCGTGTTTTTTGAGCGTAAAACCGACGCCCGCGTTGTGAATAGCGTATCGAGTAACGACGTCCGCTATTCTTGCGAATTCCTCGGACGCACTAGCTAGAGCTTTTCTCCGCGTCGCGACATTGTAGAACAAATTTTCTATGAGTATCGTCGTACCTTGATTGCCCGCGCACGGCTTCGGCGGTGCTTTCAATTTACTGTCCACGTACGATGCTCTGAAAAATAAATAAATTCTCAAGGGTCAGCTGATCTGTAAAATGTTGGGTTCTTTTCGGGAGTGCTTTCAATTTACTGTCTAAATACAATGTGCTGAGAAATAAATAAATTCTGAAGCGTCAGCGGACCTGTAAAATATAGTTTTTTTTTTATTCTGAAAGAAGAAAGCAGGCGATTAGTCACGAGCATGTCTCATGTGGAGTGTTATTGCCTTTTACAAATTGTAAACTTAAGTGTTTCAAATTTTTATAAATTGTAGACTTAAGTGTTTTTACCTTTTTCAACTTTTATAACTCGTTACTCTGGAGCTCTAATGTTCAGAATTTATTATATATTATATTCTGATTATAACGGAGAAAACTGTGAAATAAATTAAAATAAATTAAATTAAATATTCTATATCTCCGCAGAGGCGTACCTACTTGTAGCAACATTTGTCGAGAGCCGTTTTCGTTGTTATAGTCAACAGAGCCACGTGACTTATACTAGCAAGAGCTTCGCCCCTGAATCCAAACGTAGCTATGGATTTGAGATCGTCAAACTTCTGGAGCTTGCTTGTCGTGAATCTCTCACATACGATATCCATGTCTTCCTTTCGAATTCCCGTGCCATTGTCTTGGATCTGAGAATTTGTAACGATTAGCGAATATTACGTCTATGTTTTTGTACCGTGGAATCCATGACCCCAAAGATATCTGCATGATTCAAAATTTCACAGGCTGGACCTGTACGTGTTTGCAATGAAATTCAATTCAGTTACTAAGATACAGATATTAGAAATGCTACACTTCCTTTTAAATTTTTTAAATTTTAATTGTAACAATTTTCCCTAATTATTAATAATCCTCCCGCAAACTGATTACTATAGAACGAGCAACAAAAATCTACAAAAGCATATGCTGACCACTGCTCAAATGTGGCCACCCCCTTGTTCTCAACTGGAATAACCGACCACAAAAACCATCTGCACTGCAGAAACAATCGCCCTAAGAAAACTCACCAAGAGACCCGAACAATCCCCTTTGCAGTCCTTCAAATCTCCTACTATACCCATCCTTCAGAATAATACTGATACAGGAACGTATCGACCACTTAATCCTTCACATACCCGATTTTTGTTCAACAAAAATTTGCCGAGACGTAACCTTAGAACGATTCAAGTTATAAGTTAACGTGCTAAAAAAAAATCGGTAAAAATTCACAGATGTACCTTGAAGTGTTGTTTGTTTGATAACGCGGAAGAAAATTTATTATGAACATCCTTATCGTTTTGTGCTTAAAATAAGGCATGGTCGTTTATGATCGGCAAAATCTCTCTGGTACTTGGAGGGTTGAACTCACTGCAGGCTTCCAAATCGATCCAGCCGAACTCTAAATGTTCGACCCGAATACAAATTTCTGATGCACACAGTAATAGAAATCTTGAACATACTGCACAACACATAGTCGTATTTAATCTTCCAAAAATAAGCATGTGCAATACACTTACACTCTTCCTCTCAAATAAAGTTAAACAAGCAATCGAGTAGGAGCTACATAGGCTGAAGGACTCTGTTCGATGGCCCATTGGGCAAAGGAAACAGAAATGAAAAATTTGTAAATAACCACTTATTCGTGTAAACATTCTTATTTTATTCTAAGATAAAATTCTTGTATTACTAATAATAATCCTTGTAAATGTTAATAACAATAACAATAAAGTTATAACAGCTGTATTTCGCACTGTACAAACTTCGCTCATGGAGCTCACTCGCAGAATAAAATTCTACAAGCAAACATTTTTTGTTTTTTTTTCTAAAGCAGTGCATCGGCGGGGACTTGACAAAGATGAAATTTCATGTCATGCGGATATCTTCAGGGTCATTGGAATCTATGCGTATAATAATAAAAATAAAAATATCTGCTCCAGTGAGAAAAAATCATACTCGAAAAAACTGACCTGCAGCAATTTAAGACCACCTTCCTTCACGGTTATCTGTATATTCGTTGCTTTGGCGTCGAGACTGTAAAAAAAACACTTGTCTATTTTTATTTTTTTCTTGCACCTTCTGTAACGTATTTTCGTACTAACAATTGAAGACACGAATAAATTGTCACCAAAATAATTGCGAGTAAAGAGCAAAGTGTATCGAGTTAAATTCGAGCCGGTTAACCTGTTCTCGATGAGTTCCTTGAGTGCGTTAGCTGGCCTCTGGATAACTTCGCCGGCGGCGATCCTGTTTACAACGACCTCGTCGAGTTTGTGTATTTTAGGCGGTGCTTGCATTGTGTATGCCTGCGAGTTCGTTATTTTTCATTAATGTTTCATTAATAATTCATAGAGTAAATCGGTACGCCTGGCGTTTGGTAAAGTTGCACAGCGGGCGGCGGGCTTTGTTGTGGATGAAAGTTAACGGTTTACCCGTGGTTAATGGAGGCCGCCCCGATCGGCAGTGGTTACGGTCGGGCTCGGCTCAAGCGCGCGTGGCTCGGCCGAGCGCCGAGGCTTCAACGGTAATACATGCGCATCAGGGGTGGGACCCCCGTCATAACTTTTGGTAACGTTATGATAATGATACGCTAACGCTACGGTAACCTTATGCTAGCAGCTCCAATGCAGTGGCAGTGGCACACGTTAATTCGATTAGTTCCCATAGGTACGAAGAGACGCATGCCGTCCATAGATGTAATTTGAACGTTAATAGCAATCACTTCTGGCTGCGGAGATGCCAGAGGGGAAGTGGGCATGGCGGCAATAGACGTTACGTTAACTATCCTTATATGATACTCTGCCAGATCAGCGATTCCCATGCATACGCAAAACTTTATCGAAAATCAACGCGCTACACCCGATCGAGGTAAAATTAAAACAGCGGGTCCAACGACATCGTCGAGCCATAGCTTTGCGATCTCGTTGAATACAAAGTTTTGATAATAATTAATATTAATTGAATTCTTCTCTTCGTTAAAGATAATAATGCCAGATCCCATGTGTGAACGGAGCATTTGTCCGAATGGACTTTATCGTGAAATAAAAAATAAATTCGAGGGAATAAACATTACCGGCATCGCTCGAATGCACTTTCACGATAGCGCCGGGATGGACAGAATAAAGACACACTGTGCCAAGGAATTTGCGACTGTCGAACTCTTAGTGAAACAAAAGTAAGAGTACACTGTTTTATTTTATGTTACATTACACGTTATAAACATTATATTTTTTCTGTTTCGTTCCTGACACGGTTCTTTATTCATTAGATATTAAGTCTATGATCATCGAATTTCAAGGGTCTCAAAATGCCGCTATGATAGGTCAGCACGCATGAATGTTATGATGCAAATTTTTAGCTATTATTTAAAATAATGTATCGTTTGATGATTCAGATATCGAGAGTGCACGGAGCTTGGAACTTTTCACTACACAAGCTGGTAACGGAAAATGGAGCGTGGTACATCTTTCACATGGCCTTGAGAGCATGTGCAATACCGCCGGCGGTAACAAAAATTGTAATCAACTTTTTCACAAGTTTTCACCATATGTTATTTTCATTTTTATAGAGTCATGGGTCATGAGTCATGGGAGTCATCAACGTTACCGTATCATTATCATAACTCATAACGTTACCAAAAGTTATGACGGGGATCACACTCCAGTTAAGGGGCTGCTGGAGCTGTTTTTTTTTTTCTTTTTTAACTTGCTTTACCTGTTTTACCGACGAATCTAGACAATTTTTCAGTTCCGACTTAGCGTTGTTAATATGCTACACATATGCGTCAAATCATGCAGGATTATGATAATGACATAAACGCTTCGGTGTGCAGTTGAATTTTGATTCAAAACTTACAAGGAATTAAGAAAACCAAATTTCATAGTTTGCGAACAAGAATTTAACAACAACAGTCTGTAACTTATTAATATATTATCTTATCATATTATATATTCCTAAAACAAAAGATAGAATTTGACTTATATCGAAAGGCTCTTTTCCGGCGCTAGTGGTCACTTCCGGTATAGTCGCCGTCAGAGATCGGCTTGCCGTCAGCGCGTTGGCCGACACGCTTATTCTGGTGGCCAGACGAGGCGCCCTCTATTCGTACGTGGTCGCTTCGTCGAATTGTATGAAGAAGAAGAATCGGCTCGCCGTCGCGCAGTTCTCTCGTCGCCTCCCGATTATCCGCAATCGTGTCGAAGTGTCCTTAAATCCAAGTATCAGCTGTAAATCAGAGACATGTCATTGAAGGAACAGAGCTCGAAGAAAAGGAAGAGGAGGCTCGAAGAGCTCGACACGGAGGAGCTCTTCAAAATGTGTTTCGGCTTGATAGGCCAGGCGCCCAGTTCTCAGTCCCACAACCGTTCGCGCAGGAGTCAAAACTCGTCGGGCAAGGAAAACAATAATCCACAAAAAACATCCCGAAAGTCCAAGCAGTCGGAGAGATTCGAAACATCCGAGATTTCTAAAGATCGAGGATGCTGCAGTTGCTCCACGAGAAACTCTACGGCCGAAGAAAATCGCCAGAAATCCGCCGTAGACAAAATGGCGGAGATCGCTGCAGCTCTGAGTGGCGAACAAACTCCAGCGGCCGCAGCGCCACCGTCGGATTCTTCGCAAAACAAGCACTCGTCGTTCGTCGACGAGTGGAAGCGGATCGCCCGCAAGGGTCTCGGCGCCAAGGAAGTCGAGGAAATCGCGGCGAAGTACAAGACGAGCGAGGACAGCGTGAAGGAGCTTCGAGCCCCCGAGCTGAACGCCGAGGTTCGCAGTCTCGTCGACTCGACGACCCTCAAGATCGACGAGTCCTACGCCGCCCAGCAGAATCAGTCAGCGGTGCAGTTGTCGGTTATCGACAGAGTATTGGGTCTGATTGCAGAACGCGGAAAGCAGTCGACAGAGGTCGCTCGGCTCGTCGAATATCTGCACGACTTCGGCCGCAACAACGCCGACATACATCACATGGTATCGCTTACGCGAAGATACGCGATCTTCTCGTCGCTCAATGTCAAAGATGCCGAGGCCGCCGAGATTCAGTGCGAGGTCGGCGAAAAATTGTTCTCTCGCTCTATGGAGATGCTGATCTACAAGCAGAAGGTCCGAACGGACGTCGAGGAGGCGGTGAAGCCGATCGTCGCATCGATGAAGGAAGACTTTGAGGAGATCGTGAAGACGATTGCGGCAAATTGGGAAAAAGATTTTTTGGAGAGACTGAAGGAGGTGGCCAATGAGCTGAAGAATGATCTCACGCAGGCGCGGAACGCGGTCGTCGCGCCAGTCGAGGAAGATCAAGGGACGGAGGAAAATACCGGGGAGACTAGAACGCCAGAGGTCGCGGCCAAGGTCGAAGGAGCCAGATTGGCCAAGATCGAAGGAGCTCGATCGGCCAAAGTGGAGGCTGCTTCGAACGCAATTCTTACGGTAATGGAGACTTTTTTTTTTGGGTATCAGGTTGAGGTACATATTAAGAAAATGTGTCCCTTTTTTGAAGCAGCTTTACTTAGAATTGTCCTTGAATAATGGTTTTTGTTTCCGAACCTGTACCATAGTTGCCACTGACCTGGAAAATCGGGAAAACCGGCAAAAGTCAGGGAATTTGTTGGGACCTGAAAAAGTCAGGGAAAAGTCATGATTTTTTTTTTTTTAATCCTGGAAATCCTGAAACTTTTAATATTGTGAACTGAGTTTAATATATTAATAATCATTATATATTATATTTTACATTACTTTTAATTGTTCTTTCCTGTCCTCATCGAAGACTCGAAAAACTAAATTTTTTGCTCTGGAAAACCGGACAAGTTCAGGGAATTTCAGTTGGAGAATTTCGTGACAACCACGCTATACTGGTCGAAGTGATAATTTAATTAGAAAAAAAAAGTATAAAATTATTAACTCTCGTACTTTTTCAGCAGCACGTGCCGTCCGAGCGGGAGGTCTATCCAGGTGCAGAAGGTGTGGTACAACGTGCGTCTGAGCAGAGAGGTGTGCCGAACAAGTACTCAACATTGTCGGCGAACACTCGCAGATCGTACGACATTCACATAAGGGCATGGTGGTATTTCTGTCAGAGGAAGCAAACGGACGTCTTCCAACCGTCGGCAAATGACGTTCTTGAATTTTACCACGAGCAGGCGCGCCTTAGATGCGCGATGGATAACTGCAGAAGAGCTATGGCGTATGTTATGCCGGAAAGAATCGTAAGGAACGCGGTTATCAATCTTTTCATCAAGGACGTCAAGAAGGAACCGATATGAAAAGCGTTCTCATAAGAACAATCGTCTTCTAAAAAAAAAAAATATTGGTAAAAGTTTTTATTATATTTACGTTTATGTTACCGCTCGAGTATCGATCAATCGGAATGATTTATATTTTCCATTTTTTCCCGTATTTATGTTTCGTACATTCGTTCGTTAAGCTGATATTCAGGTACAAAAAAAATGAGCATATCGCTCATTTTCACGTCAAAAAATCGATCATAAAAGTGAGGCTAACAACATCGATTAAGTATTATTTCCAATTTAAAAAAAATCATCGGAATCACTAATGGAACTTATTTTTTTGATGGAAGATTGATCGATTCTCTTGTGGCGTGAAAATTCTGCACCAGGTCAAACCTAAGAGTACCCGTTGTTAAGGGTCCTTAGTCGCGTCATTAACGACGCCTGCAAACCCGCTTTCGCTGGATCAAATGCGCTCCAAAAAGATATTATAAATATCGACAAAGAAGACATTAGCCGCGGGTTTGATCGTTTTGGTTAAAATGAAAAAACATTTTAATCGCTCGTTAGAAACAAGCCAAAAATATGTTATGCTGGCAATGAAATCTCATCTGTCAGACAAAAAATGACTTAAGTCTAAAAACTTATGTCTGATGATGCGATGATAAATAACAATTTTTTTATATTTCATTAAGGAGTCTGTATCGGATCGGATCTGTTACAGTCGAACAAAAAAAAAAAAAAAACATGTACGTTCCTATTAGGCTTGTAAGTGCCACTCTTGTACATTGAGGTGATGCGAAACACTGTCGCTCCCGCCTGTCACGCACGCAGTCGGTAATAAAAACTGTAATGCTACTTCTTCTAGGGTACTCAAACTTTATTAAATGCTAACGGAAATAGCACACCACTGAGTCCATCAACTCCACATTAGGCTCCTACTTCCTTTGAACGCCAAAGTTTCAGCACCTCTGAAAATGTAGCCTTACCATTTTTATGAATGTCAGCGGCCTTTCACACGTCCTTAAATATGTTCGTTACTTATTAAGAGTCACTGTCCAGAGGACTTACTTCATTGTCAACAAATAAAACTATGTCTGAATAGAAAATAAATTATGATATAAAAAAGAATGTCTGAAGAGTTTTGACCTTTGGAAAAATAATTGATTACAGTTTTCTTTACCGACTGAGCTCGAGTCTGGCGCGGGCGGTTTCGAGGCGATGCCTCGCTCCGAGATCGAACTATTCGACTGTCGCTGCATAACGAAACGTGCCCGATATATCGTACGAACAAATTTTTATAACAAATAAAAAAATGAATTTTTTCTAACAGTTAAAAAAAAATGAGAAAAGGAAACTCAATTCGGTAAAGGAGTGGAGAAAAATGGAGTTAAAAAATGCCGTACGAAACTGTGTAATCGTAATGATCATTTTTCATTTTATTATCACCTTAACACTCGCACGCACGCATACACACGCACACCCACACCTGTTACAATATTTTGAGATCTTAATCGTCTTGTAACCGTGCATCTAATATCTAATATAATTATATATATTTGTATATATAATATATATTTGCGTGTAGATCCTCGAGATAGAGAAAATTGTGTGTCTCATACATACAATAATAATAATAAAATTATAAAATAATAATTGGTAATGATTTATAAATAATGGTGGAATATCGCGGCTCGTCATCGAAAAAAAAATCAATACTATTAATAATTAATACAATAAAGGTATTTCGTCATAGGAACTTCGTTTTCTTTATCGCCGCGTGTCTGTGACGTAACGAAATACAAAACTTTTGGCGGTTTTCAAAAATTTTATTTTATTTCATTTTTTGGCCGCACGTTAAATCATTTAAGACACGCGGGCAGGTACAATAATTATTCCGTGGCGACGTTTACTCGATTTTTTTCCTCTTAAATAATATGTGAAAAAAAAACTAATCAAAAAAATTCAGTCGGAAAAAATTGAATTTTTTTAGCCTCGAAGTCTTTTTTTTAGTTAAAAGTTTGAAGAACGAAAATACAGGATTGTTAAATCACGCCAACGGATAAATATATATATTTATACTTACAAATTACTAATTTACTGGCCTTAGAAAAAATCTTTAGATATCCGCGTCAATTGATTAAAACTGGCGCGCTCCTCGTGCGCTTCGAAGAAAGTGCTTTTTTTCATTCGTTTTGTTTGTTTCTCTCCTCGACATCATTTTATTTCTATTTTTCTCCATTAAATCTTACCATCTCGAAGAATATTGCTCTTAATCTTGTTTTTTTTCGTTATTTATTTATCAATTATCAATTAATTAATCATTCAATTATTATTGGGCTCTTTGTGTCCGTTTTTTTTAAATATCGTTTAGTTATAAACTTTCTCTGTGCTTTAGAGGCTGTTTATTTACTTTTCAATTTTTTTTCTCGCGTCAATCTCGAAATTCAATTCGTTTAAAAAATCGTTTATCAGGCGATGCAAACAAAACTTTCGGCGACACGTCCTCTCAGGGCGTCACACACTATCGTACTTATTTTTTGTTTGATCTTTCTATATCAACAATATTACTTAGCAGCTATTTGTTAATTTTAATTTTTTTTCTTTCAGGTATTCCAACGATACCGATAATAATGCGGAATTTTTTTAATTTATTTTTTTTTTTAGCGCTTAAATTTCTTTTTCGTGGTCGTTAATAGTAAAATACTTTTTTTTTTGCAACCACTTTTAATTTTGTTTTCACATCGAGCTTACTGATTTTTTTTTTTTGCACCATTCGATTCATCGGTCTCTTCAAGCCAATGCCCAGATGACAACGATACTTTAGACTCTTCTTAAAAGCTCATACAATTTTTCTTTTTTCTTCAAATAGGATTTTTTTTTTACAAATCATCACCCGTCTACCGAATTTTTGCACCGTTTCTACGATTAATAATAGGTGCCTATTTTTTCTTTTTTTTTCACTTTGCATTTCCGCTAAATTCATCTAAAAAATGTTGGCTATTTCTCGCGATGCCGGAAAGAAAATATATATATATATCTATCACACTTCGGCCAATTATCGTGGAGAATAAATTTTGCGAATTTTTGATTCTCACGAATTTTTCGTTTTTCAAATTTTTTTTTTTCCCGCGCACACACACTTCTAACGGTATACCTCTAGTTAACTTTAGTTTTAGAGTTATTAAATGATTAATTACGTGCTAGGACAATCACTCGCTATCTCAGGCTGCAGCTTTGTACATTGGCTCATCTCTTCATATTCTCATACATTGGCTTCTCGTTTATTTATTTATTTTCAAATGTTTTTTTTTCGTTCCATCTCTCAATTCAAACTGGCGTGCGATATATTAACGAAAATTGCGAAAAGAAAAAAAGAATGAGATCGGCCACAAATTTCGATCTCGGGAAATAAAAACGATGAGAAAATTCACCTATTTATCGGAGATATGTCCATTTATTGCGCGCTTCGCGGTTTTTTCCCCTCGCTCTCACTTTCTCGAGGCAAAAATTGTCACAAATTATTTCCAAGACGCGACTGTACTTTTGTTTATCTACAATTGAACTTTTTTTTCTTTTTATTGTTAAAAATTAAATTCATTAGGTAGAAAGAGTACATTTAAAAAATGAAAAACACAAAAAAAGGACGTTGGATCGACTGCCTCGGACACATAAAATTAAGAGCGCCCTCAGTCCACGCTGAAGAGTCAATTTTTTGTGTGTTTTGTTTCGGGTGTCTCGCGTCGATGAAATTATTCGCGCCACTTAAAAACTATTTTGGAATGTGTGACTAGGCTCACGCGACGATGCCTTTTGATTTTTTTTTTTTTTTCATAGAAGCTTTTTTTTTTTATTCATTTGTTTTTTGCTTAATTTTTTATTTGGAAAACAGATCGAGAGTACGGTAGCTGGCGGTCGAGGCGAGAGTTGCACAAAATGGCCGCTTGGGCACACAAAATGGCTGAACGGACGTTCGCATCTGGAACATTTGGAGGTTAACTTAGCGACAGTATCTGTCATACCGAGCAGAAATATTAACATGAAATAATATTGATAAAAATATTAATTAATACTGATATTAATATTAGACATAGCAAGTTTTGAGCACGCGAAAATTAATTCTTCACACTTCTCGGTTCACCGTACGTAAGCTACATTTTCAAAATTTTTTTTTAGTCGAATTGGCAACTGAGATCTCGATTTTTTTGCGCACCAAAATACTTTATGACTTTATCTACAGCCAGCGACGCCAGTAATCCGTTTCTCTCATAACAGCAAAATTAATAATACAATCGAAAAAAAATAATATCTAAATTTCTTTAAAAAATTATTTTTTTTTTGAGAAATAAATCCTACAAGTACTAGGCATTTGATATTCAGCGTTGAAAGTGTACAACAAAAAATTGGCATTCGTTTTGTGTTGTGTGTTTGTCTCGCTATTTTTATTTTTCTTTTTTGCTTTCTTTCAATTAGAATTCAGTCTTGCGGTTCAGTCTTCAATAATGTGCAAAAATCATCGACAGTGTTCGACCAGTACGATAATATATATCTTTTTTTTAAATATCGATAAGAGGGAAATTATATTTTTATTTTTCATCGGCTGAAAAATTGTTTTTTTTTGGGCTTGTTTGCGCTTGAAAAAAAAAGAAAAAAATCGAGAGAATGCATCAACACACATACGCAAATTTTTATCTTTCGATCGGCATTTATACCCTCTTCCTCTCTATTAAACCTCCTCCGTCATCCCTTAAAATTCTAAACGCGCGTTTTAACCCCCTGACGTGCGGGGCATTTGGGGCCGAAACAACTAGATCGAGAAGAAAAAAAAACAATTTCTACATCGTTAATAATTTTTCTTTTTTTTCTACTCGTCTCTAAACTCCCCTAAAAACTACATATCTGGATAACGACGAAAATCAAGAGAAAAAAAATTCAACTACTACACTCTCTGGAAATCGACGAAATTCGTCGATGTGTAATTTTTTGTTTTCACCTCCATTATTGTTTTTCATCTGGAATTTTTTGTCAATACTTTGTCATTTTTTTTTTCACTCCCCTTCACAGAGTCACGAGATCACGTGAATGCCAGCGATCTCGTTTCTATTTACAAGTGCTTAAGAAAATATGGCCGTTTGACGATTAGTCGAATGCTCCGCTCCAAGAGGTTATAACGAAGATAAACGAAAATATAAAAAAGCTTTCACGTCTTACCGACGAAACTTCACCGACTTTTTCGTGATTTTTTAAAGTTTTCCTAACGAAAAAAAAAATTAATAAAAAATATTTTAAAAAATTAAAAATCTTCATTTTTTTTTTCGTTTTTAGATCATGAGAACGCGATTATTGCCAAAATCGACGACGGCGATTTTGCCGCTCGGGCTCAGGGCGATGCCGGACGGTCGGTCCATCTCGTCGTCGCCTTTTCCGTAACTACCGAACTTCCACTTTAGGGTGCCGGCCGAGTCGAACACCTGTATCCTGTGGTTTCGCGAATCGGCGATTATTATATTGCCCTCGTCGTCGATAACGAGACCCTGGGGCCTCAGGAATTGTTTCGTACCGCCGGACGCCTCGCACCCGAGAACTTTCGCGTTGAGAAAATCGGCGTCTATCACGATTACTCGATGGTTGTTGAAATCCGTCGTAACGACGTTACCCTCGGGGTTGAAAGCGACACCGCGCGGCGAGTCGAAGTGCTTCCACATACTTGGTGTCGTCTCGTAGCCGTATTTCCGCAGGAATATACCCTCCGGACTGAACAACTGGATTCGATGATTGCGCGTGTCCGAGACGACGATCTGACACTCGGAGTTGACCGCGACGTCCCAGGGATAATTAAACTGGCCGCATCGGCAGCCTTTCTCACCGAAGCTCAACAGGAAGAGTCCTTCCATCGTCAGGATCTGAAAATTTTAAATATTTTTTTTGGTTTAGTCTTCGAGTATTTGTTATCGCTGTTGGTTGATTTTTTATAGAAATATTTTTTTTTATATCTAGAACGTCGAATAACCCTTTCGACAACTGGCATTTCGAGATTTTTTTTCATCCGTAATTTGTCGATCTCGAACTTGGTGATTTTTTTATACGATCGTAACACCCTCACGAATAACCGGAAGCGCGGAATTTCTGATACGATTTTTTTTACCGACAAAAGAAAATGCTAACTAGATCGTTGAAAGTCCCCTCCGAGGACATTTGACGATTTTCGTATTCTCTCGTTCGTGATCTTTACCTGAATTCGATGATTGTCCTTGTCGGCGACGACGATTCGTCTTCTGCCATCGACCGCGACCCCGGCCGGTCTATCAAACTGTCCGGGCGCCGTTCCGTGGGTTCCGAATCTCCTGACAAAGCTGCCGTCCTCTCGGTATATTTGTATGCGGTTGTTCGACCTGTCTGCGACGACGACGTGTCCCTCCTTGTCGCAGGCGACGCCCCAGGGTCGACAGAGGTTGTCGCGCGCCTCGCCGTCGTTGCCGATTATCTTTACGGGCTTCGGTGCCGAGGACAGCGAGCTCCTTCCGGTTCTCACCGTAACCGGGAAATTGTTGGACGGCACGGGTCTTCCGCGCGGCACCGGACCCAAAGGAATAACCTGGGCTCCCTGGACCGACGCCTGTGGCGAGCTCCCCCTGCCTCTCACCGCTCGCCGGTCCCCGATCGGTCCCGGATTGTTCACCATTATCGAGCCCAGGTTCGCTATCGCGTGCAACACCGTTCCCTCCGGTCCCGTGAACGATATCCAATTCTCCTCCGGCGGCGGAAGGTTCTGACGGTTCTGACGGATCTGAAAGACCTGAAATAAAGAATTGAATTTTTTGAATCTACAGTTTTTTTTATGTTCTTTTTACTACCAATTTTGCGAAAAATGTTCCTGGTCCATGGCGAGAGCCACAAAAACCGTTTTAATTCCGATTTAATAATTCGTAAATCCCTAAATAAATTACTCGGCCGATTGGGTCATAATATTTTTATATATTTATATATATATATTTTTTTACCTCGGCCGAAGCCATGTCCTTGGTAACGAGAAGATCCAGAGGATTTCCAGCGATGGTCGATGACTCCATTGCTTCGCCCAATTTGTCGACGGCTTTCGTCAGTCTGGCTATGCCGTTTCTCAGACCCTCGTCTCTAGCCTTGTACGCGGCGAACTTCAGCAATCTCGCTTTCTCGATTCTGCCCAGTAGTTCCTTCTCTCGCGCCTCCAGAGCGGACGCCACGCGTCTAACGCAGAGCATCACGTCGGCGGTTGCTTGTCGGGCTTTGTGCTCGAGTGTCTCAGCGGCGATTTGAACGGCGTCGAGGTCCTCGCGCAACGACGTTATGCCGAGTCTGGCCTCGCTCATCACCTGATTCGCCTGAGCACCCGCACCCTCGACGGCCTCCATCAGGTGAACGGTCACGTGACCGCGATGATTGTGCGTGCCGCAGTCACTGCAGAGCGTTCGACTGCATGTTTGACAGTAGAGACGCTGGGCGTCCCGGTGAATGTCGCAGTAGAGCTGCTGCTGGGGTGACGACGAGAGCGAGGGCGAGAGCGAAGCCGACGGCGGACGGAGCATCGGCGGACTCGGCATCTCCATCGAACTTGTCTGAAGCGACCCGAACTGCTCCAGTAGATTGCTGGAGCCCGGACGATTCTGCAGGATTGAAATAATAATTATATATTACATTCTTTGATTTGCCTTTTTCAAAATTATGGAAATAATTTTTATTTTTTTCATTAAAAAAAAAAATGAAATTTGGTAACAAATACGGAAAATCGGTATTTGCGAGGGTTACGACTCTAAGAAAGGTCCTTGATCGATTTGGGATAAAAAAAATTAATGCTAAATATTTGGATATCATGCGGCGACACTGCAACAAATTTCGACCTTTTGACATAATTACAATTTTAATATTGTAACACAGTTTTTAAATTCAATCTTTTTTTTTAATCCAAAATGACAACAAATGTAATGAGAGCTAAACTATTAATTTTACCAAAACGTTATAGCCGATTTTTTTTACATATCTTTCGCGAGTAAAAAATTATAATGTGAATTAAAAAAAAAAAAAAAAACACAACTCGATTCAAAAAAAGGGTCGAGCAGTTGAGATTTTTTTCTCTTCAGCAGAAAGGAGGTTTCAGAGTTTAAGGGTTGAAAATTGATATTTTCGAAAATAAAGTACCTGTCGCGTTCCCAGACAGGAGTCGCAGAGGGGATCGCTGCAGTCTCGGCCGCATCTCGGCATTCCGAATCCGCCGCTGGACGGAATTCGTGAGTCCCGGCTCGCGCCGAAGCTGTCGCCGTTGACGACCTGGAGAAGGCTGCTGATAAGCGAGTCGACACTCAGATCGTCCGGGGATCTTCCGTAACACTGAGAATTTGCGCTGCTCCCCGAGGAAGCCGTGCCCGGCGGACTCGTGCTCGAGTACCCCGACCTGATTCCTTCCCATGGCGAAGTATTGGCCCCCTAAAAAAAATATCAATTTTATAAATAAAATTGGCATGTATTGGCCATTATTTTTTTTTCTCAACATTTCGAATTCGCGGAGTAGATATTCTCGGAACACGTTCATTATGATTTTCGAATTGTGCTTAAAAATAAAAGTAAAACCTACGTTGTTAGATATTGGCTGGCATATGTTGAAGCTAGCTGTGGTATTTCGGTGGAGTAGGCCGATCGGCTCGAAGATACTTACCCCACGACTGTAGCCTTTCTCATGACTCATCGTGAGGCTTTATCCACCGCAGGCGTCCAGGCTCCTTTAAGCCGAAGACGACGCCCTATCCTCACGTACACCTCCCTGATATTATTTTCTGGAAAACACCGAATTGTTCATATTATTTTGATGTTCTTTTCTGTAATTGACATTGACAATTGTGTTGCAAATCGATATTGGCGATTGCACTGCAAATCGATATTGACAGTATGTTTTAAATCGGTATTGGCAATAGGTGTCAAATCGATATTGGCGATGAGCCGCAAATTGACATTACCAATAGGCTACAGATAGACATTGGCAATACGTTACAGATCGACATTGGCAATACGCTACAAGTCGACATTGACAATCGACAATAGGTTGTTCGCAATTGGTATTGGCATTTAGTTTTAAATCGATATTGGCAATTACTTTCAAATTTATATTGGCAGCTCTTTCCAAATCGATATTGGCAGTTAATTTCAAATCGATATTGGCAATTACTTTCAAATTTATATTGGCAGTTACTTTCAAGTCGATATTGGCATTCGTTTAACATCCCTCGAACATTCTGTACATTGCGTTTAAAAAAAAATGAACCATAGGAACGAATGACAATTTCAAACGGTTGTGAGGAACAGGTACGCCGGAGATTTTCTAAAATAGAACAACCGCCGTTTTTGAGCTAGGCAGGAAAGCAGGGAAGGGCCCGGCTCGGAAACGGGCCGAACCGCCCGGGTACCCAAGATCTCGGGGTCCCAAAGGTCCCGGCGAACGCTACGGGACCCCTTGGAAATCAATAACCAAAGGGAAATTCGTCCGAAAGGGCGAGCGAGAAAGAACCGGCCCGAGAGAGAGAAAAACCGAAAAGGAAGCCTCCCCCCCCCCCCCTTTTCTAATCCTAAACTACACCGGTTACTCGTGACGAACTCGTTTCGCACGAGCCCAATTTTAGTTCCCGTACGTCCTGCTGACAACCCGAACGAACTAGCTAAACATAAGTGGTTCGAGATTTCAAAACACCGCGGAAAAAATGTTTCTTTCTATGTTAAATTTCATAAATTAATGTTTAAAAAAAAATGGGGAAAACTAACTGAGCGGCAATGAAATTGCTCATTTTAGGTCGAGACTGCGGGCTTTTCTCCTCGAATTTTTTGAGTAACCAATTTATTACAATGTACTCGCGACGATGTCGACGGGGATAAAAAATTATCATAATTTACAGCGGGTTTGATTTTTTAATAGAGTTGCGTTTTCGGAACGGCAGGGGGGGGGGGGGTAATTGGGGGTCCTCAATGCCGGGCTGAATTCATAATGTTTTCAACCCTTTGACGCCAACAAAGGCGCTATTTGATCGCCTATTTTAATGAAGTTATTAAATGTGAAAAAAAACGAGACACGAAAAATCACGATTTACGAATGCGGGGCACGAACACGAATTTGAAAAACAAGGCCATCAGAAAAATCGGGACATGGACCGGCAAGATTTTTTTAAATCTACACCCGTTGTGCCAATATTTGCCAATATTTTGCTTTCGATATCTTATTTTTGAATGAATTGCGTGAAAGATAATGAAAATAAATTATTTCACCGAAGTAAAATTGCATTTTTTATGTTACGACAAAATTTGCCAATATTTTATTTATTTTTGTAAAAAAAAAAAAAAAATTCTCGTGACAAAATTATCCGGTTCACGCGGAAAGATGTACAGATCAGATATTTCGGCACGGCAGCGAAAGCACAAAGGCCTGAGCACAGCAGTGTATTTATATACGGTACAATGGAGGGCCAGGCATTTCCTTTCGGTGGCCCGTTTTTCCGGGAAATTTTCTCGATTTTTCAGGCCCACCGGAACGGGCCCGTTGGACCCCACGTAAGCCCTCTAGGCCGCTGCACATGCTGCCTCGGCCGATAGTCAGGAAGAGAAAATAGAAATAAGGAGAGGAAGATGCCTCGAATTTTCCATCGCCAGAACTGAGTGAAACCATCGGGCTCACAGGCTTCCGGACAGCGAAGAGCCTGCGGCGAGATGCTGCATAAATCATTGAACATTTTATTCTCGACATTTTCGACCATAAACCTGTCCTTTCGTCGGCACTTTCGTCGGAAGAAATACCGTATTTTTTTCGGTCGAATGTAGTCCTGTTAGTGTCCAAACTAACATTGGCAAATGGACATTAGCACGGAGTGCCGGACTCGTGTATTGGCGAAACGTTGCGAAGAAATTTAACAGAAATGAGTATTGGCTACAAGTACCGGCTGGAATGCGGCATTGGTGACGGTTATTGGAGTCATTTACTGACCATGTGGACTTGGAATCAACATTCGCGAGGTCTATTGGAGTTGTTTGTTAATAATATGCCATATAGATATTTATTGGCGAGGTGCATTGAACTTATTAGAAATGCGTATTGGCGACGATTATTGGAGTCATTTCAAGTACACATATTAACAATGTGTACTTGAAATGAGCATTGGCGAGGTGCATTGAACTTATTAATTGGTAATATGCTTTGAAAATATGTATCAGCGTTATTTATCGACAATACGGTTTGCCAGGAATATATTGGCGCCATTTATTAGCAATATCAACAGCAATATGTATTGGCAACGTTTATTGGAGTATATTGGCAACCCGTGCTCGAAATACGTACTTCCTATAGGTACAGAAAGATTCTATTTAGAATACTTATTAGAAAAATACACCTATTGGCATTATGCGTTGCCAATATATACGGAAACTGAAATTAATCGATCGGTATTTTTTTTTCTTCTCATACCAGGAGTAATTCACTCGACACAGTAAAATGTATATATGTGTATATATGTATATATGGATGTGTATGTATATGTCTGCGTAGACGACAGCAGTGAGCCAGTGGTGTGAATGAAAAAGAGCGAAGGGACACTTGAGAAAGACAGAAAGAATGGAAAGAAAGCCGAAGGAAAGAGATTCCGGAAAAAGATTGGTCCGTTCGTTGTCGTCGGTGGCACAATGTACCGGCAACATCAGGGGGGGGGGGGGGGGGGGGGTGTCGGATATATACGTCACGGCGAAGGGGAGTGAAGGGCCCCCACAGAAGGGGAATGCAACACACCCCTGTACGTGTGTTTTCGAAAAACCGATAATCAATACCAAATCCATCGGTCACGTCTAGCCGTTCATACGTACGTTCTCATTTACACGCGCCAATGATTACCATTCGTTTGTCCCAACACATTCTCGGAATTTCGATACTCCAACATAATTCATTGAGCGATGGCGATTGGAATTCATCGGCCGATGTTATCAAATAACGTTTACATTGTTTCAACGAGGAATTGTTATTTTTATTCTACGACATTTTTTTTTTCTCTTTGAATTGGCCTAACTGGGGAGTTATTTTATGAAGGAAAATATTGGACGATTCGTTGGGACGTTAAATATTTTTTTTTTACGACGAACGGACCAGCGTAGATACAAAGTAGAGGGCACGTGAAAGGCGATGTGAGAGGCGTATAATGTAAGATAGGGTGTAAAAGTGGGTGGAAGAGGGGAGAGATGCGCCGACGCCGCCGAGACGAAAAAAAAAAAATCGTCATGGAGACCAAGGTCAGCAGGCGGGACGGGCACGGGAGAGGATTGGAAACTCGGGAAAATGTGAGGAATGGAGAGCGAAGTCAATCCCGACGAAAATATCGGTATGTGTGAAAATATTTTCTAACATAGTCGCTTTCCGTTAAGACGTGAATGTAACTTTGAAAATATTTAAAAATACGTTATCGATATTGGCAATACGTGTTTATGATACTCCCATGCAACTTTGCCAATACACAGCTACAATGAGTTATTTTAGTATTGGCAAATAGGCCACTGTTTTGGCGGACGAGTTAACAAAAATCTTACGCATACGCTTACATGTTTCGTACTTATCAATTTTTTTCCAATTTTATTTGCTTGCTACTTGCCAATGCATATTTCGAACATATTCCGCGCATATGCTCGCCAATACATACTTCCAACTTTTTTCTACAATTTACGTTACTTTCCACTTTGCCAAAACCTCTGCCAATACATATTTAGATTTTTTTTCCCCCGCACGATCATGCCAATACCGTATTCCACGTTCCTTTCTCCGTTTTATTTGATTCTCGTCTAGCCAATACAAATCGCCAATATTATGTGTTTTATATGTATCGGAAAAAAAGTCATCACGAATTATTGTCTCGTAATAGATCGAAAGATACGCTACGACGCCAATCCTTTCCGCCTCGGGGGAAGGGGATGTACGTCGAGGAAATTATACACGCTATACGCGTTCGCAAACGTATATGTCGGCAGATAAAGGCGTTTACGTCAAAAGCCAAGCGGCCACCCACGCAATCAAATAATTTGAACGAGGGAAGGGGGTAAAGGAACTTAAAGAGGGTATGAGACGCGCACGCAGTGTGGTTCGTCGGGAGCCGGCAATCCCGATGGTATATTCCGTACGTACTTTGTACCACAGAACAGGGGAGGAAAACTTTTTTTTCCCTAATTTCTTTTTCCCATTACTTTGTTCCGTCGCTGCCAAGCCACAATTTTCTTTTTTCATTACAAATGAAATTAAAAAAAAAAGTTAATTAATTAATGCACGATTGAACAAAAAGTTGTTATGACACTCAATGGCGAATTGCAGAGCTTGGCTAACTAGTCCGTCGATACTCTACCAACATCGTTGTGACCCGTTCATTTTTATTCGCCAATAATTCGGGAAAACTCAAACTGCCGCAGACTTCGAAGGATTGAAAGGTGCATTTTTGTCCGGAGAAAAATTGTATTGGTGGAGAAGAAATTGGGCATACCAATCCCAATGTGGAAACCAATGTGGAAAAACGTTCTGATAGTTATCAGAACGTTTTTCCACATTGGTTCGATAGAGATCAGGCAATGTTTCATATATTGGCCCAAGCGGCATGGATCCAAGAAATGCAATACATACAATATGTATTGGCTAGTACATATTGTATGTATTGGCCAATATATCGTAACATATTGGCCCATAAATCTGCACGTATAGGTCAATGCATCTTAACATTTATTGGCCAACACAGCCAATTGTAGCCAATACGTATTCTCATATTGACTTCTACAGCCTCGCATCGGCCAATGCATTTTTTCACATTGGCCAATGCATATTCCCGTATTGGCCAATACTTGTCTCGGCTACAAATCGTCCATGTATCGGCCAATGTGTTTCTCCTTTGAAGGACGCGTAGAATACACGAAGCGAGCATTGGCCAATGCGCGAAAATGATTTACCACCGGACTAACAAATTCCTTTCGTAAAACGGTCCTACGAGCAGTTCTAGGAATCGCCAAACAAACGTAAACACGAATCTGCCATTGGCAACGCAGGACCAAGGTCGAACGAAACATCGACCGTAAAAGCATTCCCCGATCGATATTAAAAGAAGTCTCGACGATGAAGATATATTCACGAGCCACAACGATTGCGACTACGCAATAAGCCCGTATGAAGGAACCTTTATCTTTAAAGCTCGGCGAGAGAGTATCGAACTGTTCCTCGGCCGCTCTCGAGGAAAGCTTTCACTCTCGTTAGAGTCCAATGTCACGCGCCGAGCCCCGAACGCTCGAGCGAGTTTAGGTGGCACACGACGATATCGACCTTTCTCATCTCAGATAATTTATACGATATAATATATAAATGCAAAACTTGTCAAAAATTAAAACTGACCAACAGGACGATGGAATACATTTTTGGGGTAAGGGGGGGGGGGGGGGGGGCGGCAAAATGGACCAGTGTCCTTAACTTGATGTGAGATGACCTTTTTACGGGCCTCAATAAATTGGTAAAATTGTCCGTTTTGACGGTTTTACCCTGCTTATTGAAAAACAATAAGTTATAAAAAAATATATATGTATATACAAAAGTATGAAAATACGAGGTCGATTTCGGATAATCTATCGCATGTATTGACAATGCGTGCACGTGCCAAATCGCTTTCTTTCTCGTATATTTCTCGTCTCACTCGCCCGGCCGCGAATTCCTCGAGAGTCCGAGCCGGAAGTGCCTGTTACGTCACAAGACGTTCTACTGTATCAATAAACCACTTCCGTTTGGCCGACTGAGGAATGTCGTACGAAAACTTTTATTTTGTGTTTTTATTTATTTTTTTCTCACATACAAAAAAAAACATCCGAACGTCGAACGCTACCAATTAATGGAGACAAGTTACGTAACAATTTGTAATTTGTGAGAAAATAACAAACTATGAAGCATCGAACTCGCGATGATCGATAATCAATCATCGATGTCGATTTGTGTTTGGATTCGAGAAACAAAAAAAAGAACAAATAAAATGTTTCCGTACTCGAGAGAAAAATAAACAATGTCATAAATACCTCGTGTCGAAGAAATCTCATAACACGAGATGCCCCGCTGTGTGTTGTGTTCCCTCGGAATGTCTCTTACCCCGGAGGCGATCTGTGTTGTCTCTCGTCGAAGCCCGACGAAATGTAACCACACACAAAATCCCAAACTATCGATAATTCACAACAGCGGACCGTTCGCTTTCGGTTCGTCTTAAACTAAATACTGTTAAACGTTACGTTTATTGTTATACATGTACATTCACAGTCCGCAAATAACCGCCTGAATATTCGATGTACCGGCTTTTCCGAGCGCACGGCCGCTACTTTGCGCACGTACCAATTTTAGGCAAAACGAAAAATAAAATCCCTCCTCCGCTCTCGAGAAACTTCGCCGAATCCGAGCGACTCTGCAGATATCTTTCCTCCGCGCCGGATTCCGAGTTTTTGTTGTTGTTTTTTTTTACTTTGTTTTCTTTTCTATTTCGACAATCGCGAATAAATGTGTATTATTATTATTACTCGAATAGAGTTTCTCTCGGGAAAGATGCTTGGGCCCCGAGCGTCGAGTGAGTACTGACTCGCCGGTTGCCTCGAGTCGTCATTCGCCGCCGATTCTGTGATCCGACTCGAAGCTCGACAAGGCTGCCCCCTCCCCTCCGCGGCGCGTTTCCCCTCCCCGCCTCGGCCCGACGCTCTCCGTCGGTTGCGTTCAACTCTACGTCCCACTCATTCCCATCGGCGAGTTTTGTTTTCCTTATCCGATTCGTGGGTTTGATGGTGTTTTCTATCTTCATCCCGATTTTTCCAGGCATTTTCCATTCGTTTTCGTCCCTTGGAAAAAAGTGGAAGCGCTGAGAGGAGGGGTAAGATTTTAGATGGCGGGAGTGAGTGGGGGGATTCCCCACTCTCGGTCGATCTCTGGCTCTCTCGTCCGCTTCCACCCTCAACTACCCTTGAACCCGGCATCCCCCCCCTTCCTTCGCTGCCGATACCGTCAACCTTTCTCGCTTCATCCGACGTCGACGAGGTTGGAACTACGTCAGCGGCAGCCATGACACTGAACTCTATATCTCCGTTCATGTACGTTCGTACGCATGGTGTAGATGGGTGAGAACGGAAAGGGCGCAGGCGTTGTAACGTGAGATTGGCGTTACGCCCTTTTGATTCTTAGGGAGTGGATAGAGGAATATTTGGATAATTAAAGCCACGGATGACTTTTCAGACGTGTTCGGAGAAATTTTAAGGAGATTTCGGTATCTTAGTGCACTGCGGGGAGGTTGTAAATATTTATTGGCATGAATTGTTATGGTTGAACTAGTGACGATATTGGCTGAAAGTACATTGAGTATAACATTTGTATCTATTGGCTATTGGCAATGACCATAAGTACTGGTAGCAAATGTTGACGATACGTATTGCACACATGTATTGGCCACAGGCGCTAGACACACGGATTGGCTATATGTACTGGTCTTATCAATTGGCTATAAATATTGGTCACATGTATCGACCATAAATATTTGCCGAAAATATTAGCCGTTACAATGGGACCCAGGACTTGACGATGAGTATTGGCCATGAGCATATAAATATTGGCCAATGGTATTGTCCATAAATGCTATAAGTTCTGAACGCATGATTTGGCTGCAAGTAATAGTTGCTTGAATTCGCTATAAATATTGGTCACATGTATTGATTGCAAGTAATAGGTGCTTGAATTAGCTATAAGTATTGCTCATATGTATTGGCTATAAAAATTCGCAAAATCTATTGGCTGTTAGAATTGGACCCAGGACTTGACGATGAGCACTGGCCATGAGCATTGAATACTAATATTGGCAATATATTGGCTTATAGTGTGACTTGGGTTGGTCCATAAGTATGTTTGTGGATAAATAAATAATGGCCGACTCGTTGGCCACTTTTTGTTTATTGCATTATCATAAGTTTTAAACAGACAATGTTGGCAGAGTCAATTCCAGAGGCTATTGAACGAAGCTTCGCACAGAGACAGTTCGTGTATGTGTAATAGTGTAGATTCCTCCACAATACAATATAGATCCGGGAAAGTGCCCTTCAAGAAAATTAGAGACGTGCGGAGGGCGCAGGCAGGTTCGTCGCACTACCCAGACAACCCGCGCCACCTTCCAAACCTCCTACGACGATGACGACGTTGGTCGAGCGGCGCAACGGCTCGCAACCCCGTGCGTGCCCGGATCCCGATTTTGCGCATGTACCCATGAATAAAAATAGAAAAAATTGGCGCTGCTGCGTATTTGGCGTCATTTTGTAAGCCGCAATATCGAAAACCCTTGGAAAAAACCGATTAGAGTTTCGGTTATCGACAGAGTAGGATTTACGTCACCTTTAACTTAAAGTACGATCAAAATATCGGCCGTTTTATCGAGAGCCAATATTCACGCCGATTCGTAATATATTCGCATTAAAGGCACGTTATTTCACGTATTGTCCACAACATGTTTCACATATCGGCCAATATTCAGTTCGTCAAGAGCCACATTAATTGACATTTTCCAAAATTGGCCGTCATAGGATCGAAACGATAGTATAGTAGACTCTTCGCAAGAATACTATTGATATAGCGACGGATGCCCTTGAAACAGGTTATAGGTACGTACGCGCGCCCCCAAATCTCCGTCTCTGTTTCGCCAACCCCCGGGGGATGCGAGAAACCCGGCGAGCGGCACGTGTATCTAATATAACGACGACCGCAGGACCGGCGCTGCCTCTCTCAATCTCGCTTCTACCGAGAAGAACAACCAAACTATAAGAAATAAACCATCGAATCCTAATTGATAATAAAAATAATAATAACAACAACAATAGACAAAGTTAAAAAAATTACATCGACAAAAAGGAGCGAGGGAAATACGAATTTATATCTAAAAAATACAAAGACTTTTAATCATGTTTTTATTTTTATCTGTGCACATATAAAGTTCTCTATGTTGATCGGGCGGGTGGTTCGTAGTTGACTCAGTGGAACTGCGATTGATTTTACTTTTTAATTCATCCTCGTCGTGCGGTCGACCTCGAACCCGTTCGCGGGGGGGGGGGGGGGGAGGAGGGGGTGCAAGTTACCCCGGGGAGAGGACCGGAGCAGGAATTCTGAACGAGAGTCTGTCTGTGGGCGACACTGTGCGAAGGGTGGTTGAACGCGGTGCGCATGCGGCGGGTGTCCCCGGAAAGCATGAATGGAGAGCTTACCTCGGAGCTACGCCGTTCAATGCCAGCAGCAACCCTCTCTGACTCACCCCCACGTCGACGATAGTGGGATGAAGGTGCCCGCATGACGACTGCGAGATGTTTCTTCGTTCCCCGTATCACCGGGCACTGGTTGGTCGTGGATGCGATTTTTTTCTTTTTTGCATATGGCTTTATCGTTACGTTGACAATGAAGCAGCGAGACCATCTCTGTTGATACTCGTCAGTGAACATTGGCAATATTTTACACTGCCGTTACACACATATTGTCGGGGTATGACGTCACTTTTCGTCGATAAGTGAGATTTTCAAACCGGAAGTGACGTATTTCCGGTAGGAAGTCACTTCCGGAAATGACGTTGTTTTGGTTGCAAAATGAGTTTTTGCATACGACGATTGTTTACCGCATTATTGTGCGCAACTCACCGAGACGCACAGAATGCAACCAGAATAGTATAACAGGGAAATAGTTATCAGGACCTAGGAGAGGATCGTCTATGCGGACTTAAATTCATCAGGGCCTGGGGGTCGGTAGGGGAATCTCCTGGAATCTTGAAAATTAGGACAAACATACAAATAACTTTCTGGCAATATTGAAGAATTCTCAATATTGAACTATTGACATTATGGATTATTCGCATCATTTAACTATTGGCAATATTTTATTCTTGGCAATATGTACCGGCCTATTGCAATACAGAATAGCAACACGTAACACAAAACTCGGAATAATCTTCCATATTATACATTAAAGTAGTTTGCATTACGTTCAAATTTTGCAATACCTAATCACATTACTATTTTCACAAGGGATTGTAATAAATGGACTGTGCGAAGCGGTTGGGAATTAGCTTGGTGAGAGTGGGAGGGAAAGCTTTATGAATGGGCGACGTCGAAACGTCGACTCACGTTGCGAATCCTGGACGAATGGGTGGCGGGCGTAGGAGGAGGGAGTGCGAAGGCACGGAGGAGAATGAAACGAGATGTTCCCCGTTGAAGGAGGAATGAACGGTCACAGGGGGTAGGATGGCTGACGAGCGACCGAGAGGCGAAGGGGTTCGAGGGGAGGAAGCTCTGACGCTATGAGCTGACGCCGGCGCCCCGGCGCGCTCTAACGATCGAAGTTTGCAGCACCAGCGTCCGCGCTATAGTCGGACTCGATTCTCTTAGCCCACACCTCCTCCTGCTCCTTGATCTCATCTTATTTTTTTTTTTTTTTTTTGCACCGAAAATCATTATCTCGGTACAAATCGGTACATCGCAAACCGTCCTTGGACAATTTACCAAATCTGTCCTGTCGAAATGGCATGGAATTAACAAAAATGTACGATAATGTACAAACTGCACAGAAATGTACAAAGATGTACAAATATGTACATATGTACAATTACATTTTTGAACATGTACAAAATGTTCAAAAATGTACAAAAATGTACGAAAATGTACAAACACGTACAAAAATGTCCGAGATGTATATACGTTTCGTGATTTCTATGATAATATTTGCTATTATAATATTTGCGGTTGAGCTTTCTATGCGAAGTTTCTCCACGTGGCGGTTCGCGAAAATGTTCAGGCAATCTTGTTCCTGGAAGCTGTACCGCAATAACGCTTCAACGATTCTGCAATCGTGTGTATAGTTCGTTGCTCCTCAGAAGAGGAGCAACGAACTATACACACGAACACGTACGTACGAACACGAACGTATGCGAAGTACGAACAGAAGTTCGTACTTCGCTCACGAACCAATGCCACTCCAAAGATGGAAATAAAATTTCGAACTATTGGCAAACTATCGCGTCTCGTACTTGTTTCACCTGTGGTTGTCAGATGCTGATAATTTTTAATTAAAAAATTAGAACTGCCTGTTTTCTTGCTTCCAAAAATATTTCATGCATGCTTTTATCCACTAAAGAAACGGAAAGATTGTTGTACGTTACATAACTATGCGCGCGTGCGTGTGTGCGATCGTGGGCATGCGCGCGTGCGCACACACAGTTTTGAAACATACAGAATATACTTTTGTAAGTTATGAAATCCTCTTTTGTACGTTACAAAATACACATCCGTATATTATGAAACTTCTGTGTGTTATAAAATACATTTCTGTATGTTAAAAAATACCTTTGTGTAAGTTACAAAATTTACTTTTGCATGATACTAAATACACTTTTGCACGTTACAAAATATACTTTGCATGTTACAAAATACACTTTTGCATGTTACAAAATACATTTCTGTATGTTACACAATAAACTTCTGTATGTTACAACAGTATGCATGCGTGCGTGCGTGGATGCGTGGGATTGTTCAAGGGGTTCAATTGCCCCCACGCGACGCGTATCGAACTACGTTGTGCTCTTGGTTGTAAGGGTTTGGGGGGGGGGGGGGGGGGTTTGGTGCGCATGGACCCGGGGATTCGAAAACGTGGGAGTTTCGTAAGGATGGCAATGAACATCGGTGAACGAAAATTTCCCCTCGATCCCCTCGACTCCAGGGGGCATTTCGCACGCGTCGCGCTCCCTCCCTCTGCCGTTTCGTCACCCCTCCCCGGTGACTCTCGGTCGTCGCGTGGGTGTTTTCAAGGTCATTCCAAGAGCACCTAGCTACGTAGTACGACGCCTCCGTCGCGACGCCCACGCATAAAGCGTTGGCGGTACATAGGCCCAGAGAATCCACATATATAGATATAGGCGAAAGCACAGTTATACTATACAGTCAGTGAAGTACGTGTACCTTTGGACGCACTGTATATGTGCCTTGGACGATTTCAAGCTACAGGACGTTCCCGAATCGGTACTTCCGTTGACGATACACTTTTTTTCTTCCCACTCTACGAGAATATGATAAAGCCTCTACTTGGGTATTTCAGGGGTCATTTCTGTCTTACCGACCGGAATCGACAGATTGCGAGGCCTCACAGTCTACGATCAGTCAACTATGTTTCAAGAGTCAGCACTTAAGAATAATCAGTAACTATTTAAGATTCAACAGTCAACTTTGAAGATTACACTTCAACATTTAAGATTCAACAGTCAACACTTGGCGGCGTAGCGTCAACTATTGGTCGATTGCGTGTCAATCTGTCAACACCTGAGAGTTATTAGTTGACCATTCAAAATTCGACAGTCGACTTAAAAACTTACAAGTCAACGTATAAGAATCAACAGTCAACACTTGGCAGCTGACAGTCAACAGTTAGTCAGTTGTATGTTACTGGGCAACCTTTGAGAGTTATTAGTTACCATTAAATATTCGACATTCAATTTTGAAAAATCTACGTCAACATTCATGAATCAACAGTCAATACTTGGTAGTACACAATCTATCGGTCAATTATCTATAATCGATCGACGCTCCAGAGTTATGAGCGATTATTTATTATTCAACAGTCAACTTCGAAGATTCCACGTGGGCATGTGAGAATCAACAGTCAACATACAATAATCAACAGTCAACTCTTGGCATTGTACTACAGTTGGTAACCATTGATCAACATTTGGCAATCCATGGGCAAACTTCATAAAATGTTGATTGGTGACGGAATCAACAGACAACAGTCAACATACGAGCGTCAACAATATACTACTGACTGGACCAGCAATTTCTTTTCCTTATTACAACCTCCGAATCCCTAAATTAGGGAAGCGAGTACTTCAGACATATATAGTACAAGGGGGTATTCGCCTATTCACATTCACAATTACAATCTTCATTACTCTTATATAAATTGCTAACTATGTTATTTGCGCATTCGCACAAATATAAATTCTGTAAAAAAGGTTCGTCCCAATAAATAAATATCTTGTGTCAACATCTGCAACTTCGTAATTAAAGGATTTTCGAGAGTCAACTATAATTCTTTAAAAACTTTCTGACTTTTACTCAAGTTGACCTTTCTGTCAAATCTGTTTCCACGATTCCGAGAAACTATCCCTTCGTGGAATTTAAATCAAACTCGATCGCTAATTGGCGGATTTAATGGGCGGAAGATCGACGAGTCTTTGACTGATTTGCGTCCAAGCGCGCTCCGATGCCCACGCGTATGCTCGTGTGTGTTTACTTCGATAGACGATAGCTTGAAATTCACGTGCAAATTATTCCGTCGGACGATCGACCAAATCCTTCTCTAATTGGCGCGACAAAATGACCTACGCGGACACTGTAACTGACTATTCATGAACCGATGCGACTCAAGTTTTTTTTTTTAGTTATTAACGACCACGCTTCAATGCTGTGTTACGCAACTTTTAATTTGGGTCTTTTAAAATGGTACGTTTTTTTCAAGTCCCCTTCCTTTTTAGATTTCAGACATTTTTAGAAGCGTCGAAATAATGAAATGAAAATTGCATCGGAATTATTTTTTCGTAAATGATGTTTATAGTCTTGTTTTTAAGTTCCATAATGTTTTTTTGCATTTTTATAATTTGGTAAGATGATATATTCGCAATAATTTTTTTTTATAATATAAAATTTCTATATGTATATATATATATAATTTTTTTTTGGCCAGGCTGTTTATGTTCTGCGGAATATTTGAGAAAGCCTGTAGCGAGGAATGGGAGCCGACCGAGCGGTGACCTTAAGGTTCCAGCGACCCCCATTATCCGGGGGCTGAGGCTCGCTGGGCAACACGACCACCCCCACGGTTTCTAAGGGCCGGGAGTCCGCGAGGGGCGTCGGAGGGAAATTAGAAATCCCGATCGTCCATTTCGCCCGGACTGTTGAAATGTCGATGCGAAATAAAACAATGTCCTCATAGACTGAAATAAAATAGGAGAATCAGTAAAAAAAAAAAATTATAAATAACAAATGTATCAAAATGCTTCAGCGTGAGAAATTTTTGTTAAAAATAAAAACGGAAGTTCGTCCGAACGCTCGTGGAATATTTTTGTGAGATTTATGAAGGGAAGTCGGAGGACAATGAAAAAAGCTAGAATAGGACGGAGATCGACTTGTGCGGCGGAGGAAAATGATTTACAATTGTTCGTGACTTAACAAAGAGGAGACGAAAAACCCTTTCGTTCTCTTTCGAACCCCTTTTTTGGAACACCATTTTGGCACAGGTAGCAGGAAACTAGGCGGGCTCGTTGAAAATCGAAATGTGCATTTATATATACGATATAGTTGAAAAGATTTTTTTTTGGTGAAAATAGCACTTTCGTATCGTTTTGGTAGTTGCGAAAGACTATATTTTTCTCAATTTGGCACAGGTTTTTGTTTCAAACATTAAAATATAAAAACATTTTTAAAGACTTGATAATAGATGTTAAAGTTTGAATGTTATTAAAAGTATTTCATTTACGATCCTCATTGTCTAAAAATTCGTCGATTTTCTCGAGAATTCGAGAAATAAAATGGAAGGGTCTCATCTTTCGTTCTACTTCTCACGCGATAGATCTTTTTGACGAGATTTTTTTGTGGCTACCGAACACAATCGACCGGATTCATATCGATCCTATTGACGAGTTTGCCTGGAAATGAAAAAAGAGTGGTAAGCGAAGCGAGGGCGAGCCTGGAGCAAAGATCTAAGAAAAATGATAAAAGAGCCGAGGGACAAGAAAACGTGAATGGAGGAAATATCGTATCGAACTCGTTCTTTTTTTAATGTGAAAATAGCTGTGAGAAGATTTTGTGCACGGCCGAATTTTCGGCACTATTGTGTGTCCCATTATATAACACTAATAATCCGATCCGATCGGATAAACGTCCTCGTGACATTGGTCGAGTAAATATTGACCCAGGATCTTCACCTCAGAAATTTACTCTATCAATGCATGCTTCGCGGTTCATGAAAATTCCGGCTTTACTATTACATAATTTGCTAATAATGCAAATATCTAACAAAATGTCTACAAAAATGATTTCAATATTTCAATATGTCCATATTTGAATAGATATCATTTACGATTTATTATAAAAAATAATGTAGGCTTATTAAAATTATTATTTTTATTATTATTTATATACCGATTTGGTCGAATAGAGACGAAAAAAAATAAACAAAGTAATCTTATTATAAGTTGTGGGTTGTAGGAATAGCCTTATTATTTCGAGTTTCTTTGTCAATAACATACAGTACATATATATTGTTCAGTCTCCGACAATGCGCCTGCTCGCTCGTGAAAATCTCGAAAAACCTTGCCCGACTTGTCCGGAGGAGGATTATCCGTTTCGAGAGTGCCCGCATCGAGAGAACAATCGCTCGGCCGTATTGGACGATGCGTATACACGTTTCCCGGAATTTTCTCCTACGCTGATTTTTTTTCCTTTTCCCGACAAATTCTCATGCAGTGAAAACGAATTCGTTGGACGAACTTGACGTTTCTCTTTCGATCTTTCCGCGTCGGTCTATTATGCGTAAATTTTAGTGTCCGGAGGCTGTCGAGAGGCTCGAACGAAGGTACATTACCGTCCCTCCAGTTTGAAGCGACAAAGACGTCTCTCGAACTTTGCATTTCCGAAATTCCGAAATTTTGAAATTCTTAGGTACCCATAGAAATAAGAGTGCAGGATTTAAACCAGGTGCAGCATTCCCGACGCCGCTCGTCCATTGTCCGGTGTACGCGGGTGTACCGGAGATAAACCAAGCCGGTGTAGGGCAATTCTTTCTTCTCTCGCTGTCCGCGCACCTCTCCCACTCACCCCCGAGATCCACCGGGCGGGCCGTCTTCTCTGCATTTCTTCACCGAAAAACGAAGTGGCTTCTGCGAACGAAAACAAACAAAACAATCGTTCACTGAGAACAAAGACCAGTAAGATTTCTTTTGTTCAAAACATTTTTTTGTAATCGAAATATTTTATGTAGATGGTAAATTAAATGTAGGTATTAAATGTAAGTACCAAATGTAAATATTAAATGTAGATGGTCAAGTTTGCAATAAACGGAGCAGAGCGGGCAAAATAAACTAATAGTAATTTGCAATTTACCTGGAACTGTTATTTTACACTTTTCCCATTAATTTTCGAGCTCCGCCGAGCCTCGAAGGTTAAAGACATAATCTTATGCAAAAAAAAATTTTGTGCATGTAAAAAAGTTTAAAAAAAATCTCGGCGCAACGTCTATAAAAAAATCGATAGACGAAAATACGAGGTGCAAAAAAAATTGTTGGACTTAAAAAAAAATAAGAAAAAAGAATAAGTCAATAAATAATGATTTACCGTTTTAGTGTATGGTACTTCCGGTCCGCGGAGTCGAGTATTTTTCCTCGGTTTCCTCCCCCGTCGAGGGACCGCAGCTAAGGAGGCCGGCTGGAAATTCCTCCGAGGGCCATCGTGTAGGATCGAATTTCGAGAGTCCCGCTGCAGGATGACGATTGCCCGAGCGAGATGAAAAACTTCGGGTTCTCTCCTGGGGTCTTGTTTCGAGACTCGAGAATTACCGAAATAGTCAATGGTCAGTCCTTCGCCTTTTGCCGAGTTGATTTACAGCCCTTCGCTGCCTCGGACAGTCGGCTCGGCTCGGTGCGCGCTTTAACGTGACGATTATTTTTCAACCACCTCAAAAATCTCCCGGGAAAGTCTATATTTACCATAAATATCAAAACGTGTCTTAGGATCTTGAAAATAAATTTTTAATTTTTTTAAAGCATTGGAACACCATGAAATAATCTGTGGTGACCGGGCCGGAAGTGAGAAGAGCTTTGCTAAATCGTTATAAACGAAATAAATGTTTATGAGTGTTTACCTCATTAAAGGCTCGTCGAACGCCATTTTTGCAAGAGTACTTTTTCGTACAGCACGAAGTTTCCTACAAAAAAGGTCTTTAGCATATTTTTAGTAGAACCGACCATTCACGAGGAATAATAGTAAACCTCTCGATCGCAAGGATACTTCCGGTCCTATAGCTCTCGACTAAAGTTTTCGTAGAAAAATTCGGGCAACCCTTCGTCTGGCAGTTTCGACGCATACGACCTTTCTCGTAGAGCACAAAATTCTTTACAACAAAGGTTTACATCATTTTTCTCGTCAATCGAACCGATATCGAGATAATCGACGGCTTTCTTCTACCGGAAGTGTCCTATTCTCGGTTCCGCTACCACACGCGATTTTCATCGTGCACTAGACTTGATTCATAGATCGAAAAAATTCTCTACAAAAACAGACCCCAGCGATGTATTCCATTAAATTAACGATTTCTTCAATTTTTCATAAGTAAACAAAACAAAAAAAATCTATTTTCGTCAAATGAAAAAAGAATACTTGCAGCGAACTACTCGTGTGGTAAAAAAACAAAACAAAAAATATTTGTACCCATAAATCCGTACAATGAAAAAGTGTACCGAGGATTTTCCGGGGATCGTTGAAAAAGTGTGTGAAAGGTTCCTTTCACTTGTCGAAGGCCGAGGAAGCGCAGGAGGGCGGACAGTGCCGAATAGGACTAATGTTCTCGATCCTTCTCAGAAGAACCGCCTAATACCCAAAATTTTCTAAAGAGCACGTAATACCTGCATCGCTTGCAAGAAACCCGCGCGGTTCATCCTCCTTGTGCCTTTTTATTTACTGCTCGGCTCATCTGTTCACCGGAGCCAACTATATTTCTCACTACGATCTGGTCGAGATAACTCTGTTGCTTTATTTTTTAACAATTTGTCCAGACTTGAAATGATCATTATTATTATTGTTATTATCATTTTTATGTTTTTGGTACGATACGTGATGTCGACAAATGTAGTGGAATCTCGTGGACGAGCGGATAATGAAGAAACGTCCCCTTAACGCGATATTCTAAGGATAGTAAGGACCATAAGGGGCAAATTATATTTTACGACAATCCGCACAGCGAAATTGTCACCGACCGTAAGAAAATTCGTTGGGTCTCATAATACGATGGCAAAAACGCATCCTCGGAGTAGTCGTAAAATTGCACGGTTTCTGGCACAAATAAATACCGTTTTCGAAACATTCCAAAAATGTACGACCTTCATAGTCCGAGATAAAAATTGCGATTCGACGCGGGTGTCTTCGTCACGTTGTCGAGCTAAAGGAAATAAACAAAACAAACACACAAAAACATAAAAACACTAATTCTTATGAAAAAGAATGAAAACTCTGTATTCACATAAAAAATGAAATTGGTATAATTGTATTGGTCGATGGTAACACAGATCGACGATAAAACTAACAACGTCGGCCGTGCTATGATTCAAAAAGTATTTAAAAATATAAAATGCATAGATTGACGTATAAATACCTCGCGCGAGTCATGCGAAAATATGAGCACACTTTTTTTTCTTAATATCGTTGGATGATGAAATTAACACTTGCGAATCGTGTTTTTACCGACGACCATGACGAAGCCAAGGTCCTGAAGATCTTTGAGGGAGTCCTCGAACATGTCCCGGGTAACCAGCTGTAGGAAAGAAAAAAGGTGCATTTATAATCGTTTTACAAACATTTTTTTAAATAATCGACCAATTTACGAGCTTTTAAAAAACGTGTGAACTTACGATTTGCGAGTTTTCCTTGAGCTCGGCGAAGATCTTCTGATAGTTCATCGATTGAACCTTGCCCTTGGACTCTATGAGTTTCCTCAGAGCGTCGGTGAGCTCGACTCGGCGTTTTCTCGCCGTCGACGACATTCCCGTCGTCAAGATGCTTATATCGATCTTTCCGCTCAAAGGGTCGATGGCCGATTGCTTCAGAGCTTCTCGGTGCAATCTGAGCAGAAAAAATAGCAAATGCATAAAATGTATCAAACAAATGAATTCTATTTCACGAGCTAAAAATCAATCGTTGAAAAATTAATTCCATTTTATGGACAACATTTCCTAGTGGTTAATAATAATAATTCCAATTTATACGCTAAATTTTGGAATGGTCGAATATTAGCTGATAGAATGGAATTTATTCCATTCCACGGTCTATAAAAGATCGAAAGTCGATATTTATTTTTTACCTGCAGGCTTCCTCGACGTCCACGATATCGACGGTATCGCTGAATCGAATTTTCGCATGAGCTTCCGCCAATCGTATGAGGGACTCGAGTTGCCTGGGATAAGCGGTGATCTGTCCTCTGCCGCTCCCGACTCGTCGCATGTCCACGTAAGCCTGGACGAGTCTCTGTTGCGCCTCGTCGCCGAGTACAGGCTGCACGTGTTCCTTAGCGAAGGCGATGTAATCCCGGAGAATGCTCATGTCGAACAAGTCGTCCTCCTCTTGAACCGCGGTCTCGCAGTAGAGAGATACCAAGTGCCTGCCGAGTCTGCGATCGAATACCTCGTTGTGAGCATCGAGCATAAGGAATATGAGATCGAAACGCGACATCAGCGTGTGCGGCAGCATGACGTTTTCCACCACCTGAAAAATAAAATCACAATTACGGATCCAATCTACTGGTCATATAATTACCAATCACAAATACCAGTAGCAAATACCAATCATAAATACCGACCACAAGTATCAATCACAAATTCGCAAATACTCATCGCGAATGGTATCAGAAATAATCTCATTGCAAATACTAATCACAAATATTCTCATCGCAAATACTAGTAAATCCATGGTAGTTACGGATAAAGATTGATGAACTTACGGTTTTGTTCTTGTTCCACTGAGACTCGCAGGGATTGGCAGCGGCGAGTATACTCGTACGGGCGTTCAATTGACATATAATACCGGCTTTCGCGATCGATAGTGTCTGCTGTTCCATCACCTCGTGTAATACGGAACGCGTGCTGTCATTCATCTTGTCGAATTCGTCGATGCAGCATATACCGTTGTCCGCGAGGACCAGCGCACCGGTTTGCAGCATCAACTGACGTGTCTCCGGGTCCTTCGTCACATACGCCGTCAAGCCGACAGCACTCGAGCCTGAAGGCGAAAAAAAAAAATCAAATGTTTTTGCGAACATATAAAGAAGTACTTTCGTTAATTTTTCAAGCCATGCACAGCTTATTGAAGTTGATAAAAAAAAATGTTTGCCTACCCTTTCCGCTGCTGTACTGCGACCTCGGGACGAGATTGAAGACGAACTGCAGCAGCTGCGATTTGCTGGTACCGGGATCGCCGCACAGCAGGATATTTATCTCCGATCTGAAGTGCGTTCTCCCGAAGGACGTGTGAGTCTTCTTCGTGCCGCCGAAAAGCTGAAGAAGTATTCCCTTCTTGATGTCCTCGTTCTCGTAGATGCTCGGCGCGATGTTCCGTGCCAGCCTCTCGTACACGTCCTCCTTCTGCGAGAGTATCTTCAGTAGTTCGACCCTCTCCGGCGGGAAGGCGTGATCCTTGCCCTCCTCCTGGTCGTAGAGCCTCTTCGAGTCCTGCTTCCTAAAGTGCACCACGTCTATGTGGGTCTTGTAGACCGCCCGAACGTTCGAGACCCGCGGATTCACCTGGAACGAAATAATCGAATCACGAGATTTATCGTGCACTTTCGGTCCGGTAAACTCATTCTCCTACCGGACGTGACGTCATGCCGGAAATATGTCACTGCCGATTTAAAAAGCTCATATCCCGAGCCGCGGGATAAGAAAAAAAAAACCGAATAACTCAAATTTCTCTTGAGGTGATTCATAGTCATTTCTGGAACAACTCCTTATCGAGATACAGGACGTTGAAGCGCCAGCAGATTACATGACTCCGTCCCGACATGGAAAAAAAATCGTACCTGGAGCGGAAGCGCCCGGTAGATTCCCGTGACGGCGACCCGGTCGCCCGGCGACACCGCGTCGACGAGATCGTTGTGAGCGAAGCACATGACCGTGTGCGGAGTCTGGCCAGCGGCCATGTCGTCCGGCGACTCCTGGAGCTTGACCATCTGCTTGTCGGAGAAGTGGCTGCGATTGTGAATGAGCGAGAAGCAGTAGTTGTTGTTGCAGTGAGTGCACACCGTCGGCTCGGCGATGCGGCCGCGGTCGATCTCGACGATGGTCGTGAACGAGCAGACGATGCACTTGAAGAAAGCCTCGCGCATCTCCGGCATTACGTTCGAGGTTCTTATGACCATGCCGGTTATCGTAATGAGCTGGTCGATGTCCTCGGGATTGAGCTGGCGCATGTTCTTCGTGCGGGCGACGTTGAAAGGCCGGACCTGAATCTGATGGTCGAGAACGGCGGCCGGATACTTCTCGAAGAACATCTCGTTGGCGGCCATGTCCATCGTCGGTATGACCTCCTGCGGGTAGCAGACGAGCTGGTGATAGAACTGCTCGTCGAACGACTCGAGATGGGCGCAGTTCACGTTCAGATACGGCTCCTCGAGGGTGTGAATCTCGTCGAGCTTCTGAAGATAGAGAGGCTCGGCGAGGTTCATGTTGTCCGGAAGCTCGTCGTTCTCGGCCTCGGGATCGATGAAACGGTGAATGAAACGCTTGAACTGGTCCTTACAGCGATTAACCACGACGTTCGTGCCCCATATCACCAACTGCGGACCCGCCGTATCGCTCTCCGACGTCGCCGGGGCGTTCGGCTCTTCGGCGATCTGAAATTCGAGGGTCTAAATTAATTTTGTTTATTTGCAATTAAATTTTTTTATTTTTTTTTGTTTTTTTATGTCGAATAATTTGTCATTGCGACATTGCGATGATTTGACCCGCCAGTCAATGTGCTTCGAAAAAAGAGTTGATTAAAAGGCATGATCTCTGTGATTGGCTAATTCAGGGTTAATAATTTATTTATTTATTACTTTTGCGTAAAGATTAAAGTGACGCAAAACTCACGTGACTTATCGTATTACTCCTAACGCCACTCAAACTTAGTGAAAAAATACATCGAAATACACGGCAGTCCATTTAAAAAAAAAATTTAATATCGTCAAAAAATGCCAAGGCTACCCCTTGCGAGTTCATTTTTTACGTTTTTCAACGTCCTCAAACGGCACGATAAAACGTGCCCTAAACTTTGGGCAGGACCCAATCTTGTGTATTTTTTCACGGACAAGACGATGGGCTCCTCGGAATTTCCCTAGCTCCACTGGGAGCCGAGATATCGACCTTTGAAAATCACGAAAATTGACGTTTTTCCAAAAATTGCTAAAAAATGAAAAAATAGTTGTTCGATCGATTTTTTTTGTTTCCACGTATTTTTTTCCGTTGATCACGAATACAATTTATTTTTTCAAATCAATAAATACTTTGCACATTTCAACCGATTGTATTTTTAAAAAAAATTCAATTGCAAATATTAAATTATATAAATTTCCAAGAACAATTGCAATAAATTTTAAAAAGAATAAAAAATGATTCAATTTTTTTTTTTTTTCAATGAACTGATGAAATGGGAGCCAATATACTCACAGGTTCGCCGACGTTGACTTGGCGCATTCTCTTCTCGGTTCTGATGTCCGAGCGCTGTCTCACTGGAGTGCCACGTATTCCGCTCCTGGGTGTTCTTATCGATCCAAGAGAACTTGGCGTGCCGTAATTCAGAGGCGAGGACATGTCTATCTCGCTCATTCCCGGTGCCAAGGGACTCGTCTGGAGGATCCGATTCGGCGACGTGCCCGGCATCGACGAAGGACCCTCCGAAGAGGCTGCTATAGTCTCCTGCGTTTTTCTGCTTCCCCATCGCAGCGGCGTGTCCGCAGTCGAGCTGCCTGCACCCTTCTGCGGTGTACCTAGAAAAATTTGCCAGATTAACAAAAAAAATGCCAACAAACGTTTTCAAATTTTCAACTAAAAAAAAATACATAATTATTATATTACATATTTATTTATGTATTTATGGGACACTCCCTTTTACAATGAAAATAAATACAGATTTAAAGAGAATAATTTTAATAAAGTTTAAGCGTGAACACGTTTAAACAGCTCTATCTGTCTCTGGTAAGACCGACATTGATCTATGCATCAGAGGTTTGGAACACGAGTTATGAATTACACTGAGCAGATTTGTTCCCGTAATTTTTTTTTTGTTTTCTTTCGATTTCAAAAGAAGGCAAATTGTCAAGGCCGGAAAACCGTGGCTAACCTTGCTTGGTGGGCGTTCGATTCTTGCTGGGTGTTCCGCGAAGGGACGACGATCGGGAGCTCGGTGTTCTCTGCTGTCTTCTCGGTGTGACATTTCTCGTTGAATCGTCGTCGTTCTGAGGAAGCGGTGTGCGCGGTGGTTTCATAGGGCTCGACATGTTTATCGACGATATTGCGTTGTATCGCGGCAAGAAAAAGAGCCGGCACGAGCGTATTCGTAAACGGGCCCACAAAAAACGTGACGCCAAAACAACTTGTGGCTCGGTGCAGTGTTTTTTCCCGCGCAAAACTTGACTCGAAGTGCGACTTCGATTGTCGATTGTTGCACTATTTTTTTGTTTCGATATTAGTCGATAATTTTTTTGCGAGCGGTTAATTCAAATCACGTATTGAAAAATGTTTTGCAAAACGGTGTGCAGCGAACTCGGTCGGTAATAAAAAATTTAATTAATTATTTTCCAATGGTCCGGGACATTTTTGGTACGAGCTCTTGTCGAGCAATTGCGCAGACACCGATAATTTGATTTTCCACGGAACAGTGCGGCACCGTTGAAAGAAAATATTTTTTACAAAATTGTTAACATTTCAAGGGTCGTGGCATGTTCGATGAAATGAGATCTCATCGAAACCGGATGTAATTCGCGTTTTGTATAGAGCTGTAAAAATTATTACGTCAAAATTACGGATTGATTTTATTGGTTCATTCTGTCAGAGACTAGCATCATCTGACAGAATGGACCAATCAAATCAATCTGTCATTATAATGTAATCGTTTCCGTGGCTGGATGGAAAGCTCCAATTGTCGGCATTCAGTGACATTTTTCTTTTCATAAGTTACAGATGTGAAAATACAGGCATTTTCATTTTTGCTTAAATTACCAACAAGACCGTATTCCACGGCAATTCCTTTTATCAAATATATTTGGTAATAATAATAATATACTTACACTTGATAGGATATACTTTTCTTCCTCGTGATACGACTTGCGACAAAAAGCATTATAAAATTTAATAAAAATGAATACCATTATTATTGAGTAGATTTTAATATTTACCGCAGGGCCAAAATCGTTTGGAAAACAGTCCCACAGTCATTTTCTATCTCCTACTTTATTTTCAAGCTACGTTACTATGTACATAATAATAATAATAATAATAATAATAATATTATCAATTCATTGTATCCTGATAAAATTTTTACAGTGACCCGCTATGACTATCAGCATTAATAATTTGTAAATATAGTGTAATTATATTCGGGCCAGCCATGCCCTACCTGTGCGCCGTACAAGAACGCGCAATTCCCTACGCGACAGTCGATTTATTTTGTTTATTTCTCGTGTTCTTTTTTCGAATTTCATTCACCCTTTCGCCGTGTGCACGATAATATTTTATTAGGGATTATTTTTCATTTTTTTTTTTTGCGTATGAAAAAAAATCACGTAATCCTTTTTTCTTTCTTTTTTTTTGTGAAAAGTTTACAAGTTATTTTTTTAGTAATAAAAGGTCGATTACTTATGAGATCAAATAGTTATAAAATATCATTTTGGGGGCAGGGGGGGGGGGGAGCTAGGGGAGGGAAACTTACTTCCTACGTATACAAAATCGAATCATCACAAATCCCGTGGAGCAGTGATTTTTTTGGTGTCGTGACCGAGGAAATAAATTTTTTAAATTATCCCTTTCGACACGAACCTATGCGAATCGCCACTT
Source organism: Exephanes ischioxanthus (assembly GCA_958510785.1). Classification (NCBI taxonomy): domain Eukaryota; kingdom Metazoa; phylum Arthropoda; class Insecta; order Hymenoptera; family Ichneumonidae; genus Exephanes; species Exephanes ischioxanthus. The sequence continues at coordinate 23,288,889 of OY294020.1, read as the reverse complement.
TTTAAATTCTTTTCTTTTTATCGGCTATGCCCTCGCTCTAAAATGAGTTCACATCACCGAAACCATTATAAACAAGATACGCCGACAGTTTTTTTTTTATGCTCGTTCTTTTCATACGAAAAGAAAAAAAAATACGTCTAAGTCAATGTAATGCTCCGTATCACCCGAATCGCATCCGCCTGTCTTCGAATTACCTCTCGAATGATTGCATCGCCAATATACTCTGCCATTTCTTGCAGAGCAGACAGAAGCGAGGAAAAACAAAAAAAAAAAAAAAACATGCGATGTCACGATAGTCATTTGCTCCGACGCGAACGAACAGCGCATTATCTTTGGGCGTCTGGCAAAAGCTCGTCTCATTAAGCAGTTTCGCTTTTCTGTTTTTTTTTTTTTTTTTTATTATTTTTTTTACTGATTTTGCGTTCGACGTTCGCCCATCAGGTTCTCCAGTTTTCTCGTGAGAAACGGCGTGTTCAGACTCTTCTTAACTGGTGAGGAACCCTCTGTGGATACTTCCATGTCCATGTCGTCGGAAAGCAGCCTCTTGCCGACGGCTTTTCGGGCGTCCACGGAAATCATCATTCTGTTTATGGCCTCGAGATCCTGAAAACCCGGAATTGCAATTGTCTAGCGAATGATTTTCAGTTTAGACAACTAATGGGAAAACTCAGCCGCAATTGGTCAATGAAATTGACAGAGGGAACGCTCAGCGGGCATTGATAGTCGCAGCAGTTGGAATTAATTGGAACCGGTAGTTGCGACAGTGGGAATTGATAATTGCAATCCTTGGAATTAATCGTTGCATTCGTTGGAATTCTTAATTGCAATCGTTGGAGTTCGTACTTGCAACGGTTGAAATTCGTAGTTGCAACAGTTGGAATTGGTACTTGCAATCGTTAAAATATTTAATTGGAGTTTGTAATTTCAACAATTGGAATTGGTAATTGCAACGGTGGGAATCTTTAATTGGAGTTGGTACTCTCAACAGTAGGAATCATAAGTTGGAATCGATAGTTGCAACGCTTGCAACATTTCATTAGAATTGACGGCTGGAGCCGTTGATAATACTAAATTGCGATCGATAGTTTCGGCCCATAGTTGAAATGGATTGTTGCAACAATCATCAAGAATCGCCAATTGCAGCTGTCGTTTCGAATCGTCAACAGAAATGTTTAAAAAACGTACCTTGCCGGGACTGCGACTGAAGCAGTAAGTAAGCTGAGGCGCCGGCGAGGCGACGATGGCTTTGGGATCGAGGGTTCGCGTCAGGACGCTGCTGGAGACGCGTCTAACGGGCGAATTCATCGGCGGTCTGCCCTTCGGCAGCGGACTGAGTGTCAGGGAAGTCACTGAGCCACCTTTTGACAGACCCAGTTTGTTAGCGACTTCCTTGACCGCCGGCACGTAAACCTGATTATAAAACTTGATCAGATCACCGCGTCTCTCGTCACCGAAGTTCTGCGCCGTTCCGGCCATGTTCGAGGGCGTCGGTGGGGCCGCGCCGTTATTGCCGCCGTTGCGGCTGCCCTCGATCTCCATCGGTGTGGCCTCGATCGACGATCTGTCGCTCGTCTTAGCGATCAGAACCGAACGGTATATGTGCGACTCAGCCTGTGGCTGAAATCTGTAGTAGCGCATTATCTCCGTGAACGAGTTGCGATCGATTTTCGCGAGTTTGCAGATCACGTAGATCGCGCACATGAGTATCTGATCGAGATGACGATCCTTCATTAGGTCCATGCGCTCCTTTATCGAGTACTCGAATATCGTCCAGATTTTCTGCTTCAAATCGTTCTCGGTTATCTGGAGGGAGTCGCAGAGAGTGTACATCCTTATGGAGGCAAGATTGTAGAACTTCCGGAAGAAGAGGGCGACCGAGCCGGTCTTACGGGGCCTCACCGAGGCACCATCGCGGCTCCCGACGACGATCGGCGAGCTGCTCGACGCCTGCGCCGCGATCGTCACGCTACTCGCAACCATCGGGACGACCGATTGATCCGGGAACGAGAGTAGGAGACGCGGCGTACCGTCAATAGTCAGAACCTTCTGCGAACACTTGTCCTTCAGGATACTCTGGCCACCGCTCCGACCGTCGTTGAAGAGTCGCTTCTTCGCCGCGCCGGAGGCTGCCACGGGTGATTGGAATCTTCGAATGAAAAAGAAAATAAAAATTAATTTTAAAGTTTGCACTCGAGTTTTCGAGTTTCGACACGGCCTCGGTCGATAAAGCTACGTGTAATCTTTTATTTTTAATGGATGCTCAATATTTCTGGCCAACCGTAAATTGTCAGAGTTTCCATAGATATAAACATAATATGATATATTGTGGATTTATACTATACAATTATAAATATAATACAAAATGGATCAAAGTTTTCGTTACCGACTGCGCCCGGATCAAGCTTTTGCCTCGACGAGGGCACAGTCGCTTTTCCGTCGCGCTGTTTGGCCGTCGTTCTCCATTACATATATATCGATTATGAACCGGGCTGGACGAAAGTGCGCGGAAAATTTGAACTTCGAAGTAAACAAGGAAAATCTAATTACCGCTCCGAAGCAGAGGAAATGGGACTCTGCTGCACATCGTGGACGGTCCCACGATCCAGCGCGAGTTTTCTCAGTACCGGTTGTCCGGGTGTGTTCGGGTCGATGGGATCGAGAGCCCCGGGCAGTGAAACCTCCTCGTAGCTCGGCACCCCACCGGGAGTGTGATCTATGGCTTGCCACAGTGGACTGTTGGACTTCCACGCCAGTGACTCGAGTATCTTTTCCTCGATGTCGTTGAGGTGCTTCACAACGTCGCGCGGCAGTTGTTCGGCTCGGACGATTATCTCGATTACCTTGTAAAAATTGAATGGCTCGAGATTGAGAGCCTGCAGTATCCACGGAAAAAGTCGATCTTTATTCTTGTATGACCATATTACGATCTCCAGGCAACAAGCGAACAGGCACTGCAGAAATACGACGTTCGAGAGCAAATTCTGTTGAGGGAAAGAAACAAAAAAAATCGTTAATTCACTAAATAATTTTGATGATTAATTGATTTTGAAAAAATGAAAATAATTACTATAACGTCATAGTTTGGTTTCATGCGTTTTTCATCGGTGAGTATAATTTCCAGGAGTTTGTAGAAGAGGGTTTGACCGAGAACGAGACGCTGTTTGCCAAAGTCCGGGCTGTGGGAGTCACCGTCCTCGGGATTTTGCGTGTAAATCGAGTAGAACAGCTGACCGAAGTTCGTTATCTTCGAGTCGACAAACGGTTTAACGTCTTGACTGCAGGAGTTGAAGATCTCGAGGAGTACGTCGCTCGGTCCTGCCTGACGACCCGCGAGCAGCGCCTGCAGGCGTATGACGCTCTGGGTCGCGGTCGACAACTCCGGTGCAGCGTTACCGATGTCCTTCGATCTCAGATACTTTCTTCCTGTCAACGGCGTCGGCGGTGCCAAATGCTGCATCGCCTGGTTAAAAAAGAATGTTAATCGATACGGATAACATATGTACACAAAAATGACGGATGGCAAATTGCGAGTTCGTAATTGTAAATTGTAAATAGTGAGTTACAAATGATGAGATGTGAATTGTGAGTTGTAAATCGTGAGTTGTGAATTGTAAATGATGAGTTGTAAATTGTCAACTGACGGAAGTAAACAGTAATTTTTTAACCCTTCACGTACGAGATTCTTGTTTAACGAGGACTCAGAATTTGCCAAGACTCAACCTCAAAAAAAATCTGTGAAAATTCACAGAGGTACCTTGAATTGTTTTTTTTTTTTTTTTTTTTTTTTTTTTTTTTTTTTTTAATAAAGCAGACGAACATCCGTTTTGTTTTCATGCTTAGGAGAAGGTATGGTCGTTTGCTCTCGGCAAAAGTCCCCCGTACTTGAAGGGTTAAATTCGCAATTGGCAGAGAGTACTCACACTGAATTGTTCCCTCTTGAGTTGACATTGTTCCTGCAAATCGCCGACGTTTGCCATTTTTGTAGGGGAACCAATGTTGTCACTGGCGTCGGCGCCTGAAAAAAAGTGACATTCAATCTTTTGGATCCGTCTTCTCTCTTTTTTTATAATTTTTTTTTCCAATGTCCATATTCATCGTCGTTCGTTAGAAGCCGTCGAGCTCGTCGCCGAAAATCTCGACCAATCGTATCTCCCAAAAATCTCGGTAATTTAATTTAAAAAAAAAAAAAAAAGAAATGTTATGAAAAAAAAAATTGCTATGCCCGAAAAACAGGATCGCAGAAGATCGCCGACGAGGCACGGGACCCTGCTTTAACCCACCTTTGAAGGACGACGTGCGTCGTAAAAACGTCACTCTCGAGCCGAAAATATTATCCTCCTTGACAGCGACCACATCCAAACCCGTTAATCCTTTAAGTTTCACTCTTCTCCACTCGGCTTCCCGGTAGCGAATTATATACACAAGCCAGGCCAGGGTTAAGCGGGGACACCGATTGTGTTTTTTTTTTTTTTTTTTGTGTCGTGTTTGAGTGCGGTTAAGCGGCCGAGAATAAAAATGATTATAAACAAACAATAAAAAAATGAAAAACGAGCGATTCATGTTTAAAAAAATCGAGCGATGCAATACGAGGCAACGGGTTAAAATTTTAAAAAGGAAGACCAAACCAAATTGTAGGAAGAATTCGTACAATCACAGAGCTCAAAATATAATAATATTAATAATTGAAAAATATATAGTTGAAAAATAAATAATTGGAAAATAAATAATTGAAAAGTTGCAACGGCAATTTCTATCGTGAAATAAATGTTGGTTTGTCGAGAGCATCGAAACGGATGGAAATATGCGTGTGCGGTGCAGAGTGTTTGCCGGTGCATTCCGAAGGGGAGCGGAAGGGAGGGGATAACACGGACGGTACGAAAGCGTATGAGAGCAGGTGTTCGAGAGAGGGTGTCTTCCCTATCAGCTGTTATTAAAAGGCTGGGGCTTTTGGGGTGCGTGATCCAAGGCAAGAAAATAATTTAAAGGTCTAGCGCTTTCGTTCATTCATTCAAGCACTTTAGCATCGACTAGCAATAGTCGGAGAACTATTGTCCTCGCCAAAATCTCACCCAATCTTTTAACATACAAAATGTTTAGTGAAAATCTCCCATGCTACAATTTTTTTCTAAACTAATTGTTAGTTGTTGTGTGACAATTTTCCATTTTTTTATATGAAGATAGCGTATTTGTTTAACGCGAAGATCTCGCTTTAATAAGTTGAATGCGAAATCCGTGAAGCGCACGAATAAATCGACAACATACCCAAAAATATTCTCTCGTCGAAGTCACCGACGCTGAGGACATGCTGCTCGTACGACCTGGTAATGGCTTTCTGATTGCCATCGAAGTTGAGAGCTTCGATTATGCCGGAAAAGTTTGACTGATCGCCGCGCAGGATCTTGTCGTTGAACAGTTTGTTCAAGTGACTCTTCAATGTGTACTCCTTGATGACTTTCGCCTCGAAACCAATCGCCTCGTGACGTTCGCACAGCAAATTCAAGATGCAGTTCGCCGTTTTGGGTGGAACGAAGGTTTCCTCGTTGAACTTCTCCGGCAAGCCTGGATAGTAATAATTTTTTTCGAAAAGACAAAAAAAGAGCTGCTATTATTATAGTACTTACACTATAATTCATAACGTATAATTTTATTTTATTATAATTCATTCCCATCCCGATCATCGAGAATGTTTAAAAAAGAAAATTGAAATAATAAAAATTTCTGGTATATCATTTTACTGTTTCTTTTTCTTCAAGACTTTCAAAAATTGGCTTTTAAGATGATAAATAAGTTGATCGATTTGTTCTCACCGGGGAAACTCGGATTGAGAAGATCCTTTCTGTTGGCGAGAAGAGCGTTGCTGTATATTAGGTCGCAGCAGACGAGAAGAAGGTGATAAGAATTTACGAGATCGTCCGATATATCGGGAAAAGCTCCCTTGACGCATATGAAGAGGGTCCAGCAGAATTCGAAGACCCTCGCTGGTGTGCAGGGCATGGCCTTGTGTCGTCTCGATCTCGGTGGTCGCGAGTTTTCGTCGGTCGGGCTCTTGAATATGTCGGTAAAAATGGGCTGGTACTTTTTGAATATAACCATCGAGACGTTGAAATTGCGCTCCAGCTTGTCAATCTTCGAGCGAAAGTTCTGCGGCATGTTCGCCATGTCGGCCCAGGATTTGCTCTTCGCGAAGAATTGTATCAGTGAGAGATTGCAAAGACGAAGAAGACGCGTCAGCGACACGCAGTTTCCCTCCACGTTCGATCCTGGGCGCCCGACTGTCGGCGTCGACGAGTTCCGGCAGGCCACGTACAGCGCGCATCCTATCCAGTGCAGCTGCTCACCCTGGCGAAACGAGTAACGTTGAGAATACAATTATTAGTTATGCAAAATTAAGATGGAAACTTTTTTTTGTGGATAAGCACGCGTCTCAGTTGCAAGCGAAAAATAAAAATTGTCGGTTGCAAATGAAAATTGAATTTTTAAGTTATAGCTACAGATCGCCTATATTATTTGTGAATGCGCACTGCAGATGAGAGTGAAAAATTTATTCCATAAATCATAAATCTTATACATTTTGGACAAAAGATGAACTGCACTTGGAAATTGTTAATCAAAAATAAAAATTTTAGTTGCTAATGAAAATGGTACCTCTACATTACAATAACAATTAATTTTGATGATACAATGAAAATTTTTATTCTCTGATTATTAATCGCAAATTACAACTGCTCATAGCGAATTAATTTTTTCAATTTGCAAACTACTAATCACAAATTAAATGTTTAAAAGCAAGTAGAGAAAACCCAACAATTATTTTGAATTCATTGCAATTCTGTGAGAGATCCATAGCAACGAACACACTCAACGATTTTTGCCCATGACAATACAATTGAAAAGGCCATAAAAAAGGCAATAAAATAAGCAATAAAGGTCAGCTCTCGGGAACAACAGTGAATAATTCACCGTGACTGGAAAAGAAACTGCAAAACAACAAAAACAGTCAACTACTATTAAAATTGAAGAAGCTCATGGAACAAAAACTTGTTCCAGAACTTATGGAATAAAATAGTCTGTCGTGACTCATTTTTTTCATGACTCATTTGCGGCAAGAAGTTCAAGGAAAAGCAAGCAACACAGCACAAAATATAGCACCAAAAAATTGTCTCCTCCGAGTGGAACTTTCTCTATGATTTTTTTCTTCTATAAAAAAAATTTATATTTTTTTAAATCTCTCCTTAAGCAGAACGCAACGCCAGTGTCTCTTGCTTGTCATGAATCTGAAGCCACCGCTCCGAAAGCCTGGCTGCATGCAATATTCATCAGGACAAGCAAATGACGCAAAGGAAAAAAAAAAAAATTGGCTTTCTCAGAGAAATCTGCCCCGGCAACGGAGACGATGTTCAGGATAACGAATTAAAAAAAAACAAACACGAGCGAAACAAACGAAAATTCGTCTACTCATCGGCGAGAAACAATTTCGAGTTCCTCTGTGTTATCGGTGAGAAAAAAAAATGGTAAAAAAAAAAACCAACATACGTACAACAAAATTGGGGAAAAAAAAAAAATACGAAATTTTTTCGAAAAATTTTGCGATAAAGGTGGAGGGGGCGGTGTGGGTATGGGAGGAGGGGAGGGAGGTTCGTGAAAATAAAATCGCAAGGCTCCCTCACCTCGAGTGTGTAATTTTGTCTTATAGTCGAGTAAGACTTCCAAGCCTCCGATGCCGCTGTCGCGTCCATATTAAGCTTTTGGCATAATTCTTGATGCCTACTGTAGGTCGAATCCTCAACATCGTCCGACTGTCCCATTTTGCAAGGTTCTCCTCTATTTTCGTTTTTTTTTTGTCTTCGATCCCCGAACAACTTTTTTTATTCTTGCTGTTGGTTTTTTTTTTACTCGCAGTCCCAACGATTTAATTACGAAAACACCGAGCGGGGGAGAAAAATATTTATTCACGGAGAGGTCGTGTGGCGATGCTAACAGGGTGCGCCGTACACGCGACTACACGCACGGTTCTGTGTATATATAAGACACCGAGCCGCCGTTTGGCGGGAAAGGAGCGCCATGAGTACGCCGCCATGTTTGCCAGCTTGGCGGGAAAGCCCCCACCTCGATTTTTCTTCCCTCCGCTCCGTCGCCGTGGGCAGTATATCAGGTGAACACAGAAAAAGTCGACACGAAGACAACTCGATACAAAAGCTGTGCACCGTGAATGTGGGCACGCAAACATATGACCACGAATAGGCTGTACACCGAGTCAAATCTACACCGAGAGAGTGTACACACTACCAACTAAACACGCAACAACTAAACACTCGACAACTCAACACAAGTTCAGACTACTTCGGGCCACTGAGTCAAATGCTCATGTCTTATTGTGACAATATAAGAGGCGCTAGGTCGCAACGCAATACCGAGACTGAATAACTTGAGCATAATCATCACACTTCATTATCATGACACTTCAGGAATAGATTTTCCCCAAGGGTAGTATTGCCTATATATTGTTGTCGTAATCAATCATGGGGAATGATATCCCCAAGAATAGCTCCCCTGAAGTATGCGGTCATTTGTGTGCAGTTGTCAAGTGTTCAATTGGTAGTGTGTTCATTCTCTTCGGTGTAGAGTTGACTCGGTGTACAGCCTATTCGTGGTCATATGTTTGCGTGCCCACATTCACGGTGTACAGTCTTCGTGTCGAGTTGCTTCGTGTCGACTTTTTCTGTGTCCACCTGATATACTGCCGTCGCCGTGCGACCACGATTCTCACGAAACTTCATCGATTATCGGCCGTCGTCTGGGAGATTAGAATAAAAAATTATCATAAGAGTTAATCGTAGACTCGGTCGATTGTCGCACGGCACTACTTCGCCGGGTGCATTAGAATCGGCGATACGAGACGGCAGTTGCGCGAGGACGGTCTTTCGGATTTCCCGCTCCTCAATTTTTTCTCGGGCTGATAATTTGGGGCGCGTCGATCTTGTCTGCTCCACTCTCGTCTGCCCGATGTAACTATCTTTTTCGTAAAATGACTCTAATTCGATCATTGTTACTGATTTATTAACATGAGTTTCAAACATTTTTTTTGTCATTCTCGCAGGTACCAAATTTTTGGGGAAAAAACAATGGCAGCGACGCGCAAAGTACTTTCGAATTATAACCTCAAACGTGAAATATGTACGGCTGCGATAAATTGCGCGAAATACAGAGGGGCTCGAGCTATCAACGTTATGAGAAAGTTGCTGAAATCCGATGCCGGAAAAAGGTTTCACTTATTCGATCAATTAATTTATGAAATTTTTTTTCTAGCCATAAAACAATTTGGAGCATTTTTTACTCCTTCAACGGCGAGAATTGATTTTATTTGTTTTTAATTCTATTGCAGAACGCGACACTCTTCAATTGCCACTGATTAGAGTGATTACAATAAGATTGAAAAAAAAGTTACATTAACCTAATTTCAGAGCCCTATCAATTTTACGGTATACAATAGTGCACATAGAGATAAAGAGATTGATTCTGCTGTACGCTGCAAAATTATGAATTTATCGTGTTACATAGAATTTATAGCTGCAGTTGCAT